>CM067343.1:39718245-39748245 GCA_034190875.2 Urechis unicinctus
TATGTGTTGATACATTTATAAAACCTACCATGCAAATCATGCAGGGCAGTTAAAACCATCAATGGTGCTGCAACATTAGATTAGTCTCTTCAATCACAACTTGCCAAACAGTGCAGTACCATACACATTATGGTTATGTCTGACCATAACGTCCATATAACATCATATCTATCTTTATGGCTGCAGCCTAGTGAAGGGAGTGAAGGGTAGCTCCAGTCGAACGGTAACATGAATTTATACTCAAACGTCTTGTAAACGGACGCTGCTAACACCTAAATGGTGTATCACGGCTCAGCTGATCGGGGACGTTCCGTGGGGAGAATTGGGTCATGGATATAAATTCGGTCTGGGTAGGGGTAAAACGCAGATTAGGTAATACAGAACACGCAGTAATACCCAGTATGCGAATTGTCGGCCATGACACCTGGCGCCGAAGGCCCACCGGAAATCGGTGGTCTACAAAATCAAAACATTGGTGCGTAATGGCTTCTCCCCGACGGAACGTTTTTGCGCTTCGTGAGATTCAGCTCGCCAATTGCGATATATCACCCGAAAATGCGGTGCGATGTAGTTCAGAGATGACAGAAAGTACTAGAGCCTCATTTAGTTCATAAACTGTGCAGTATTTGGGAGAAATACGACTGAAAGTTGAAGGATCAAAGCAGGAGCTTGCGACTTTGGCCTTTTGGGCTTGGAAACTCAACCTTCCCTAAAAACCCCACAGGTATGGAGTTATTATACAGATATGTATCTTCTATTTTGTGTTTTTCTTAGACCCAATGTTATTTGTATTTGATTTATACTGCAATATGCGTATGATTAACTCGGTTATGAAATCAATTGCCAATCAACATTTTGTAATCTTGGGTGGTGATTTATCCAAATTAATCAAATAATTGGGATATTGTGTCACATTTGGTATTGCACTTGCCCTTGATTTTTGTTGTGGTCAATGTATTTATTTTTAAAAATTGTATTATCCTGAAGACACATTTGTTCCAGAAATTGAAACCCAGCAACTTGCCAAACAGCGTCTGGACTGTCTTCTTCAGCTTGATGGTGAAGCCTCACTTCCCCATTCACAAAGTGTATCAAACAGGTCGTCCCACAATTTCAGTGTGGGAACCTCTACACCAGGTAATTTTTTTGTTTAGTTGCTTTTGATTTCTTATCAGTCATACTTGCTTAGAAATGTTTGTTCATATTTCAACACTACTTACTATTAACCTGTAGTATGAAGTGGCCCTTTAATTCACTTACACTGCTAATGAATTATTGCTTCAGTCATTTACAACAAGGATTCTTTAGGTGCATTCAAGGCCTTGGATGCATACAACTATGTTTACTGTGGCTGGGTAGACCAGCTTCGTGTTCACATGACGGCAAGCAAGTTCGTGTTTGGACAGCAACAGCTGTCCGTCCATCTCAGCACACCACAATCGCCCAGTATGATGTGTGGGCCCTCGTTCACCAAGAAGGATGGGTCAAGGGAGCAAGGTGCTGCTGCATGGCTGGGCTTGGGGAAGCAAGCAGTCATGCTGGCGCCTTGTTGTTCATGATGCTGGCCGTGAATGACCTTGGCCTCAACAAAGCGGACACATGTACAGATGTTCCTGCCCAATGGAATAAAGGCCTTCAGGTAAGTGTATTGTTAAAAAGTTCATAGTTACCACATTTGTGTGATGTGGACATCATGCCATGTCCAATGACTGTCATTAATATATATATATATATATATATATATAATAATATATATATATATATATATTTATGATTCATAGTTATTCATTTGTTTGTTTGTTGTTTGTCCCTTTAGGACAGATATTGTCCCATGAAGCTGCAGAATATCAGCTTCTCAATGCCCCAGTATGGCAAGCGGCATGTGCGTAACAAGCAACCTAAAGAGATGAAGAATCCCTCTGGAATATTGTAGCTGAGGCTGCACCGAATGCAGTCATTCTAACTGCCATCGACCCAGTTGGACACCAACAGAATTCCATTGGTGAGTTGGTACACTTATGGTTACAGCAAATCAGATCTCATGGAACTATTTTATTTATGCATCTCCTTACTTGAATAATCTAATTAACTGATATTTGTCTGTTCTTCAGCTGATGTTTCAAGTCATGTAGTCATATCAGAGACATCTGAGTATGTAGCCCCGGTAATTGCTGACAATGCTGATGTGGACCTCATTGCCATCAAGTCCAGCATCAACCCTGCCCAGTCAGACCGGTTGTACCAGTCCACAAAACTTTAGGGGAGATGTGCATTGCATAGAAAAACCTTTTTTAATACTGATAATCTATCAGCTTGTACATTTAATTCATACATTTGGCACATGGCTAAACTTATTGTGTGTTACTAATTATTTGTTTGTAGTCAAGGTAATGTTTTTTTTCTTCCATACTATGACGGTATGCTTTCATTACAAAATATTGTTTATTTTCATAAATCACCAATTTAAAATGTGTAATCATAGTGAAATATTTACAGGGAGCAAATGATGTAATAAATTACATTGTTTCCATATATTGCGTACTGTTCTCAACTCAAGTTTCAAGGTCACTATCTTGTACTAAAGGAGGGAGATTTGTTATGGCACAAACAATTGTCATAATATTGTCAAGCTGGCTAATCCGACTCAGGGAGAAAACAGCCTGCTACACTCTTAAGTCCTTTATTCGCTCTATTGCTCTCAACGTGAATCCTGAGGCTGAACACTTTTGTGGCGTTCGACTTTACATTGGCTAAGCTGTGTCTTTCCTTTGGTGAATGGGGGTATATTGAGCGTGACACATCTGGGAGCCAGAAGATCTGCAATGACAAAACCCCGGTCTGCCATAATCTGGTTGTGTGGGTCCAACTGATCCAAGAACTCTGCTCCTGTAAACATTTTGAAAAGCAAATGATATAAACGGGTATATGTACATAGTATACAGGCAAGCAACAAGTTAAGTTACACAAGACCAATGATACTCCCTTACCCGAGTTTTTTACAAGTGCTTGTCTGAAGCCCGACCACCCCACATCTTACTGAGTGTGAAAACCCGAGAAATTATGCAATAAAACTAAGGTACTACAGGTGAAATAACAACTATTGCATTTAAAAAATATTTCGTCATTTTGTATGGGACTCTTACCAGGGGGTAACTGCTTTGACAACTTGAGCCTAGATTCATATTCACGGCGAGAGGACAATCTGAACCTGGAAGTATAACATTCAAATTAAGATTCTCAAACAGAAGTAGATTTTAGTTGTATGACATAGCTTTACTGATGTATTACAATAAATCAAACAGTCACCTTGTCTTAAGTATCTTCGATGGGTAACCCATGTTAAGGCATGGTGTTGGATGTTGAGGTGTTGGCATACCTTCTACAAAATGCTTGGAACAAACAACAGTGTGTGGTTTGATAGCTAACTTCTTCCTGCTAACTGCCTTGACCCATGCCTTGTACCTGGGTAGCGAATCTGCCCCGGGAATTTGAAGAATTTAGGTTTGGAGCCATCCTGGTGTGTAGTTCTTGAGCTTGTGATGCAATCGACAAACGCAGCAGTGATTCACCATTGTGATATATACCATAATTATTGAGATTAACCCCTTTATATACCCAGTGGCGTGCATGGTTACGAGCGGTGTTGGCATTTGAGCAGATCATAATAAACCGTGAGCGAGAGGCCAGCCTCATTGCATTGACTTTCTGCATGATCAAAGGTATCGGCAGCTACGAAATGCGTCCTTTATTCCCTCTAAACCGCGACACACCCGAAATCAAAGACATCACATCTACCACACGACGACCTGTCTTCCACCTATTTCACAGCTGTCAAAATCACGTTCCTCGACCACCGATTTCCGGTTTAGCGATCCAAGATGGCGGAACTCGCCTAGTCGGTATAGAGATAGTATATCATTTTACCGACACAGCTTCTTTTCCGTCCATGTCAGAATGTATTTGTTGGGGAATTCCGTATTTAACAACAAATGTCGTGAATTCACGAAGTAAAGGGCCTAATATAGAGTTATTGTTTACGAGTTTCGTAATTTGTGAAACGTCATTATTAGCCGAACTACTGTAACAATCGTATCATTCTTAACCAGGGCTGTAACAAAATAAGTTAAATTTAATTTTAATGATCATTATTTGTTAGATTAGCAATTTTATGTGACTTCACTTTGATAATCGTCTCCTAGTTTTTCGCTCTATATTTCGCCGATCTGTCGTTCATCTAGGGTCAAAGTTCGAAGCCAGATTATCATGGCTAGGGTCAAAGAGTGATATTTGGTAGCTTCGATCGTAGTAAAGTGTTTTTATTTCAAGTGTTTTGTTATCATATGGTATTCAATGATCCAACAGTGTTGAATACTGTGTGAATAATGTATATTTGGTAGTTTGTCAAGTAGGTACCTGACTTTTAGGGTCGCAATTGACCCAGACAAATCTCTCAATGACATATAGCTTCGGCGCTATGGCAACGATCCGGGTTCTTGGGAGATTTTATTTTGCGGCTTTGTCAAAGGTTGGCGAAGCTGAGTAGGTCACGTTTTTTACGTGAGTCGATATGGAATTAACCTGATTTACAAATTCAATTGGACTGTTGTAGTTATTTGCACGATTCACAGCCATTTGGCGTGTGTGACAGAAACTGTTGCCATGCTTAAAATACTTTAAATTTTTTTTTATGTCATCCCGCTGAATCTATCAACCCTGCTTATTGGAACATCCCTATGAACTATTTGACCTGCATTGTTTTGGAAACTCTCCTCTTCTCTCCATCCCGTATCTTTTAACACATACGGAAGAACTCTGTCATGATACTCAGAATGCAACAAAGAGGGGGTTATTCGAGGAGATATATTTACCACGTAAACGATAGTAATCGATCTGTGGAATAGACATTTCCAGTGTAGGATGATAGTCGCCTGGTGGGTAAAAACAGAAGATCATTCTCGCGCTGAAGAAGGATGATACGGGGTTTATAAACATACAGCGCTACAGTTAACTGGGTCACTGGAATATACGGAGGTGTCTGGGGGTATATGAATCGTTTGGAGGTCTTAGCGGACTGGATAGGCGCATAAGCGCTCGTGTCACTCAGAGCGCGAGAGCAGCTTTTTAGTGGGGACCAGCAAAATAACGCTGCTGGTGGTTATGTGATATCAATGGCTATCAGTGAGTGGCTGCTTCTCAATAAAAGCATTTAGAGGGGCTATGAATAAGTGTGCAAACATTCGTCGATTCTATGAAATCAATAATACTATCACTAACGCTACCCAATGTAATGGTAGGTTGGTGATAAGAGATACTTTTGAATCAACATGACACTTTTACCGGTAAATAAACACATATCCCATTTTTTACCATTGATGGTGCATCCATGACTAATCAGTAACTGATACAGAAATGATCAAGAATATACATAGTGATAATTCCATATACATCTATATCAGGACTGCCATAAAGGTAAAATGATATGGTGAAATGAAAATGCAACATATAAATTGTTGTTAAATAGCTCAGTCTACATGGACTTGTTATTTTCCAACCTTTCTGCTTAAACAATTTACATGCTCTATAGCATGCTATCTACGGTGACTTCAATGGTCAATGAACATCATCCTCTGTGTATAGGATTCATAATTTTATACATCAAAGTCTTAAAAATTATTGATGATAAGTAATTAACGGAGTTATTCGAGATACTAGTTTTTCACCTATTCGATTACATTGACATAAGTTTCAGATCAAGGTCGAATCAAAACCTCTCCGTTTTTGCGCATTATTGACGCCTTACGATTGGAAAAAAATTGTTTACATACATACATACATACATTATGACAAACGCGACTAACCAACATTACTTGGCGAAGCGATTAGCCAAGGCCGGCGTGACTCCACATAGCTAAAGTTAAGTACCTCAACATTGACGAGATTTCATTTATATGTCAGATTGAGAATACTACACAATATATCCAATCTATTGAACCAGCGTTGTTATGATTTAGATCAATCACAAAATGTCACAGTGGGCGATATTAGAAAGCCCAGGCTAAGAATCCAGGTTATCGAATACACTTAAGCGACATTTTATATATTGTCTCGCTATCATCTGGTTGACTTTGGTATAAGTGTCTTAAATAACGCCATAATATATTCAAGAGCTGTGGTTATTGCTTACAAAATCGTAAGATATTTGCGGCCCGCAACGCAACTTCATCTCAAAGCACGAGGTGCCTTACGAATTATCCGATCAGCTGAAGCGTTTCGGTTTTCTGGGCGAATATATATCATTGGAAAACGTCGAGACCAAATATATATATTTTTAATTCCCTCTGTCGAATGTCACGTGGATGGAATATACTTGTGAAGGAAGTAATTCTAAGCAATATATCAGAAGTTGGGATTATGATATATCGGATGATAAACAGAAACAAGCTGTTAAATGCAGAGTACCAAAATGGTCGTCAGACCAATATATAAAATTTTTCAAACGTCCCGAACTAGCACCTGCGCGATGCAAGGGTTAAAGTCTTGCAATGGATGAATGTGAATGGAGATAATTTACCAGGTAACACAAATTTTAAATAAAAATTTGCAGAACAAAGCACTCAAAAAGCTCTTGACTATTTTGGCACTCAGATCGTGTGCCAAGATGTGATTGTGTGCCAAAATAGTAGGTCGATTGTATCAAAAAGGTCGCATTCGTATAAATATATGTATATATATATATATATATATATATATATATATATATATATATATATATATATATATATGATATATATATAATATATATATATATATATATATTTATATATATATGTATATATATATGTTTTTTATATAAATATATATATACATATTTATATATACAGCGATATAAATATACATATATATAAACATAAATATATATATATATATATACATATACATATATATATAAATATTGATATATATAGATATATATATATATATATATACACACACGCGCGCGCACACATATATATATATATATATATATATACATATATATATATATATATAGATATATATATATATATATATATATATATATATATATATATATATACATATATATATATATATATATATATATATATATAATATATATATATATATATATATATATATATATATATATATATATATATATATATATATATATATATACATATATCTGTACATATATATGTAATATTTATCTATCTGGTCATTTCGTTGCTACTCTTGGCTTTGAATTCCAACTGACCGGGAACCGCCACCTTGCAGCTAGACTTAGCTGATTAAAATATGTCAAGAATAGAACTACTTAACTGTAATGCATCACGTCTAGAGATCTAGGCAATTCATAAGTAACGAGCTAACTTCGTCCCGGGAGAAATAAATAACGGCATTAACAAAAAATAAGAACTTAACCCGGGCCTGCTAACTCCCTTCTAATGCAATGTAATATCTTTTTCACACCGAAGCAATTTCTCGGCCTCTACTAATGTGACACATTAGCGAGAGTAGCATGAATAAAATATTGGTAATCTTCGACTCTGTTCTCACTAACACACCACAACCATTTTACATATAACATCTGGCACGGTAAACGCGCACAATACCTTCAACTCACAAATACACCACAACAAGTCCGATTTATATATAACACGTAGCTTAGTACACGCGCTTAATACCGGCATTACCTTTTACCATCAAAGCTCCAACAAACAACCGGAATGCCCAGTTCACCAAAATTGTAAAGTATTAATTCCGTTCAATAAATCGACTCTAAAATACGTATATAACGCCAGTAATATCCGGGATCAACACTGAGCTTGAATGAGTAATCCGCTATAACTAATATGTTCCACATGCCGGGTACCTGCATAGGTTGTGTGTACATTATATCTTTGAATGCATAAACGATACTGCACCTTGCCCTGGTAATTGGATTAAAGTAAATGTATGCCTTATCAAACGTTTGACAATGAATGACTATCTTATTTAAAAACGCTTTTTATATAAGACAACACTGAAATAAATTAACTATAATTTACCCGTACTATTTCTCCTACCAACCATATATTTTTTGCGATACATATTTTGTTGGGTGCTAGCCATGTCTGAGGCAATGATTCTCACATGCATATTTTAATCGGTCGACAACTATGTTTGATGCATTAAGCCATTTTAATAATTTGTCACCACAGGACGCTAAATGTTTGGGAAAATACATCGAATTAGATTAACTTAGGTAATGGAATATTTCCCTTAAGTTTTATATCTCCTGAACAATATTATCACATATGTATTGCACATGCTGTTTATCGTCACCAAATGATATGGGAATGAGCGCGACTTACCAGAGTAGGTTGCATCAAATTGTATGACTTGGAACGTTATGTTGGTCCTATCGTATTTCTGACAGACTAACTGTTCGCCGTGTGAAACTATATTGTACATTCATTAAAGGTTTCTACACATTTCGCTTAAACAATGGTTTACAACAGGTTTAACGCAGCTTTATTCCATGGCAGCTGCTTTACAGTGTATCATAATTTCAGTGGTCACTGTGTGCTCCTTACAAAAGCAATTGTTTCTAAACCGTAAGGGGCAACTTACTGCAAACAGTGCATTGTAATGAGCATAAAATATAATTTGTGTATACATAAGGCTCCGTTTCAGCAAGATTTCTGGAACACATTTTAACTGCGCATGACTTATATGTCCATGTAGACAGGATAGCACTCTAAAACGAAGAATGATACAGACATATTTGTGTTTGCTTGATAGAGGCGTCAGTATGAACAAGGGAGCCGGATATTGAATCGATAATTCTTGATCTTGCCAACTTGATTGGGCTATGAAAAAATGATGTAGTCGGGTCAATATATGGAAAAAAAGGGGTCAACCCCCCAAAAATTGCAAGAAAACGTTTCTTGGTTGTTATTGGTTCCTGAACATCTGTAGATTAACATACTAAAAGTTTACCATTCTCGGATGACCGGAAAGTGGGTTAATTAGGCAATTTCCAAGATGGCCGCCAAAATTGATAAAATGCTTGAATATTTTTGGCTGTCTATAACTCAGCCATTTTTTCACCCAAAACTGATTATGTAAGTATGTTTTCTAATGTTTTTGAGGTCAACCTTTCACCTGAACCTGGTTTCTTTCATGTCTGACATCCCGATGGGGGTGCAATAGGGGCACCCCTACCCCAAAACTGGTATTTTGGGTACATATTAGGGAAACCTTATATTTCCCAATTAATTAAGGAATTGCAAGAACTATTGTTTCTTGGTTTTTCATTGTTCTTAAAGGTCTGAACATTAAGATAGCAAAGGTTCCCTAAAATTGGAGGGTAAATCTTGGTCAATTTCAGGATTTTTACCCCTGTTTGGTATTTGTTTGAAATGGCTCCTTGGTTCATGATTTGTTATTTCTCACACGAAAACGTTGTTGTAAGCATGCTTTTGGAGTTGGGTTTTTTTTCATTTCAACTCAGTGTCATTTAGACAGAGTTCTGATGAAGGTGCCCTGTGCGTTAGAGGAAAACCTAGCTGACCCCCACCCCAACCCGCCAACCTGCAATGAGGCCACTCCCCTCCATCGCGGCCCATGTTATCTAAAGCAATCACAGTTCTAATTGGCATTTGGTTGTTACTGCCAGCATACAAGCCCTTATTATAATGACTAATAAGGATAAGGATACAGGTAAATATTGATTTTCAATGTAATGTTTACTAATTAGCTCTCTATATGATTACTGTGCTGCCATCTATCCTTTCATCAAAGACTTAAGATCAAAACAAATGCAGCTCATTATTTCATTATCTCTTGTTAACATAATATTCCTGAAATCAACAAACAAACTAATCATGTAGACAACTCTGATATTACCAATTATCTTCTGCATCTCCTGACCCTGAAGGTAGGTGAAACAAGATTAAAATAGGCCCATTTCAGGCCTGAGTAGATATAATATTAATAATGAAAGTGAAACCATGTGGTTCAATGGCATGCCTACATTATATGGGAAGCCAAAACTAGAAATATTCAAAATTGCCAGAAGCCTGCTATTGGAAGCTGCTAATTTCCAAAGCAGTGAAAATTGTAGATAATTTGTTTCATGAAAATATATACCGTCCCTGTATATGCGATTAATCGGAAGGGAAAGGTCCATCATCTTTGAATGAGCTGTGCCCACTTGTGGTTGCACACTCTTGTGTCTTATATGATTTCATTATATTCATGCTCTTACTAAGGATTGTCCTCAGGTTACTTATTTCAGGTCGGCAGAATGAGTGCAACTGTGAGTCACGACAAATGTCCATTATGTGACAAGGAATTGGAATTGAAGGCCACCGTTAAGATAGGTGAGAAAGGTGCAAAAAGGCATCAATGACGCAAGCATCAAGAGGAAGATCAACATTTTCGTTCCCGCTGGAACGGTAGTGCATAAATAATGCCGACAAACGCATGTGAATCGAAAGGACATTGAACTGTCACTTAAACGCAAAAACGAAGAAAGAACTGATTGTACGGGTCCGAGGACATCGCGCACTTCGTTAGGACCCTTTGATAGTAAATCTGATTGTCTGTATTGTGGCTGTAAGGTGTCTGCAGATGAAAGGGAACGAGACAAGGACGGTTTCAGTTGTGTGAGAACAGATATCTTTGTGGACTCTGTTTCAGCAGTTTGCGCTACCCGTACTGATCAATGGGCACTTACTGTAAAGGCTAAAATAGAATATTTTGCACGTGATTTGCATGCCCCAGAGTGTGTGTACCATCATTCCTGTGATTCAAACTTTCGGACAGATCGGAATATTCCTAAAAAACACAACCTTGAACCAAGTGGTAAACGCAAAAAGGTTGGCAGACCTAAGAATGAAGAGCAGGAACACGCTTTCATTCAAATGTGTGCCTATCTTGAAGCAAATGACGAGGAACAATTAACTGTGTCTGATCTTTCAAGCAAAATGAAAGATTATTTGGAAAATGAAGAATCTGCTTCATTCGGTAACTACTACCCGAAATGTAAACTTAGGGATCATTACAAGGATTCCATCGCATTTGCTGAAAGGAAGGGACAGCCTGACATTGTGACAATGAAAGAAAAAACTGCGCAAATTCTCAGGTCATATTTCAATGAATCAAAAGCGGTTGATGAAAAATCGCAAAAGAGGGCAATAATAGAAACAGCTGCTCGTTTGATAAAGAGTGCCATAAAAACAAATGTAACCTCTGATACTGACAATTATCCATCACTCGCTGAGCTTAGACTTCCACCATCATTGCAGTTCATTCCTGATTCTCTTCGCTTGTTGCTGCGCTCACTTTTTGTTGGTGATACAGACAAAAAGGTTGCTGCTGTTGGGCAGACAATTATCCAAGCTGTTCGTCCCCGAGCTGTTGTGGCACCTTTACAAATTGCACTTTCAGTCCAGATGCATCACCTATACCGTTCTAAGTTTCTGATCGACTCGCTCGCAGCGATGGGCTTCTGTTCTTCTTATTCTGAAGTTCTAAGGTTTGAAAGAAATGCCGCTGATGCAGTAGCGCCAGACATTTTTGGAACAGATATAAACTCACCTGACACCATGTTACTATTCGCAGCTGATAATGTGGACCATAACCTTATGACGATAGATGGGAAAGGGACATTCCATGGCATGGGAATGGTTGTTGCATTGACACCAGGGCAGTTTGTTAACCGCATTGTCCCGCGGAAGAAGACTACCAACCTGCACGTTGTTGAATTTGCAAAAATTGACATTATTGAATATCGCTTCGCGAAGCACGTCTCTAGAGCCTTTTTATTTAAGGAACTGCAAATCCCGCAGGTTCTCAGTCAGCCAGTTGATATTCTATGGGAACTTTCCTTTTCATTTAAACAACCTACACCTGGTTGGCAGGGGATGATGCATTTGATTCATCAAGGCTCTACACATCCTGGGAAATCGTCTGTGACTTTCCTCCCCATGATTGACATGTATCCAGGTGACAAAACTTGCATCTTGTCAACTCTTGAATACGTATACAACTTGGCCAGGAAGACCCATGTACCAGCAGTGATTACCTTTGATCAGCCATTGCATTGGAAGGCCTCTGAAATTCAGCACAACGCACATACCAACAGTCATCTCAGGGACATTGTAATTCTACTGGGCAGCTTCCACAAGCTAATGAATCTTCTTGGGGCTATTGGCGCACTCATGCAAGGATCAGGACTAGGGTCAATATTGGAAGAAATATATGGGGAAAATGCAGTTGTTCACATTCTTTCCGGTAAAGCTGTGCAGAGGGCACTGCGTGGTCATCTCCTGGTTGACAGGTGTCTCAATCAGATCATTCTAAGTGGGCTCATCCAGGATAACCCAGAATTTTGCTCTACGATTGAAAGGATAGAGACTGTTTATTCTTCCATTGTGTCTGGTGAAATGTCCTACAAGTCGTTAAAATCATTAGAAGAAATCAAGCACATTGAACAGAAAATCCAGTCAGCAAATGTTAGCATTGCAGCTTCATCCAAAACCAGTCAACTTTGGATCGGATATCAGGAGATGTTGGAAATAGCACGTGCATTGATCAGAGCTGATCGCTAAGGCGACTGGAGAATGCATCTCAGTGCAGTGTCTGATTGCATTCCGATATTCGCAGCTGCTGGACATTTCAATTATGATAAGTCTGCATACTCCTACCTACAGTGCATGAATGAACTAGGTCACAAGCATCCAGACATTGTTACAAAATTTGAAAAACGGCCTACATGTTATTATGAGGACAGACCAGTTCTGGGCAGGATTGGGATCGGATCTAACTATTGAACAGACTCTCATGCGTTCCCTCAAAAGTAGCGGTGGTCTAACTAGAGGAAGAGGCATGACAGAGGAACTAAGGACCATCTGGACACTGTCATCATCCGTGTCATCTGCGTACAACCTTGCGATGCAAGAGTTCTATAAACAATCATTTACCTCAAGTTAACAGCACAAAGACGCCACAGTGCCGAGGATGCAACGTGATCATGTCGACAGTACTAAATTGATGCAAAAATTAGTTGACTGCAATCCATTTGCTGAGGGTTCTTCATTAAGAAATGTTGTGACTGGTGTAGTGGCCAACGCAGATGTCAATGTACATGAATATGGAGCTGTCGGCAAGGCCATAGTACAAAAAATGGTTGGGCAACCAATATTCACTTATTCCTTTAAACGAAAGGACAAAGCCAAGACTCTTGGTGACTCATCGTCAGTGAAAGTGAATACCGAACAAATGATAAATTCTGAACTCCTGTTCCAGAGATTTCTTGTAGTTTCACAAGCTGGCGACTTGACACTGCAAGATATCATGGACTACGAACTTAGTCCATATCCTCCTGCCCTATTCGCGCCAAAACATGTGTTCCAGAAGGCTGACAAGCCACAGTTGGCTGATGCTCTACGGGATTACGCAAATGAATCCTCCAGCTTCAGCAAGGTCGTTCTAACAGATTCGACGCCAGATTCCGAACATTTTGTGCTTGACGAAGGCTCCTTACTTCACCGTCTGTCTTGGAAAAAAGGGATGACCTACGGGGAAATTGCCGAGGAGTATGCCAATCTCACCCTTTCCAAGTATGGACAAGCCTAAGTAGTTTTTGACGGATACAGTGAAGAGCCTAGCATCAAGGACAATGAACATCAGAGACGACAAACGAAATCACACCCGCTTGTGTCTTTTGAAATGAATACCGTCTTTTCCTCTGGCAGAATGAAGGATTTCTTATCAAGGGACTCTAATAAACAGAAACAAATCCTCCTCATCAGTGACAAACTGAAACAGAGGGGTTGCGAAGTCATCAATGCGCATGGGGATGCAGATGTTCATATTGTGAAGGCAGCAACAACATCTGCAAAAGTTCGAGACACAACTTTGATTGGGGAAGACACGGACCTTCTGATTCTGCTTCTACATTACACTGAGAGGGACAGCAAGAAACTCTACTTTCGTTCGGACGAAAAGAAAGCAAAACATGTATATGCTATTGTCCGTCTGAAGGAACTCTGGGGAAATGACATATCTTCACAGCTGCTGTTTGTACATGCTTTTACAGGTTGTGATAGCACTTCCAGGATTTATGGTATTGGCAAGAAATCCCTTTTCCAAAAAGTGATGAAAAATGATTCTCAGATAAGAGCTTGTGCAAAGACCTTTACTAAAGCTGGTCAGGATGTGGCAACAATAGTTGATTCAGGATGCAAAGTCTTTGTTTCTTTGTTTGGAGGAAAATACTGGCACATCTCTGGTAAACCTTAGAAATACATTGCTTGCTAAAAAGGTTTCATCTGCTAAATCATTTGTGAAGCCCGAGAAATTGCCCCCAACGGAATCTGCGGCAAAGTTCCACTCTCAACGTTCATTTTATCAGATCATGGTGTGGATGAGAAAGGATGAAAACATAGACCCAAAGGACTAGGGTTGGAAGTGTGAAGACAACATTTTGTTACCTGTTATGACTGACCAGAAAGCGGCTCCAGAAAGGCTTTTCAGTAACTGTACAACAGGTTATAGTAATATTCGATGCAGTTTTTCTGTAGAAAAAAACATATTAGCTATATTTATGTCAATTAGGATTAACGACAGCGAAAAAAAACAGAATTGACTTCCTTCTTCTAAAATAAATATAGTACCTTATGGTGTACGCAGATCAATAGCTATCGCATGACAACAGCCACAACACGATGCAAAACTGTTCATGTACATATGCACATACAAAGCATCGTAATCGTGAAAGGCTTTATTCAGCGCATTGTATAACCATCTGAAGAACGTGATGTTGATACAGATGTGTGTGGAATATGAAATGACTATAACATTCTACTGCATTTGTGTGCTGTAGCTAAGTGTGCAATTAAGCAAGACAAAATATTATTTGCCAGTGGCATCAACCCTTCTTCGGCCCGCTGTGTTTTAATAATACCATAGCAAGAACATAGAAGCGCATCAAATTAACGGTGAATTAGTTTATGGCTCATAAATGTAGGCATGTTAACATTTCTGTAGGAGAATTCACTCATGCGACGTGCACAACATTTCCAAATAATGTCTCTAAAAGATCCGTCCTTCTTCGTTAGTTGTGGTTGGTTGAAAGTCGATCCAACTAGACGACGGTAACCGGCCCCGATCTACGTCGAACCTGGCTTTAATTCCATCATTTACATATAGTCACACACACACACACACACACATATATATAAGTATATATATATATATATATATATATATATATATATAGAGAGAGAGATATATATATATATATATATATATATATATATTTAGAGATATTTATAGATAGATATATATTATTTATATATATATATATATATATATATATGCATATATATATATATATAGATATATATATATATATATATATATATATATATATATATATATATATATATATATATAACATGTTCATATTTATATATATATATATACTCATATATGTATATGTATATATATTAGTATGTATATACGCACATCTATATAAATATATATACACACGTGTATATCAATATATATATATATTTAATTTTATGTATATCTATATACTTATATATATTCATATATGTCTATATGTATAAATATATATGTATATTTATATATATAAATATATATGTTTGTATATGTATGTTTACAACACACAAACACACATATAAATGGCTCTAAATCTATAGTAGACGACGACATCCCGCACCGCAATCAACTGGAATGTGCCAAATCAATTATGACGCTTACAACCACAGCTCAGTTGTCAAGGTATGCGATTGTATAGTCTATTGCGGTCTTATTCTATCTAGACGCAGTCTAAATAGCGGGTTATACTAGCCAGGAAGAAAAATCGCGCTCGAACGCTGGCCGCCTGTATGTTTTTCCGAGTTGCCAACGCGACACTTCGGAGCAGTTTTACGAAGAGGGGTAACGGTTTAGATAGGAATAACTTTCATATAAGCTCTTTGTCGCAACAAAATTATCGGAGAACCATTGCCTCATAGAACAGCTTTGCTAAAACAAAAACCGACGTATAATGCTTAAAGCATTTCACGGACGACAAAAGTGTAATGCAAGTTACTTCTATTAGCACTTCAAGCAGTGTGGCAATGAAATACAAATGGTATATAACGCTGCAAAATGGTGCTTTACTCACACATCTCGCATGTGTTGGAGAATGCGTAATAAACCAACGATATTGTGCCCATCGTTGTTTTCTCATTCCCAGAGTCATATATCAATAAGTATTGGCTGGTTGCTAAAAGCTGTGCACATTTATCGACGATTTTCACCTATTGTCACTGCATTTATTGTTTTACAACAGGTACAACACACGTTTATGTTTCGGTCGAAGTTACTATAAATGTATTCATTGCGGGGCTTTTGGACTAAGAGACAACATGTTCAACCTCTAACGTCTTGTGCTTTGTTAATCAACATCTATGAGGCATCTGTGGTCATTGAGATAGGATATGACGATATCATAGACCAACAGTTGGGCAACAGAGGCCTTTGTCTATTTACGTCACACAGCCTTCCTTGACCGGCTTGACTTAGAATTGACTTGATTGCTAACGGATGTACGGCCGTATTCAACGGATCTGTGATGCACTTAGTCAAGCAGAGCTCCAAGGCATTCACTGTGGCTATTGGAATTGATAAAAACTATGATAAAATGACTTTGAATTCTACACATGTGTCAATCATTGCCAGGCCATTCATTTAACAACAGTTACAAATAGTTAGTTCTTTGAACGTATAATATTTTGCTATAATAAGAACGGAAGGTTAGGAGCACTGGTAAACCCTGACTTTCAAGCGCATCACTAAGGGCAAATAACCCCGTTCTTTCTGTGCTGCATAACGACACTTCATGCGGTGCTCTGTTTGTTGGCAGCTGTTTTTGAACCCGATCATATGTATCATAATGTTCGCTACTAAGAATACCTAATATTTGCGAGTTAAAACGTATGGAAGGCCAGTTTAGTTGTATTTGAAACACTAACGATTTATAGTGAAGCAAATATTTCATCCAGTAACTGATTGGGAAACTACCATCGCAGATATCAGGCAACGGTCATCGCAGAACGGTTGGAACAAAGGGCTGAATCTTATCAAAGACTCCGTCATCGCGCTTGAAATCAGACAATAGCGTTGCGTTCCTTTAATATTACCTCAAGACAATAAGTACTTTGGCTTAAAGCACTGTTATCACACAGGAGGCGGCGAAATATACAACTTGTTATCTTGTATAAAATTTACAAATATTGAGCAATGAAATTTAACCACTTCCTCTACATAACTAAGCTATTTTGCCAGATGCAAATCGCGATTGTAGATTGCGTGAATGGTCGGAATATCAAACCCACATTGAAATTTGTTACTAAACTACATTACAATCCGTAAACAATTGTTATCATTACTTCACAGAACGTGTTAGAATTCTCGCTTATATACACGTGTATCAAAAATCACAAAGCTGTTGGTTATAACCATAGTGACCATGCAGAGGTACAAATTTCCACCTATCATATAGGAAAATGACCATTAATAGGAGCGAAATTATGATTACTACCCTTCAGAACAAGCTTTACAAAGGAGTTGTTTGTTTGTTTACGCTCCTGCCGCTAATGTTGTCTTATCCAGCTTGGTGGAGCATTATATTGCATCAAACAATGATGGTAGAGTGTCAAACGCTCCTCTTAAACCAGTCTGAGAGGCAATTCTCTTTTCTGGCGATAGGAATAACAACACCAGCTTGATCAGCAACAAAACAACATGAACCGTAAACTTTGTATGTTTGCCCCTGACTATTTTCAGAGCATCGTTCCGCTGCGTGTCTTTTAATAATCGCAGTTGAAGTATGCAGGGCTTGCTTTGCTTTGTATTTCGTGCAATAAATAAGAATAAGGCGCAAATGTTGTTCGCTTGGTTACATATGCCATGATTAGGCTTTATGGTAAACTGTGTCTGACAGCAACAGCGAGTTCAGAAGCCGTTACACGAACAGTTTCATATTCTTATGACGGAGCCAAAGAGATTACATCTCGAGAGTAGCTCTAAATATCTAACCCCGCAAACCTAACCCCCATCCAAGACCCGCACGTCTAAGGCAATTACCATTTTGCACGTGTAACTGTGTTTTACGCATCATCGTTCCACTACTTTTTTGTACTAATCAACCTTTAGTTTTATTGCTAACACATGCGACACGGCCACCAATTAGAGGCTAAGCACATCCTTCTTTCTATCAGCATTTTACGTTCTTTAAATAACCTTACCATTATGTTCATCACATTCCACATTGGCTGATTAATAGCCGATCCCCTCTTGCAGTCCCTTAAGTAGAACCATTTAACGCGCCTAGCCTCCCTTTGAAAAAGCTGCCGAGAAATATACCAACTCTTTAGCGCGCATGTCAAGCGACGTATGCCTCATATAAAGCTAACTACAGCAACATATTCACAGATTGCATTCAGGGGCTATGTGCGCTGTAGATTTTACCAGAAATCCCCGAGAAAGACCACTGACCATGTTATTCGACACAACAACTTTTATTAATGCCTGAAATGTTGCAACATGTATTATTTTGATGTTTATCAAAGGCAATCTGGAACATTGATTTTGTTCGAATTGTAAATGAGATCAGAATACCAAGTGCATAGCTCGCACAAAAAACCTCTTCACATATCCGCTATATCAGAGCCATATGGTGTAATTATCATGTATTATCCGCGTTACCGCCTGATGTCATTATGTATACACCCTTTGTAAAACCAAACATGCACATGCGGGGCAAGAGTTAGTCGTGTATTGCATTAACTGCCGCAGAATCTTACGGACTTTAACTAAAATCAAATGCAATATCTGCTACACAACTTCTTGCATATCCACTCCAGGAGAAATTAACTCCTCCTGATTGCATTTCGAGTAGAGTAGTATAAATCCAACGCACAAGAGTAGATCATGATCTTATTATTTTAATGGCAGAACGTAGTTATATAAATCTTGTAATATGCGTATTTTTATTCTATCCTGAGCCGCAAGGTATATTACCTATATACAGTACCATATCAATTACGCGGCAATTTAAGTATGGCATTGGAAGAATATCGGTAACGTTTAACAAATACCGACAGGTATATGTGACATGCTCTGGAGCGGGATGCCATGACACAGATATCAGTAATGAATACCAAATAATTACAACAACAATCAATTATACATTACAACGGTGTTCATTAACTGTTTCCAGTTAGACATTTTTATTCTAGTCATTACCTTTTTTGTGCTCGACTTGCCCCTCAAGTAAATCTTCAATGTCATGGAGAATCTGCAGCAGCAATTCTAACTTGCGATGTTACGATATGCAAGGCAATACATGAATCTCGATGGGTTGTAGAAATTTACCATATTGAATTGAATTTGCCGATTGTTTTTATCTAAGGGCACTGTTTTTGTTTATGTTATAACCAGGTTTGAATCGCATAAGGCGACTCATGTGCTGACATTGCAACGCCACCTCTTTGTGCTTATTGCGCACGGGTGGCATGGGGCAAAGATGGGGTCAGATTGAGAAAATTATCATGCAGAGGCTTTCGAGTTAGATAGGTATGACAATTTGCAAGCCGCCTAATCGATCATTACAGCATGGGTCATACATCAACGCTTGAGCTCTTAAATCGTGAAAACCTGTCTGACACCATAATTATCTGTGTGTTTAAATGACCAACATATTTCATAGCATCCTCAACGATTAATATGAAATACAACATTGTACGCGGTATAATACACGTGAGTATCAACATAGCTTTGTCGGCTTGCACCTTCCATGTAAGGGTCACATAAATAAAACTTTTTTTTAAACGAAACGTTACCTTTGTGAGTCGCTATCTACTTCTATCGAACTAAATAATCTGAAACCGAATAATAAATATCATTGCACTGTGTATTAAACTATTCCTACCTACGTTATCAATGCCGCATATTCGCAGATACTACTGCAAACAAATTGTGTGCTATAGCAAGGTTAATAAATGGTAAGCAAAAAAGCTAAAACAAGATGCACATAGAATGTTATCGCGCAACTAGATAGCTATTTGGGACAAAAAAGGAGAGCAACCCTTAGAAGTAAGAATGACAAAGCAGCCTCTTGCGTTTAATTGGCCTATTACATTAAAACATCTTCTATGGGCCACCTAAAGCATTTTAATACTGATTCTAAATAATAGTGAAAAACCGACTTCCTCTGATCAAGTTGAACTCGTGCAAAGGACATGTGGTAATAGATTTTGTGATATGCATGTATGCGTTATATACATCCTTAATACAGGCGCAAATAGGACTGGTGGGCTTCATTAGTTGGGATCATGCAAACCTCACTAACTCTAAACATCTAACCTTTGAAACTGACATTGCAAAATGTGTGCAGAGGACACAATGTTAGATTATTGCGCTGCATAGTAGTACACCTGCAAAAATATCAATAAGAACGTGGAAGTAGCGTGTGAGAATCAAGCGACTTGTAAAATTGCTAATCCCATCATCTTACACTCATTTCAAAATTAGTTTGTGACGAATCAAATGTGAAAATGTACCGTTCTCGTCGCCTGTTGATCGTCTAACATATGTATTAGAAATATACTATGTAGGTTTATGGTTGTTTTACACATTACAATTAATACAGAGTGCAAGAAATAGTGACACAGGAATAAGGCACCTGGTCTGCATTGTAACGTGCATAAAGTGCATAAAGTCAGATGTAAAGGTGTACAATATTTTCCCTTTGGAAAAGAGAAAATCCAAGTGTTTCAATCGTTCAATATCATCGGTGAAATAAAGAGTATTCCTACAATTGCTGTTTGTACTGCCAAAATAAAAGACAATACCACTTTTAAATCCATTACATTCGGGGCACTTACATCTCATATTACCGATAGTAATCGTTTATTGATTGTGCCATTATATGTTCATGTAAGTTTACTGCCGAATTTGCAAATCACAGACATACATTCCTTGTCTTGCAGGACAAAGACCTTAAGCGACGGTTTGAGTCAAATTGTGCGTTCAATATGGCTCGTTGTGCGGAATCATGTGCTCCGTTGAGTCGTACATCCAAGGGATTTGCGTATGAGGATAGCCACAATGAAGCCTACTTCAGTTAATATAATTTGCAGAAGACAATATCTACAATTAGTAAGGTTCTGTAATGACGATCTCTCCTTGCCAGTTAAATGACGACATTGAATAACCGGTACCAGACCTGCCTCTTCAAGCTGGCGACCCACGTACCGATGGAAAACATTGTGGCTGACATACGGATTAGCCGGCGGATTCTGCACGTTTGCATTGCTAAAAAGCCCGATAGTATGAGCTTTAAATATCCTCACGATGCTTTTCCTCATGTCCATTCGATCGCACTATACGCTCATGTGCACGTTTGCACCTGTTCGTATTAAAAACTTAAGTTGTTAAATGCGCCATGATATGAAACCCACTTTGTGTGGGGCAGCGCTAGTGATTTTAGGTAGACTCAAGTTTTGAAATGCTTATGATTAAGGAATTTACAGTCATTGTTTATAGCGTTTTATCATTAAAAAATGCATCGTTTTAGATCTATATATATATATATATATATATATATAATATCTATACATATATATATATATATATATACATACATATATATATATGTGTGTTTATATATATATACATACATATATATATTTGTTTATTTAACCGTATATATATATACATATTTATATGTATATATATACACATATATATATATATATATATATATATATATATATATATATATATATATATATATATATGCATATATATATACATACATATATATTTATATTTCGTCATATATATATACATAGATATTTATAAATTAATAAACATATATACATATTTTTATATATATAAACACATATATAAATATATAGATATATGATTCAATATAAATAAATATATATATGTTTATATATGTATACACATATATATATATAAATATATATATATATGAAAATATATATATAGATATATCATATATATATATATATGTATATATGTCTATAATATATATATATATATATATATGAATGAATATATATATATATATATATGAATGTATATATACACATATATACACACATATATAAATATATATATATATATATATATATATATATATATATATATATATATATATATATATATATATATATATATATATATATATATATATATATATATATATATATATATATAACTTATGAATGCTAAAGTTGGGCAATGTCGTGTCTATATTCTGACCGCTGGCGGCATCTCGTTATCAGCACAAGCCATGGCACAGAGAGTCTTCATTGATACCTTTGGTTTATAAAGGAAGCAACGTCTTGGATAGAGCTTTCGGTTACTAACAGCAGTGTGTTGCTCGGTATATCAATTATTTGTGATGCATTCATCGTACAAGCTTCGACTAGCAATGTGCATACTAAAGATTGAAGCATTATTGAAGACTATTGACATTAAATGGCCAAAAATAACCTTGCATTGATTAGATACTTACCACAGACGGCATACCATATTTGTCATTACAAAACAAGAAAACGCTGACCTTTAGTCGCATACGTTCAAAGCAAATCCGACTTCTATCAAATAACATCGGGATACACACAAACGAGGTCTACTGGCGATATGCCGGGATTAAATCTTACAATCCAGCTGTATGTAACCGTTGTCATTGGAAAACAACAAATTCGCACCGATCATTTTACAAAAGGCTAAACCAAGGCTTTCAAATACGCTCTTTATTTATTACTGCTAGGTTAGATCAATCGCCCCCATTAATACTTCTGCTAAGGTTTTCAATAGTTTCAATTCTAGGGCATACCTTGACTCGCGCCCCTACAGCAATGCATGTAACTATGCAGTACTATCAACACTCGTGCACATAATGCCAAACGGCTTAGAGCTTCGCTAACAGGGCTCACTTGCTTGATGCTTACATTTTTAACAATCAATGCATAAACTCAACTCATTCTCATTCAATATTGTAGGTAGTTGTCTATAAAGGATGTATATGCATTCCATATTGTTGGACATTGCAAATGTTAGCAGTCGTTATTAATTGTATCTGTAGTGATTTATGCGTCCGGTAATAGCATAACATTTCCATTCACCAGCGGAAAATGACATATTCTATTCATCGGTTTATAATCATACAAAACAACTTGGCAATTAAACAACTGACATTTTTCAATAGCGTCAGTAAGATGGCTTAGTGAAAACCTGAATTTAAAAAACCTCAGGTCCAAAATATCCCACCCACTCGCAAATCCAAACAAATAGCCCTTGCCATTTGCCACGAACTCTGACGTTCACTGCTCCTTTCAAAAAAAGATCAAGTTGGACTGTAAAATATTTGAATCGTCCCTGGTAGAGTTCTACAGTACGCATTATCTTGAGAATTGGATATCGCCATAAATCTGGAGAACGGAAGTTATTCTTCTGTAGATGCAATTGGAACAAGGAGTGTTCGAGCAATATATCCTCAAGGTTCGGCTTTATGATTTATAGGCTTAATCACTTTTTATGAATGGTGGATGTCATATGCCATTACGTTTAATAAATCGTATGAACTATTCCCACACAAGTTCAGATTCCTGGAGATTTATGCCAGTACAAAGCAATACCGTTTTTGGGGCTTGGCAGCGGAAATGGCAATTGATATAATCATAGCCGCCTGTTTTGTGTAATATATATATATTCCTCCTTCACATGAACTTTTAGGGCTCTTTAGTTCTTAAAGACCCGTTTGTGTGAATGATAGTCAAAAGCTGAAACATTACTAGGGTATGGCTTTCGTGCGTCGCATGATTAGTCTGATTTGTCAATCACTCTTTATGCATTGATTTCTGTCAAGCAGCTCTTCCGTGTTTGTTTGTTTGTTAGCTCGCTTGACTCGTGATATTTGCAGTTATGTGTATTAATGCAAATGAAGGCATCTGGGGTACGCACCATTGCTTCAGTGTGTCTCAATATCAAATAATGTCGACAACGTTCCTCAATAGCATGTATTAAAACGCATACATTGAGCTTCGTTTTTGTTGATATGCAAATGTATTATATAATATGAGACGCAAGAATGGAATGTAAACAGCAAATTACTGTGGTACTGAAATACAACGCATCCGATATTAGGCCAACCTATGTTTGCCCACACACTTTGTCTATTATTGAAATCCACTGACACATTATATACTATCTGTGGTTGCGTAAAATTGTAAATGCATCATGTCAGTCATCTAGCGAGTAATATCTTCAAGTTATTACATTGACGTGCAGGCAAGTGTTTCGTTCAATGAAACCATTATTTGCCTTTGATAAAGTTAATGGGTGTTAACTATGCACCAGGAATCTATCGCAGTTGATTCTTTCGATAAAACGTACAAGGGGAAGAACTGTATCTCCCCTCCATCGCTATTGTAAGTTATTCAGTTTTTAATCAGTAACATCTTGTCCCTTCCTGTGGAGTGTGACTTCTTCGTTATTCCCTGGCGTGAACGCGCCAAACATGGTGTATGGGCTGCCGAATAAAAAACGTCCGTACGATATAAATGGTATGGAACGACCAAAGAAGATTTAGAGAAGGATATCCTTGGATATCCTTGAACGTTATAATAAACGTATTTGGTCAAGCACCTGAGCATGGTCATTGGCTTCTCTAATACATGAACGCCTAACCCTAAAGTACCTTCCGGTGACACAACAAATGTGGTATTGCATATTGCATGTTAAAGGCACCAATAACGACCACCTTGAACAGAGCAAATGCATCTCGCTGTGGCAAGAATCAGAATAAAGTATCAGTGTACAATTCACACCCAAACTTCAATACATTGATACGCCTTAACACAAACATTAAAGCGATGAACAACAACAGCAACGCGTTCTCGAGGAATCATCAATAGGCTAAGGATAGGCTTCAGAAATCATTCCTATCATTATTGTTGTCAATGTATAGTGGACATTCTATCCGATTACTGAACACAACTGCCAACCTTACCACTCCTACCCCTCTTCCCATAGGCCCGCAATTATCTCGCAAACATCAGTAGCGTTATCAATGACGTAACAGGTGACCTGGATTACATGTACGCTAAGAATAAGTATCAATCAATATAAATGGAAATAAGCGTGGCGTTCATGCATGTATTTGCATAGTAAATTTTCATCGTCCACTTTTGTGGAGGATAGTAAACCAATTGTCTTGAAAGTTTGCGCGTATGCTAGAAGGGACATATATCCTTAGGTTTGACTTTTCGCTCAGATACCAAACCATGCAAATATAATATAGCAAGCACTATCCATTTTCCCACAATCATTTGCCTTTCTTCTGAGAATTTTCGCTTATGGAGGCTAATGCACCGTACTCATAAGTTGCTTTAAATAACTTACATCCTTTGTGGATTAATAATATATATCCTTTGGATTTTCTGCATTCGGATTATTGTGCAATAATATATATACTGAATCTAAGCGGCTTCCGTCCCATATAATAAACTGCGATATCGGGAAAACATTGTAAAAATGGACTCCAGTTGTTATATGAAACTTGTGTATCTCCCAACTGAGACATTCACACCCTGGGAGTTTTTAGAATTATTCAGCCATGATTAAGAGTAATGCAATGGCTTATAACATTAGGTCCACGGGAGCTTAAAGTTGTTTGATTACATTCATCAATCAGCAATATATGCAAAGGTACGCACCTTCCTGACGGTCTTATTATTGATCGATGCTTCTGTTCAAGGTAATTGTCAGCAGAGCAGAGAGCAGATTGAATCGACCTTGATTAATATATATATAGTCCGTCCTTCGGATGTCGTTGCTCGTGTTCTTGTACATAACGCCAGCTTATCAAGAATTAGGCTAGGGTAATGCGTAACGTTCTAGTTGCTCTAAATCTAGTTAAACCTTCTACCATAAGAGGTGCCAGGTTATTACTGTATTATATTCCTTCAATGTGAACATTCCAATAATCTTCTGATATCCGTTTACGCGGTAAACTACGCAGATATGTGTTGTGGATTTACAATTGTCGAAGCATTTAAGAAAGCAATTTATTGGAACACTCAGCAGTTGTACGCAGATCGTCGTTCTAAATGCATAGCAACTATTTTAGCCGTCAAAGAACTTTTTTTTGGCGCGGTGGCTTTTAAGTCCTTTTGCGTCTCTTGTCAATGTTGTACTGAATGTAAACTGTTTGTTTACACTATGGGTAATACAACCGGCAATCCCGTGAGTAATGTTGGATTGTTCAACAAAACTTCATTGGTGTTTACGTAGTTGTTTAGTTCACGCCACAGAAATTGGATGTTACTTGTGCCGTCCTGCTGCAAAGGTCAGATGTGTATTTTATCTGATAGCACAGTGTATCAAGACACATTATTAGACACTTCTATGTTATTTGCAGATATGACAAGATTCACGAGATGCAGAAGTATCAATAGAATACCTATTTGATCAAGCAAACTCATGCTAGAGCAAAAAATGTGCCATGCCGTTCCGTGACATCTAGATATGTAGACACGCAAATTGATGGCACAAAAGGAGCATGTACCTTTTTGCTGCATTACTGTGACAGCTAATGTGATGCATCTGTAGATATTAATGTTCCTATGATCGCTGAACAATAAACGCTCATAGTATATATGTATGCTTTGCTGGATGGATTATCTATAATTTGCAATAAATGTCACATGCAATTATGATAGATTGTTGGGGACTAGCTAGTTTCCTACAAGCAGAGCGTTCAGATTATCGCAGCGTATATTGAAAGGAAAATTGATGTTTGCATTATCGGCGTTTTATCACCTTTTCATCATACCACAGTTACATCACCGAGCGACCTGGTGCAAAATCAATTTGCGTTGACCGGACTAGTATGGGGTTCTGTCAAAATATTCTGTATGCTTAACATTTTCAGTAAGAAAGCGTTGAATTAAAAGACAGCATATATGTACCCGATGTTTCCAGCTCAGTTGAGATAAGGTTGCATCATTCTCCCTGCGATTTTGACAGTATGTTTGTTCTTTTGTATCCAATATCTGGTTTTGAAAGTTATCGCTGCCTCTATTCTTTTGTGTCTACTATCAAAGCGTATTACGCGAGTAGTATCATACAGTACTGTGTTTGATGTATTATCGTAAATGCTTTTAATCAGCAAAAATTGATTAACGCATCGCGTACACATCACCTATCAATTGCTGTTAAGTTTCGTATTTCACTGTTGCTATAGCTCTTAACAGATTCCTCATGCTGATCAGTGCTACCTGACAGGGCGGAGGAACACCTATCATTCTACAAGATTAGAATAATTATTGGCGAAGTTGCAACTTCAAAGCGTGATACGAAAACTATTAAAGTATATACCACGATAGGCATGGGTTGCCTGATTGTATCAAACCGTGAACCATTTGCATTGTAGCTTAAGGGGGCAAACTCTGACTGGCTACGCAGCTTTTTAAAGCGATAGCAATACGTCCACCTTCTGATGGCGCTTAAATGAAATCATAACAAAGCCAGTTTGGTTTATGATGGATGGTAACGGGGATGCCTATTATATTACCTGAAGTTTATCGATTTATTTCATTATCGAACAGGATCTTCTTTGCAAGGTAAAGCGTTCAACCAGTAGAATGTACACGAACAGCCGTGGTTGCCTGCTTCTTATTTGCAAATTGATCCCAGAGCTCATTTTGTTACATTGTACGATAACCCAAAAGTAGTAAACTATCAGCTGCAGCCTTATTAACTTAATTACTGTGTTCATAGTCAAGCAATATTGCATTAAATATTAATTAACGCATTATGTGGCATTGTGATGGAAATAATTGTCTACGGAATGGTTTATCTCGATTTTTAAGTACTTACTATGGGCAATGCGGCTTTAAGCAAATGTCACATGGGCACTTGGATGAGTAAGTCGCGGGATAGAAAACGAGTCTTCCGTTTCTGCTCTTTCTGTATTAACTGCAAGAGCAGAAATGCACTTAGTTATAAATCACGTATTGGTTGAATGAGTTAACCACTATAAGTAATATGTTCCACATGCCGGGTAACGGCCTAATTTGCGTTTACATTATATCTTTGAATGCTGAAACGATACTGCACCTTGCCCTGGTAATTGGATAAAAGTCAATCTATGCCTTTTCCTACATTTGACAATGAATGACTATTTGATTTTCAATCGTTTTGAATTCAGACCGAAATGAATTAACTATTATTTACCCATACTATTTCTTCCACCAGCGATATATTTCGGACTCTTAGATTGGTTCTTTATAAACCTTTGGATTTCGCAATATAAGCTGTATATTTTAGACCAGTTTTATTTGGTATATTTATGGATCTTCACCGATGTAAGCCTTATGCACATTGGTCGACAACTACGTTTATGCATTAAGCCATTTGAATAATTTGTCACAACAGGACGCTAAATGTGTGGCAAAACGCCTCTAATGACATTCACTTAGGTAATGGAACATATCCCTTACGCTTTGAGGGTAGCTTAGAAATATCTTTTGTTATAAAGCGGAGAAAGTAGAGATGATTGGCTGGTCCCCATGTGTCGTCCAGAGCCGTCAGGTGTTACTTATTGCGATGATCATGAATACGTCAGTAGTCGGTATATTGCAGCCACCATGCATATCAGCAAAGATATAACATGATAAACAGATAACTAATTGTGGGACTTAACCCTACACAAGCTGCACGCCGAAGATATCGTGCTCGCGTTCGATAGAATTTTCGGGAATTCACTAGATCACTTTCCAATATCGTCAGACCTTAGGGGCACCATCTCGTGTGATGCATCGCTTGTGTAGTGGCTACCTATATATGTTGCTTCAAGCAAGACACACGACAACATGAAACACCGCTTCCCGCTCTATTTCACTATTATCCGCTCTAGCGACGGTCCAGATACGCTCAAGATATCATGGTCTAAGACAATTTAATCTAGCTGTCACGCACATCACGCCAATCCTCTTTCACATGCAATGATTACCCAAAACACTCAACATTTAGAGACCCCAGTGGTCTCCAGCGCCTAAAGGCTGTATTGGAACGAGTAATGCCGTGTTTTGAATGTGATAGGATTACTCTTCTTATTATTACTTTATATGTCGATCACAGCCGTATATCTTATGTTACAACTTCACCCCACTCAAACTCCTACTGCTATTAACAACGTTACTTACTCTGTCAATGAGGCGGTATTTATCGCAAGGCAAATGCATTAAAAAGCAACATAAAAATGCTGTTTTTCTTTTCACATTTGAACACTTAAAAGGCAAAACAACGGAATAGTTAGAAGCCTTATATTCCGAATTAAAACGATAAGCTTATCGGACATTGGTTGCTTTTTACATCGACACATACCGTAGCAAAGGTCAGTTGGAGCATGCGCAATGCGTATGTGGGAAGAGAGAGTCGCAGATATGAGATATTAAATAAATCCATCGCTTTTGAGTTTGGTATGCGACTCTTCTATAAGCTAAGAAAAACTATACAAGGCCTAGGTAGATATGGAATATAACAAGCAACAAAACGAAGTCTGTGTTAAACAATGCGTGTCAACCCGTTATCGCCGCACGCAAAAAACTGAACCAAGAATCTGAATTCCACTTACATCGAGGCATGTCTCCCACAATTACCAATCGTTATGGAAGATGACTCAAATGTGGTGCTATATCATTGATAGCTAAAAGATCCACGGTGCAATGATATTTTCATTCAGAAAGATCAATGTTTCCGCTGACGTATAGGTCTGCATATATATATATAATAAATATATCTATATATTGACGATATATATATACATACATTGATATATAAATACACATACATATATACATCTATACATGTATA
>CM067343.1:39753245-39768245 GCA_034190875.2 Urechis unicinctus
ATGTAAGGTCTCGGGAGCAAATGAAGCATACGGCGGCAACAGATCACACAACGTGAGATCCGGTTGCTATGTGGACCGGATCTGTTGCCAAGCTATTTCCAATTATGTAAGTACAGTCTATTTGCACTTTGAGCTGTGTTCTAACGACCTACAACGGTCTCATTTTGTTTCACGCGTCTCGTCTGTATCGGAAAATGCATTAAAAAAAGATCGTATTATTTGTCACAGTTGTGCTACACATCCCAGAATCAGTGTACCCATGCGTAGTAGTTTTAAAAACGGAATGTGACCATTGCGTGTATTGTTCTTATCCAATCGGACGAACTGATCAGAAACAAAGCACACAGCATGATCACAGTTTATAAACTATCGTTGCGATGAACGCAAACATAAAGATGACAAAAAACATTCAACCTCATATCTGTCTCGAAGTAAGCAATAACGACGTCTAATAGGCGAATAACCACAGTCCCTTCTAAAGTGAACGGCGAACGCTGAAGCCGACATCATTAAGAATTGGCTGTTTGCGGTTCTGTGCCAGAATGCTAAGAGTCATGGAAATGCGCCAGTCCATTTTATCATCAAACTGACAACACACATCCTGTGAAATCTATCATTTTGTATCAATGTTAATTTGTTACCTACAGATAAAAATTGTCCATGGCTAAGGCGTGGCATAAAAAAATAATGTGAGCCACTTATTATGAATAACTATTAATAAAATCACCCAACAGTTTGCCCAAACACACGGTAATTTACCTTGCCTGTGAAAACTCATGAGCGATCGCCACAATGTTACGCATGTCTAATATGTGATACTTGCTCAAATCTTTACATGCCCTTCACTTGGCTTATTGTAACTCTCTGGTGCATTTTGCTTTTTCTGCAGAACTTGCAAACCTGCTATAATAGAAACATCATAGCCGATGAGGTTAATAATGAATAATATCGGCCATACAAAACTGTATTACTCGTCGAGATGACCCTCTTTATATTGTATTGTAAATTGAATGGTAGTTCGCCATGAATAAATTGCATTGCCAATTCATCCTTGATTTTCTACTTTTGTCACTGCATTTATTTGCTTTATATCATGTACCTCATACATACATGATTCGGCCACAGGTATAGGAAATACTATAAATGAACTTATGGCCGGCAATTGAGACTGCATGACAGCATACTAAGCCGTGCACAACTTTCCCTTTATCATGAACAAATATAATACAACAGTTAAGCAACAGAGGCCTTTGTCAAGTGACGTGACACAGACGTCTTCACCCGACTTAACGTAAGATTGGCTTGACTGCTAACGGACATACGAACTAACTAAACGGATCGGTGTTACACATAGTCAAGCAAATCTCTATTACATTTGCTTTGGCTTCCCTTTCTAACCATTGAAATGACATGGGGCACGTATTGTTATGCCATTTATAATTATACTTTCAGTAAATCAATAATTTTATGGAGTAACTGATTGGAAAGGTACTGATGTATAGCACAACGTACGGTCATCTGAATGCATATACGAGCATTAAGTTTACCTACTATCATAATCATGCCGGTCGGAACGATGATGCGGTCCTGGTCACGTGTGCACATGCTTGATTATTTTCGCATTCGATTGTCTTCACAGATGTATCGAACCAAAAACTAATAGTAAAGTGGGTTCGTGGATAGGAAATGCCTATACAGCCCGTGAAAGAATATGCTGAATACCGGAACGGATGCAACCAAGGTATAAGTAACCACAACGGCTCCATCAGTGCGCCAATCAACAGACCTCAATGTGGCTGCATCTCTTTAATATTACCTTGAGCTGATCCGATATTTGGCTTGAAGCGCTGCAATAGCACAGGCGGCGACGGAAAATACCACTATTAATTTAACTACATTGTTTAACCACTTCCTTCCTTAAGCTTAGCCATTTCGCCAGATTGTGAATTGCTTACGGTATATCCAACCCTCAGAAATTGCTTTGACAAGGTATGCCATTCAGTAGCACATTATACGTTTCAAGATTGTGAATTGACTTATAGACAGACATATAAATAGATATATAGATAGATAGATATATATAGAGATCCATACAGGGGGAGAGGGACATAGATATATAAATATATATAGAAAGATAGATATATATAAATAGATATAGATAAACATATACAGAAAATATATATATATATATATATGCCATATATAGATCTGCAGAGATATATTTATCTATATATACATATATATATATATATAAATATATATATATATATATATATTATTATATATATATATACATGTATATATAAATATGTATATATATAAAGATATATATATATTTTATATATATATATATATATATATATATATATATATATATATATATGTATAATAGATATTTGCATATATATATATATATATATACATATGTATATATATATATAAATATATAATATATATTGAGCGTAATAAATATATATATATATATATATATATCATATATATATATATATATATATTTATATATATATATGTATATATATAATATATATATATACTATATCCCCCTTTATATATATATATATTTTGTATGTATAAACGCACCTCAATATATATATATATCCATCATATATATCAATATGTATATATTTATATTATGTATTCATATATATATATATTTTTATAATATATATGTATATGCATATATATATATATATATATATATATATATATATATATATATATATATATGTACATATGTATTCATATAAATATATATGCTTAGATATATATATGCTTCCCACTCTCACACGCACACACAAATATTTATGGCTCTGAACCTATAGTAGCTGACGACATCCCGCAACGCAATGAACTGGAATGTGCCAATCAATTAGCCATTTTAAAACAACTGCTCAATTATCAAGGTATGTGAATGTACATTCGTGTGTGGTCTTATTCTATCCAGACGATGTCTCATTAGAGGGTTATACTAGCCACGAAGCACAATCGTGCACGTACGCAGGCCTCCTGTGTGTTTTCCGACCCGCCAACGCAACACATTGGAGAAGTTTTGTAAAGAGGTGTTATGTTTTCAGATATAAATAGCGTTCTAATAAGCTCTGTATTCATCGCAACAAATTGATCGAACCATTTCTTCATGGAACAGTATTGCAAAAACAAAAACCAAAGCATATGACTTAAAGCATTTAACTGACGACACAAGTGTAATGCAAGTTACATCTGTTGTCACTTCAATCAGTGTTGCAATGAACTACAAATGGTATAAAACGGTGGAAATCATCATCCAAAGTGCCTCATCGGTGCTTTACTCACACGTCTCGCATGTGTTGGATGATGCGTAATAAACCAACGATACTGTGCCCATCGTTGTGCTCTCTTTCCCAGAGTCAGGGCCCCGATAAGTAGTAGTTTTAGAAACGGAACGAGACCATTACGTGTATGCTTATTACCCAATCAAACGAACTGGTGTGAAACAAATCAGAGAGTGTGATCTTAGTTTGCCAAAGCACTGGACATTAAAGCTATACAATATTGAAGGCGTTCGTCGTGATAATTGCAAACATTGCATAACAGATGTATGTAATAACGACATTAAATCTCACATCTGTCTGCCGTCTGGTACTCTCAAAACAGAATAAACGCAGTCCGCTTTGAAATAAAATGCGAAAACCGTATATATATATATCAATAAATATTGGCTGATTGCACAAAGCTGGGCCAGAGTGCTATGAAGATGTATTTATCACTGGATATACACCAGCTCCTGTTATCATCACACCTACAACACAAATGCTGTCAAATCTGTCATTATCGCTTTTGTGCAAATAATCTGCCTAATTATAGAAATTGTCTTCCATGGAAACAGCATGGATTAAAGCAATAGCTCTCGCCATGCTGTGGCGTGGAAAGTGGTGGTTATCAATAATTTACTGCATATAAATGGTCAATACACATTGTACATTCATGGTTTTCCGCTACGAATAAAACTACAATGCACATTTATCAAAGATTGTCATCTATTGTCACTGCATTAAATGTTACATACATGTTTCAGTCAAAGTCACAATAAATGTATTCATTGCGGGGCTTTGGGACTATGTGACAACATATTCAACCTTGAACGACTTGTGCTTCGTTAATCAACAACTACGAGGCATCTGTGGTCATTGAGATAGGATAGAGCGATATTGTGGAACAAAAGTTGGGCAACAGAGGCTTTTGTCAATTTACGTGGCACTGCCTTCTTGGACCGACTTGACCTAAAATTGACTTGATTGCTACCGGATGTACGGCCGTGTTCAGCGGTTCTGTGATACACATAGTCAGGCATAGCTCCATAGCATCTACCGTGGCCATTGTAATTGATAAAAACTATGATAAAATGACTTTGAATTCTACACATGTGACGGTCATTGTCAGATCATTCACTTAACATTATTTACAAATATTTAGTTCTTTCAGCGTTGGATATTTTGCCATAGTGCAAACGCAAGGTTGGGAGCATTGGTAAAACCTGACTTTCAAGCGCATTACTGAGACTAATAGCTCCGTCCTTTTGTGCTGTATAACGACACTTTTGCGGTGCTCTGTATTGTCGGCAGCTGCTTTCGAAACGGATCATATATATCATAATGTGCGGTCAAATCTGAGGGAAGGCCAGTTAAGTTGTACTTGAAACACTGACGATTTCTAGTGAAGCATAAATATCATCCAGTAACTGATTGGAAAACTACCCACGCAGATATCACGCAACGGTCATCTCAGAATGGTTGCAATAATATCGAAGACTTCATCATCGCGCTTAAAATCAGACAATATGGTTGCGTCCCTTAAATGTGACCTTAAGCCAGTATGCACTGCTATCACACAGAAGGCGGCGAAATATACAACTTGTTATGTTGCATAAAATTTTCAAATATTGAGCTTTGAAATTTAACCACTTCATCAGCATAGCTAAGCTATTTCGTAAGATCCAAATCGGGATTGTGAATTGGGTGAATATACGGAATATCAAACCCACGTAAATGTTTTGGCAATTGTTACTCTGTTCGATATGTGTTTTCTTCATTCAAACGCAGTACGTTAAAAGTACAATTCGTTAACAATTTTAATCATAACTTCGCAGAACATGTTAGAATTATCGCTTATATACACGTGTATCCAAAATCACAAATATGTTGGTTATTACCATAGTGACCATGCAGATGTACCAATTCCCACTAACATTTGTATGTCTCTTTTAATATTCTAACATATAGGATAATAACCATCAACAGGAGCGAAATTATGATTACTTCCCTTCAGAGCAAGCTTTACAAAGGAGTTGTTTATTCGCATTTATGGGTACACCCTCTGCACTATCTCAGAGCCATATACGGTAATAAGCACGTATTATCCGCTTTACTGCCTCATATCATTATGAATTATAAATAAAGACTTTGTGAAACCCAATATGCACATGCGGGGCATGAGCAAGTCGTGTATTGCAGTAACTGCGCTGAATCATACGGACTACAACTAACATCCAATACAATGCGTGCTACATACATTCTTGCATATCTACTCCCGGAAGAATTTACTCCTCTTTAGTGCAGTGCCAGTAGAGAAGTATAAATCCGACGCACACGAGGAGATTATGATCATATTTTAATGGTAATAACGTAGTTATATAAATCCTGTAAAATGCGTATTTTTTATTCTGTCCTGAACAGCGAGATATATTTCGTATATACAGTGCCAGATTAGTTTCGCGGTGATTCGGGTATGGCATGACAAAAGATAACGGTAACGTATAACCTATACCGACCGGTATACTGTATACTGCTGTGGAGCAGGATGTCATGACACATATATCAATAATGAATAACGAATAATTGCATCAACAGTTAATTATAGACTATTACGGCGTTCATTTACTGTGGCACATGTTAGCAATTAGACGTTTATATTTTAGACATTACCAATTTTGTGCAAGGTGTTCCCAACAAGCAAATTTAACATGTCATAGAGCAACTGCAGTAGCAATACTAACTTGCGTTGTCACAGTATGCACAGCAATAAACGAATTACGATGGGTAGCAAATTACCATATTGAATTGAATTTACCGATGTTTGTCAGGACACTGTTTCTGTTTATGCAATTACCCAGTGAGCATCGCGTAAGGTAGCCATGTACTGTCATTCGCAACGCCACATCTTTGTGCCTATTGCACACGGGTGGCATGGGGCAAGGAAGGGGTCATACGGAGAAATTTATCATGCAGAGGCTTTCGAGTTAGATAGGTATGACAATTTGCAAGCCGCCTAATCGATTATAAACAGTATGGGTCATGCATCAACGCTTGAGCTCTTAAATCGTGAAAACCTGTCTGACACCATAGTCGTCTGTGCGTTAAACACCAGTTATTTATACTCATATGACCAATATATGTTATAGCATTCTCAACAGTTAAAGTGCCCTGACACTTTGCGGCTATATATGATATACAACATTGTGCGAGGTATAATACACGTGAGTATCAAAATACCTTTGTCGGCTTGCACCTTAAAGGTCAGGGTCACATAAATATGGCTTTTTGCAACAAAACGTTAATTTGTGAGTTATGATCTACTTCCATCGAGCCAAATAATCGGAAACCAAATGATAAATATCATTGCACTGAGCGATTTACAATTCCTACTCAGGTTATCAAAGTCGAATATCCGCAGATACCACTGCAAAGAAATTGTGTGCTATAGCAACGTTGAGATTAAATGATAAGAAAAAAGCCAGAGGGTTTCATTCTTTATATAACGATTCACTGTGATGTTGCACTCTCGAAGTATTCTTCTCCACCTGTGATCCAAATGGATCCAAGAATGATTAAGTTTATCACATATCATCACACAATAACCAGAATTAGCCTATAAAACAGCATCATGAAACAGGACCGGTATATCAGAGAAATTAGTCAATTTACGTGACGCGGCATTTAATGACTTACTTGACGTAAAATTAGGTTTATTGCGAATGGTTTTTTCTCTGATTCATCAACGGAGCGATGCGACGCGAAGCTGCTTTCTATTCATCATCTTTTTTTGATAAATTTATTCCCTTTATATATATTCAAAAGATGGCAGCTGTCACTATTGGTGCTATTACATTGCTCCTCCTTGTTAGTAACAAATGAAGCTGAATCGATCTTTTCATAAAGGGCCCAGGCATTAGCCGGCTAAGCTTGATCATCGAGTATTATGTTACATCATATGGAATCAGAGCCATATTGTTTTTGATAGTATTCCCCTGTTTTGTCATCAATAAGTAGGTTTAATGCGTCCATTGAGCTGAGGGGCCATGTAATAATGACTGATGATTAAACCGTTAATGACTGCTATATGTCACATAACTTTGTATTGTATGAAAGCATGCTTTCGTTCACTAATCTCACTGATGCTTTTACTGCTTTTAATAATGTAGTGCGTTAGTATAATAGCTTTGGAAAATGTCGGTCTGTTATGTCAGTCGAAATACGTGTGCGTGGGTGTGAAATACCCAGCTGTTTTCGTCATCCAATCAGATACGCCGCGCCGTCCATCATAAATCTTTGCGGCGTACCGCATGCTCGATTAGAAATATGAGCGGCGTATTAGAGGGCCAAAATGGCATCATGCAAACATCATCTGACAGGCTTCAGATGCTTCGAACGCTCACAAAACCGGCACATAGAGAGTTTCGCACAACGCGATAGCTATTTTGGACACAAAATGGGCCTCACTCTAAGAATTATGAATGACAAGACAGCCTTGCTTCATAGATACCTATTACACTAAAATATTTTCTATGAGTAACCTAAAGGATGTTATAACTGATCCCGAGTAATAATGGATAACTGACTCCCTCTTAGCAACTTGAGCTCGTGCAAGGGACCTATAGAGATAGATATAGTAGATGCGATATGCATGTATCTTGGCAGCTTTTTGTACATCCGTATTGCGGACGAAAATTGGACTGGTGGGCTACATTAGCCGGGATCATGCAAACCTCACTAACCTTAAACATCTAACCTATGCAACTGTTACATAAAAGCATACATAATAAAGCAATTGCAGACTACTGCACTACTTTGTAGTATAACTACGAAAAAGGCAATGTGAACGTGGAAGTAGCGTGTGAGAACAAAGCGACTTGTAAAATTGCTAATCCCATCACCTTATAATCATTTCAAAGTTAGTTTGCAACGATATAGATGTGAAGATGTACCATTTTCATTGGATGTTGATCGTCTAACATGTGAATAAGAGATATACATGGAAGGATTATGGTTGTCTTACACGTAACGGTTATTACTGAGCGCGAGAAATGATGACACAGCAATAAAGCACATGGTCTACATTGTAAAGTGCATAATGACATAAAGTCAGATGCAAATGTATACAACACTTGCCCTTTCGCAATAAGAAAGCCTAAAGGTTACAATTGTTCAACTACAATTACGGTCTGTACCACAAAAATAAAAGACAATACCATTTGTTAATCCATTATATTTCGGGCAGTTAATTAATATATTACCGATAGTAATCGTTTACTAATTGTGCCTAAATATCTTCTAGTAAGTTTGCTGCTGCATTTTCAAATCATAGACATACATTCCTTGTCGTTTAGGACAAATTCATTTAGCGACGGTTTGAGACACATTGTGCAAGTATGTTTAGTGAGTGCTGCCATTGTTGCAAAAACACATTAATGAACATGAACACTAATAAAGACACACAAACACTCTAGTGACAATCAATAGGTAAATTCGTGACTCTAGAAATTTGTTCAGACTACCAAAAGATGCCCTTCCCCCTCACCTCCACTATGCTTTTATACTTCCTATTTATTCTGCTTGTAGTGCATTTCCTAACATCTTGTCCTTATTTCAAGTGGGCTAAATGAGTCAATCCGTCAATCAGACATCTGCAGCAAATCATGACTCATTCGGATAAAGCAGCAATGAAGGCGAATGACGCTCAATATGTAATGCCCTATGCAATAATTTTCCGCATTGGTGATTAGATTACCGCTCATAGTTACTGTTTATTATTGTCACTGATGGTTAAGTTTAACTTATAAATTAACTCAACACATTATAAAACATAACGAATGTTTTAGTATCTGGATTCGGTATACACACTGACGCAAAGAAGTGCGATGCGATTGCTTTGGTGGTCGATTTTCCCATAAATTTCTGTCATGGGTCGTTGCACGTAACCATAAATCCTGAAACCAAGAGCTTTTCTTCGCATGCGATAAACTATGCACTAGACTTGGCGCGTTGATAATGAATGATGCGGATGGTACATATCCACATCACGGTGTCAGCCTCATATAGAAGGTGTTTGCAGTTATCCATAAACAAACCAGATATCCTGCTGCCATAAGAACCAAGGTTATTTACAAGCATTGTGCGTCGGGGACATTCAACTGTGTGAAGTATATTATTTATTTGAACATTTCATAAACAGTAATAAACGTACAATCACTCCCCTTGACTAGATCCAGACTCCACAGTAGTGATAAAGTAAGCAATACAATCAATGGCGACGACGGGTAATCATGAGAAAGTATTGATAGTTAGTATTCAATGACTCCCTCTTTTCGAGTCAAAAGCAAGTATTGAGTTGGCACATATAACTGTATTGCGTGTGAGTAAGTGCTCTTTTTCTATTTTTGTACGATGCAATTTATGTGAGTTGTGAATACCAACCTTATGACAAATGATTAGTTTTTGTTTAAAGAGAAAAACAAATGTTGTATGATAACGCGGCTACTGTCGATAAATTATCCGTGATAAATTGCCAGCTGAAACATCATATATTTCTCAGCAAGGTTTTATCTTTATTGATTTAAGTACCAATAATTGATTATAAATTTCACCAACTGGTGTATTTGGTCTTTGAAACTGACGATTAATCAGATGCAAATACATGATACCGCGCCGAAGTGATGTAATGTATTCGTGGTCTAATTTTGCCTCAAGAGCAAAAGGCGTTATCGCTTCAGTACGTCCAATATCGCTCGTTATGCGGAATCATGAGCTTTATGGAGTCCTACGTCCAGGGGTTTTACGTAAGAGGATAGCTACAATGAAAGCATTCATTAGTCAACTGGATTTGCAGGAGTTAATACCTACAATTGGTTTGGTTCTGTAATTATGAACGCTCCTTGCCAGTTAAAAGACGACCGTGAACAATTAGTCTCAGACCTGTCTTTTCATGCCGCCAGATTGGCCACCTTGAGGCTGACCTAAGGTTTAGCTGACTGACTCTGCACCTTTGCATTGCTAACAAACCCCTCTCTGTAGTGTGAGCTTTGAATATCCTCACGATGCTTTTCCTCATGCCCATTCGATTGCTCTGTCCAATGTCTGCTCAAGCGCTCACTTGCACATGATCTTATTCAAAACTTAGATCAAGTTGTTAACTGCGCCATGATATAAACCAAACTTCGTTAGCGGAGCCCTAGTGATTTTCGGTAGACATACGCGGTCAGCATGAGCCCTCATTCAAAGCACAAATTAAACTCTGAAATCGCAATGTACTGCTTGTTGCAGTCCTACGAGCCGCCTTGCATCTTTAATGCGATAGGTATTATGTGTATGCAATGATACCTAGCACAACATTTGGGGCTCTTCGATCGTGTTTGTGGTGCCATTGTATCGCTGACTGCGCGCGCGTAGTAGATTTGTAAATGGTCTCCAAAAGTATATATATATATATGAATATATATATATAAATACAAGTATATATATATATGCTTATAATATGTGTATGTATACTTATATATGAATATATATAAATATGTATATATATATGTATATATATATATAAATATATATATATATATACAAATATATATATTTATATTTATATATATACATGTAAATATTTATTTATATGAATATACATATATATATATATAAAAATTCATATATTGATATATATATATATATATATATATCAATACACATATAAATATAAGTATAACGAAGTAATGGGTGACACGGATTACATATACGTTACAGAATAAGTATAAGCCAATATAAATAGAAATGAGCGCAACGTTCATGTATGTATTTGCATATTCATTTTTTTTGCAGAGTAAGGTAAACCAATTGTCTCAAAAATTTACACGTATGCCAGGGACACATATCCTTAGGTTTGACTTTCCGCTCATATACCCAGCCATGACAATATAATATAACAAGCACTAACCATTTTGAGTCCCAAAATCATTTGCTTTTCTTGCGAGAATTTCCGCTGATAGAGGCTTATGACCGTACCCCTAGGTTGCTTTAAATGACTTACATCCTTTGTTGATCAATAATATATTTACTTTTGATTTTCTGCCTTCGAATTATTGTGCAATAATATATATACTGAATCTAAGCGGTGTCCGTCCCATATAATAAACTGCGCTAAATTGCGATATCGGGAAAACATTATAAAATTGGACTCCAGTGGTTATATGAGACTTATGTATCTCCCAACAGAGACATTCACATCCTGTAATTTTTCGAATTCGTCAACCATGATTAAATGCAATGCAATGGCTAATAACACTAGCGAGTTTATGGTTGTTTGATTGCACTCACCAATCAGCAATATATGCAAGGTACGCACCCTTCCGGACGATCTTATTATTGATCGATGCTTCTGTTCAAGGTAATTGTCAGCAGAGCAGAGAGCCGATTGAATCGACCTTGTTTCATACATATATAGTCTGTCCTTCGGTGTTGTACTGAATGTAAACCTAGTGTTAATACTTTGGATAATAAAACCGGCAATCCAGTGGGTAATGTTGGATTGTTAAACAAAGCTTAATTGGTGTTTACATGGTTGTTTAGTTCACGCTGCAGAAGTTGGATGTTACCGTCCTGCTGCTAAGGTCAGATGTGTATTAATGGAATACCCTCATCAAAACGTCTTATAAACCGGGATATTTGATCAAGCAAGCTCTAGCTACAACAACAAAATGTACCATGCATTTCCGTGACTTCAAAATATGTAGATACAACTGCATGCAGATTTATGGCGCGAAAGGAACATGTACCTTTGTACTGCATTAATGTGATAGCTAAGGTGATGCATCTGTAGATATCAATGTTACTATGATGGCTGAAGAAAAAAAGGCTCATAGCCTATCTTTATAATTTGCTGGTTTGATTATCTATATTTGGCAACAAATGTCACATGCAATTAAAATAGATTGGTGGGGACTAGCTAGTTTCCCACATGCAGCGCGTTTAGTTTATCGCAGCGTATATGTAAAGGAAATTTTATGTATGAATTATCGGCGTTTTATCACCTTTTCATCATAGCACAGTTCCATCACCGATCGACCTCGTTCAAAATTAATTGCGTTCACCAGACTAGTATAGGGCTCGGTCAGAATATTCTGTATGCATAACCTTTTTTATTAAAGAAGCGTTGAATTAAAAGGCGGCATATATGTTCCCCATGTTTCCAGCTCAGTTGAGATATGGTTCTATCATTCTCTCGGCGATTTTTACAGTTTGTTTGTACATTTGTTTCATATTTGTGATTTTAAAAACTATAGCTGCCTCTATTCTATTGTGTCTACTATCAAGGCCTATTACGCGAGTAGTAATATACAGTACTGTGTTTGATGTATTACTGTAAATGCTTTTAATCAGCACAAATTGATTAACGCACCGCGTACTCATCGCATATCGAATGTCGTTAAGTTTCGTACTTCACTGTTGCTAAAGCTCTTAATAAACCAGATTCATGATCTTTATACGTGCTACCTGAGCATACACAGGTATACCTATCATACTACCGTGGGAGACAAGAACAATTATTGGCGAAGTTGCAACTTCCAAGCGTGATACGAAAACATGTTGCTTGACACTATTAATGTATATATCATGATAGGCATGGGTTGCCTGATTGAATCGAACCGTGAACCATTTGCATTTCAGCTTAAGAGGCTTACTCTGACTGGCTATGCCGCTTCTCAAAGCGATAGCAATACGTCCACCCTCGAACGTAATATATCTTTAGCAACTTATGCAATCGACAGCATGGGTACAAACGCTGACCACAGCACACATGCACTAACATGCTCTGAAACCCTCGATGACATACATTATGTTCATGCCACGTCTTGCCTCGTGCTCCTACCTAAAAAGCAAAAGAGCAAAAAGGTTTTTGATTGCTGTCAACCAACTACTTGTCTTGATTTCATTGTATCACTATTTAAAGATTTAATTGCATGCTGGCTGTCATCAGATCATTGCCTATTATATTCCTTGGAGTATATCGATTTATTGCCTTATCGAACAGGTTCTTCTTTGCAAGAGTAGGCGTTCAACCAGTAAAATGTACACGAACAGCCATGGTTACCTGCTTCTTATTTGCAAATTGATCCCACAGCTCATTTTGTTACATTGTACGATAACCCAAAAGTGCGCAATAAACTATCAGCTGCAGCCTTTTTAACCTACTTATTGTGTTCATAGGCAATCAATATTGCATTATATACTAATTACCGCATTATTTAGCATGATGAAGACTATAGTTGACTACGGAATGGTTTATCTCCGTTTTCAAGTACTCACTACGGGAAATGCGGCTTTAGGCACATGTCACATGGGCGCTTGGATGAGTAAGTCGTGGGATAGTCTTCCGTTTCTGTTCTTTTGCTAAGAGCCGTGATGCACTTAGTTATAAATCATGTATTGGTTTAATGAGTAATCCGCTATAATTAATATGTTCCACATGCCGGGTAACTGCCTAATTTGCGTGTACATTATATCTTTGAATGCTGAAACGATGCACCTTGCCCTGGTAACTGGATAAAAGTCAATCTATGCCTTTTACAACATTTGACAAAGAATGACTATTTTATTTAAAATCGTGTTTTATATAAGCCAAGACCGAAATGAATTAACTATTGTTTATCTATACTATTTGTTCCACAAATCATATGCTTTTTGCGAAGCATATAATATTGGGTGCTAGCCAAGTCTGAGGCAGTGACTCTCATAGTGGTTTTGTATCAACCTTTGGATTTCACTATCTAAGCTGTATATTTTAGTATAGTCGTATTTGGTATATTTATGGATCTCCACTGATGTTAGCCGTATGCATAGTGGTCGACAACTATGTTTGATGCATTAAGCCATTCGAATAATTTGTCACCACAGGACTCTAAATGAATGGGAAAATGCCTCGAATAACATTCACTTAGGTTAAGGAACATCTCCCTTACGTTTTATATCTCCTGAAAAATATTATCACATTATATTGCACATGCAGTTTATCGTCACCAAATGATGTTGGAATAAACGCAAGTGGGTTGCATTAAATCATATGGCTTGGAACGTTTCTTGGTCTTATCGTATCTTCTACAGACTGGCTGTTTGCTATGTGCAACTATATTGCACATTTATTGAAAGTTTCCACACATCTCGCTAAAACAATGGTTTTACAACAAGTTTAACGCAGCTTTATGCGATAGCTGCTGCTTAACAGTCGATCATAAATCCCGTGGTCACTGTGTGCTTCTTACAAAAGCAATTGTTTCTAAGCCGTAAATGGCAACTTACTGCAAACAAAATGTAATTTGTGTTTACATCAGGCTCCGTTTCACTCTGGATTTCTGGACAACATCTTAACTGCGCACAACTTATATGTCCATGTAGACAGGATAGCACTCTTTTGTCTGAAGCAAAGAATGATACAGACGGTTATTTGTGTTTGCTGGATTGAGGCATCAGTATGTACGAGGTAGCCGAATATTGAATCAAACATGCTTCATCTGGAAAAATTGATTGGGCTATGAAAAAATGATAGGGCTTCCTTCAATTAAAATTTTTGTACAGCAACCTTTTAGAAGAACATTGTTTTTTGACATCTAGTGGTGTAAAAACAGACACAAGTGGTAGTAAAAGTCTAACGAAGGTCACGTTATTTATTATTTCGTTATTCCAT
>CM067343.1:39778245-39843245 GCA_034190875.2 Urechis unicinctus
CCCACAACCCAACCCCGCCAACCATACGCCCTTCCCCGCCTAACAAATATCCCGCCATTACCATAGTGCATACGTAACGGAGTCTGTGTAACTGTGTTTTACGCATCATCTCTAAAATTTACTATTTCCAGTAATCAACGGTCATTGTTAACGCTAAAACAGCCCACATGGCCACCAATTAGTAGCTAAGTAGCTCCTGCGTCCGGCCATCACGTTGGTCACATTCCACACAGTGTGAACACGATCCACTAGAATTATGTATTCCCTGAAGCTAAATCTTTTAACTTGAAATTATATATAGCACGCGCTCAACCTCCCTCAAAACAAACTGCCGAGAAAAACAACAATTCTTTAGAGACTGCTTTAAAGTCTCCCGATATAGTTCATGTGTTCATTCCTCAGATGCTGGCTGAATATACCTGAAATATGCAACAGAATATCGTGTTATGGTGTGGAAACACATTGCAGCGAATACAAGTGGGAAATGTTTGGAGGATTTCCCGTTGGGAATGGATAGCAGCGCTGATCATACGTGATTTTTCTTCATCCACAATTATCTATTGCTACACATAAGAGCATAACGTAGCAATTAAGACAGTGTATGTAAAGCGATATATGCCTCATACAAAGCTAACTACAGAAATACATGTAAATATGGCATTCAGTGCCAATATTTCTAATTTTATTAACCAGCGATTCCCTAGTGCGACATATAGAACTCATTCATTGCCTCTGTGCTCAGAAGACGTACTGAGCAAAATTGCTTCCTTTATCGAATCCGCCAGCAACGGTGCTTATAATTGCATGCAGTAAAACCTTACCGAAGTATTCAGTAAGATGGCAGTTTGAGTAGCTCTGAACAATCTTGCGCATGCAACTAACATCCGGAATGTATCCACTTTTATCACCAATATAATGCATATATTGTTAACATTACTATTATGTAGACCTGCTTGCATATAGTCACTCATGTACAGCGATGGATGCACCTGTTGTTATACCATGCAAATAAATACCCACAGGTCACCAATCTTCTGAGTACGCACTGAATTGATAGCGTCACGATCTGGCCCTATCCTGCGTTTCGATCTGAATCGAAGCTTTCAGTTGATGCTCACTACACATGTATCCTTTCGCTTAGCAGCCATGTTTATGGCATATTAAATCCCTGGCAGTTGGGAGTCTGTACCCAGCGATATATTTGCTAGTGATATAATTGCGAAACCTACATTACATAAATACAGCATAATTAAAGAATAGAAAACGTGAACCGTAATCATCAGACATTGTGAAGGTGGCATTAAGTTGTTATCCAAACAAGACGGAGAAAAATCATTTTGTTTGAGCTCGCAGTTACTTGCCACAATTTGAGCAAAACATAGTTTCTCATCTGCAACCCCTTTATCGTAAATATTTACATAAGTGCGTCAATGATAGCCTAACCCTACATCATTCTGATAATGTATCAGTTATGTTTCATGATCATATGAGTTGTTATATCATTAAATGGGACACAATAGAGCAAGACATTTAGACATCATAGTTATATTACCACATCCCACGATTGGAAGGCGTTAAACTAAATTAACTAGCACGTTGAAGGGATACATAGGTCTAAAAGAGATAGGTCTGCGTATTGTTTAAAATATTATGTGTGGTCAAACATAATGTACAATTTGCCCATAGCAGCTATCCTCGAGCAGTTAAAATCCCATTTGATGAACGGGAGTTAATCAACTGTGAAGTGCATGCTGCTAGCAGATTATCAGGCATTGTTGTGGCAACTGACTGAAGACGCTATTCGACGAAACAGTATATCTAACAAAACCTGAAATGTTGTAACTTGGATGTTTATCCAAGGCAATCTGGTACTTTTACCGAAAGCAAACCTCTCCCAAAACATTCTTTATATTTCCGCAATCTAAGAGCAATATGCTGCAACTACTACGTGTAATCCAAGCTACTGCCTCATATTAAACTAAAGGCAAAAGTATTTGTGAAATCCAATATTAACATATGGGGCTAGGTTATGTCGTGTATTGTAGCAACCGAGACAGAATGGCGTGAGTTATATCCAACACCCGTATGTAGCTTGCATCAACTGTCAAGGTAGCATTACCACAGAATTCATTCACTGACTGTAGAACATGTTAGCAATAAGACATTTAAATTACCACCATTACAATTGTTGTGCAAGGCTCGACCGAAAGGTAAATTTGACTTGTTGTGGAGCAAATGCAGCAGCGATATTAGTTTTCGCTGTCATAGGATGCAGGGCAATCGATACATCTTGATGGGTTACAGTAAATTACCATATTTCATTCAATTTACCGAATGTTTGGCAGAGTACTATTTCTGTTTATGCAATTACCTAGTTTGTATTGCGTAAGGCGACCCATGTATTGTCATTTGTGATGTCATCTCGTTCTGTTAATGCAAACAGACGGCATGGAACCAGGAATGGGTCAGATTGTGAGATTTTCCATGCAAAATCATTCAAGTGCAGAAGGCAGGACACTTGTTAAGCCGTCCTTAATGCAAGCATAACCAGAAAGCGACGTATATTGCAGCTCTAAAGTGAATTGTTATTATTTTGACAAATCCACTATGATCAAATATTATATCTTCATATATATAAGCTTTGGGTAAAGTTGATTATCTTTTCACAAATATCACTAGCCAAGTCGGGCCAGTAAGCCGCCTGAATCACTTTCCCGGATCTTAAATCCACTTGCCTTAATAAATATGTATACTTTTGTTTCTAACAACGCCAAAAAATGCAGTGCAGATATCTTTCTCATGAAATAACCACAAACTTACCAACCAGCTGGCAACTTGCAAAAAGGAGTAATTTAATTCATAATACTTGCAGATCTACTACGTAGTGGTCAGTACACTTCGATCGATCCATTTGAACCCTTTTATTTAGTCAGCTGGGAAATGCCGTGTTCGCCATAGCTCGTACTTTAGAGACCCCCTTTTGACTTATGTCGGCTACGTCCGTAACTTCGGCATTTTATTCGATCACTGAGAACGAAACTCGGCAGAAGATGCGGCCCTTATATATTAAGCTGAGTTCAGGGTTTAAACAAGCGCAAGGGTAACAGTTGATATCCGAACAAACCATCGTCATAGCTGACATGTTAAGCTCAGTAGAAGACCAGGTACAACGACGTTAAATGGCTTAACTATGACGCACAGTTAATCCGCGTCACAAGGCTAAAATAAGGTGATTCTAATAACGAAAAGCTGTTGGTTTTTAACTGCTCTGTCTCTAACACCCAGCTACGAGTGTCGTCCGACTGCGTGTAATAAATTTGTATTACCAGTGTTCAATCTCTGGTTGCAATTACGAGTGAATGAATGGTTGATACAAAAAGCAAACAGCTCTTACAATGCGTGAATGGCGTGATCTAGCTTTCATAAGGAAATTCACCGGCCCGAACGGCTGCGTTCCTGGCCCGGGACCATGGGTAGTATGGTTGTGGAACAATTTCCTCCCTGGTGATTCATTGATTGTATACTCAATGTGCATTGACACTTTCTGACTATATATGAAGCCAAACGTTATACGCGGTATAATACACGTGGTTATCGAATTACCTTTGTTGGTTGGTTCACGAATGGGTTGGGGTCACATAAAAATAGTTCTGGCAACGGTACGCTACTTAATTCGAGCAAATCATCTGAAACCAAATGAATAATTTGGTTATCATTTCATCGAGGATATAAATGGACTAGAAAATCATAGCCACCGGTACTATTCTCGTATACGACTGGAAACATGTAGTGTTTTAGAAAAACATTAAGCGCGGTTTTTATGGTACACAAAAAACCATAGGGTGTCAGTTTATTATCTACTATTCTGACAAACAATCACTATCAATTATTAGCTTGCACTTGCGACGCAAAAACAAAAACTGTGGCCGATCTAAAGAGAGATATATCCCCAAACGTTAACCCAATACATCTGAGGGGGTCGCGATTACCACATATGGTCACACAAAAACACGAATGGGCTACGTTTTTTAGAAACTTCTTCAGAACAGCTCACGCGAGTAACTTGCTGGCATCATAAATCTTGGATTATAAGAATGCACGACTAGCTATTTTCACCTTAATTTGAATTCGTACTCAGTAGCGTGATTCGCGTATTCCTGCTTATTTATGTCAACTATATTTGAACACATGCACACCTCTGCCGCCACAAGACTTCGTAGCAATTAGTAATACGCCGAAACATAAGGGTCACATTTTATCTTATGAAACTGCATGGCTCATTTGGACTAGCTTTGATTTGGCTTTTCCAATCAAAATACATTCAGCCAAAAGTACAATTTTTCCCTTTCATCACTGCAACGATTGTATGACTACTGGTACAATATGGACATTTGATGCAGCTGTTTGATAAATGTAGGTTTTGCCGGACAATATTCCCGAATAATCCCACACATCGTGTTTCTACTAAACATTCAATGACGTTAGACACAACAATAGTTCTTGAATATAATATGGTGTTACATCAGTATCATTGCGTGATTTAATCTTCATCAATATACATTCCTGAGGTATCTGTAGCCATTCTGATACGTTGATACAGTATGTTGAAACAAGATGAGTACAAAAAAGGTATTTGTCCATTAACATGACTGTCCATTTACATGACTGTTGAATTGGGAGGATTGCAAAACTTTTCTTGTATCATTAACGGAGTCATGAGACGCAAAGATCATTAGCAGTCATGCAGTTCCTCCTTAAATAAGCTCGCGTCATATGTATTCAATTGGATAAAATCTGCGTTCACTGTTGGTGCTCAAATTAAGCATGATTGCGTGGATGCCACTGGTGATGCTATTTCATTGCTTTACATCGTTGGTACAAATATTAATTAGAAACGTTATTTTCATAACGGGCGCAAGCAGTCCGCTAAGCTTATTGATCGAGTCTAATGCTTTGATGCCGAATCAGAGATATATTGTTTATGATTGTAAGCTTCTCTTTGATCATCAATACGTAGGTTGAAAACATCAGTAGAGATGAGGGGTTACGTAATACCGACAGATGATTGAGCCGTTATCAGCTTCTGCATGTTGATATGCTCTGCATTGTCTGACGATCTGCGGCGTTCGTTCATATATCAGACGTATGCGTTAACTGATTTTATATAATTCCAGCGTTAGTTTAAGGGCATGGGCAAACTGTCGGACTGTTATGTCAGAGGAAATAACTGTGTGCGTGTGTAAATTAATGCATCAATAAAAGTCAGCTATTTTCATCATCCTGTCGGATAAACCCAGCCATCCAACATAAGGCTTTGCTACGTACCGTATGTTAGGTCAGAAATGTGATCGGCTTATTAAAGGCACAGTAAGTCTTATTGCATACAAAAATTTTAAGTCTACAGATACCTTGAATGCTCACCAAAGCTGAATGCATAAGGTTTTTGCACAAATAGTTCGTTATTCGGAACAAATCAGAGCGTAACATTCGGTAGTAGAAAAGACAAAGCAGCCATTACGGACGCAGGTGAAATCCGAAACCGGTTGTCACTCCCAGCTTCTAGAGGCGTAAGCACGGCATCATTTCCTACCCAAATGTACCCTGAAAGTCAGGAAAAAATATATAGCATAGATATTCGATTTGCTAGTGTACGTGTTGCGCCACACATATGAACATCAGATACAATTATTCGGTCCTGCTTAATGGTGTCTTGTTGTTAATGCTATTAATATCCAGGGTCTTCGTGTGTGCTATTTCTGTTATCCATGTAATGATAACTGCATCTAATAGGCCCATTTAATTATTGCAAAGCATCACCTAGAGGAAGTTTATACTGATTCCAAAAGATAGTGAAAGAACGCCGAGCTCCTCTGATCAAGTTGAGCTCTGACGTTGATCGGTTTCAAAGGACATGATGCCATTAACATAGTGGATGAGCGATGCATATATATTGACGGCCTTATATCCTAATTGCGGGGGAAGTTTCGATTGACTAGCCACATTAGTCGGGATCATGTAAAAGTCATTTACACTCTTGTTATTTGTAATATAGAAAGCAAAAATGCCACACCTAACCTGCACATTGCCTCAAGTGGCTTTTAAACTTAGCAACTATGCATTCGAGTTTGGAATTATGCAAGTAATACTACATGCATTGCACGTCATGCTCGGGGATCAGATACACCGTTAACATGGTGCGGCACTTGGAAGCTATGTTGTTTACATAGAGGAGGACGCAATATATGATTTTTGCACGACTTCATGGTAGGATTGCATGAAAAGGCCGATGAGAACGTTGAAGTAGCGCGTTAGAAGTCAGCAATTTGCATAGTTGCTAATCTGATCGACCTGCATTCATTGCAGAACTGTTTAGTGACGAAATGAATATGGAGATCGTCTTAAATGGAAAAAAGAATAACATCTACAACCACCAGAGCAGAAAAAACATCTACAACCACCAGAGCTGAATTATTGTTGTCTTATACTTTTCAATAAATACACAATTCAATCTCTCAAAGCGAAAAATGGTGACACGAGAATGAAGCTCATAGTGTTTATTGCAAAGCGCATAATGACACAACATCTGATTTTAATGTAGATAATACTTTCCCTTTCGAAATGAGAACAAACAAGGGTTACATTCATTCATTCAATTGGATCGATAAACGGTTAACTGTGTAATGCTGTCAGTAAGTTGCTCCTCACAAAGTTGAGCAACAGACGTTGCAGGGAAGTATATGTGCCTTGGTGTTGAATGACATGAGGGCAGACGCACAATTGCCATTAACATTTTACATCTCTACACGACAATTGTTGCCATGTAGAAGGCAGTGTGGCCCGACTTGACAAAGTGTCACAAATGTAGCGGTAAATGTGCAATGCATCACTGGGTACAAAAGTTTCGATAACAACTGGGTCAAATACGGTTATACTATCAAAGATGTGTTTCGTCTTATCAGATAAATTACAGAATATTCTTTAATTGCCATGAACCACCACAATATGGACAGCACCACTTTGAAACACATTACACGGCTGGTATTTATGGTCAATTTGCATTTTAGTATAATAGATAACTTGATTACCATACGCAGTCGGAGACAATTGAGGCTGACAGATTCAGGAAGGAAATCTTGCATATATTTGCGCAGGTGCCTGCACTCAATTGGAGTTGAACTGGTAGTTAGAAAACAGTATATTCCCTGTCTTAATATTGCCCCGCAGTTATGTAGCTGCAAGAAATGCCATGGGCAGGCTGTGTATATCAAGCGTCATTCCTGGAACCCGTTTCCGCCACAATGATATAGATCTAGTGATTAGTATTATGTATAATATAATAAAGATAACACCAATCCACTTCTTATGAAATATCAAAACTCGGTTTTATGACATGCATCAAAGTTATATACCGCATCATACTATGGAAATTATTTGCAAAGACGTATTAACGTCGAGAACAGAAGAGTACTGCTCATAGATAACACAATCGGCTACTTTTTAAGTCGAACGAACGGTCCTACTCTGCACGATGAACCATGGATATGATATCTACCCGTCATAGCTGATACTTGTTCCAACAATGTGCATCATTCATCTAGTGTTGCGTTTCGCCACGAATAAGCATTCAAGCACAGTTGTCACAGCTTTATCGTAAGCGTATTAGAAAAGCCTCAATATTGAAAACTACACAGATTGTCATCGTTTTATTCAAGATTGATTGTATACTGACAGTATATCCCACACTAGCTAGGCCATCATAGTTGTTATTGGTCATTTTATCTGTTTTGAGATATGATGAGATGATAACGACTTCTAGGGAGTAAAACGTAATAATAGTGCCCCCCTACACTGCAATCTCGTCGTTACATACAGTGAGCTCTATAGCGCCTCCTTCGTATTTCGGATAATCATTGCTGCATTGTCCTCGAAGAGATGGCTGATTCAAAAATAATTTTTCATTTGATATATTATCTTAATTATATTGTTTCTCGATAAAGTAAAGTAGAACTTATTTTATATTTTAATGTCGTGGCACATCTATAGACCCGTGATATGAGTTTTGGTGATTTCATCTACAGAGCGAGGCTAACCATAATATCGAGCCGTTTTGTCCCCTCTGCAAATGGGCATGCAGATTGATGAGCACTCGCATCAGCTTTTGTGCAGCTTGTCAGTCGTAATGCGGCAGGAAGTCGTGCTCACCCTGGTGCTTCTATATTACCCAGTTATTGGCCACAAGTGATGGTCGCAATTTCTGGAAAGAAATACAGAAGAAGCATTTCAAAAATAAGTCGACCGTGTCCGTAATGGATGGCGTGCACGGCGACGACGAGATATGCAATGTCTTTAAAAATAAATATGAAACACTTTACAATAATGTGTCTTATAGTAAGTCTGCAATGGCTGCCCTTAATGTATCATTGAGTCATGATGTACACTCTAATTGTGCTGGTGGTACATGTGGCTCTTTGCATGCTATCGACATTTCACAAGTTAGGCAAGCAGCTTGTAAGCTTAAACGAGATAAGACAGACGGTGCTTGTGAAATAACTTCTGATCATATACTGAATGGCTGTGATGAGTTATATGCCCACCTATCAAAACTTTTTACTATGATGTTGAATCATGCACATACGCCACGTGGTATGCTAACATCTACTCTTGTTCCTATTCCTAAGAACAGAAAAAAATCATTGAATAGTAGTGATAATTATCGATCAGTAGCTCTTAGTAGTATCATAGGGAAACTGTTAGATAATGTGATTATTGACTATCAAAGTGATGTATTGAAATCGGGTAGTTTACAATTTGGATTTAAACCGTCACACTCAACAACACAGTGCACTTTTGTATTAAAGGAAATCATAGATAATTATGTCAGCGAAGACTCACCATGTTATGTCATATTATTGGATGCTTCCAAAGCGTTTGATCGAGTTAATGTTATGAAATTGTTTGGTTTGTTACGAGAGCGTGGTATGTGTGCTATGACTGCTAAACTACTTCTTAACATGTATACGCATCAAACGTTAAGAGTCAAGTGGAGCAATAGCTTCTCTGACAAGTTTAATTGTACTAATGGAGTCAAACAAGGCGCGGTTTTGTCACCTATTTTGTTTGGCGTGTATATCGATGAATTATTGTCACGACTCTCAAACAGGGGATCGGGGTGCATGTTGGTCACCGTTATGCAGGCGCACTGAGTTATGCTGACGACGTCGCTCGCATTGCTCCTTCTTTAAATGCGGCTAAATCTATGCTTAAAACTTGCGAAGAGTTTGCCAAGGAATATAATGTTACATTTAACACATCAAAAAGCAATTTGTTGCTTTTTAATTATCAAAAGCGCGATGTGAATCTACAACTGAACAGTGTTAGATTTAATGTAAGTGAACATGCTATCCATCTTGGATCCTATATAGGAAGAAATTCCGAACAATTGAATATTCATGCTGCATGTGGTGATGTTGTGTCGAAAACTAATATGCTGATGTCAAGATTCGGTCACTGCACAGTAAATGTTCGTAATACACTATTTGACAAATATTGCACAAGTTTTTATGGATCCCCATTATGGACGCTCTCGAGTAATTCATTTAAAAGCTTATGTGTCACTTGGCGCAAATGCATCCGCCATATATGGAAATTACACCCTAGAACAAGATCAATGTATATTCCTTTTTTAGCTGGTAGGTTACCTCTAAGAGAACAATTAATGTTGCGATGTATGAAATTTTTCTTAAATTGTCTTAATAGCACGAATCATCTTGTATCGGCGGTTTGCCGATTATGTGTCTTTAGCAATTCGAATGTCGCAAATAATATAAGATATATTATGAGTATCGTTAATCTAAATACTGCTACGATTTACGACCAGACCATTACTTTTAATGATATTTCAAGCAAGATTTTTCTACCGAACATTGATCAAGAAAGATTGAACTTTGTTAACTCAATACAAGAACTTTGTAGGGCCCGTGAATGTGAATATATTCCCGGTTTTTCTCAAGACGATATCAATGTTCTACTTTATTTTATTTTCACATTATAATGGCACTTCACGCTTTGTTAAATGATTGCACCTGAACTTGATCGTCATAAAATATCTGTACCACGAGTGCGAAATAAATGCTATTATTATTATTACTCAAAACCTCAGATACATGTTTAGGTATTAACCCGCTAAATACTAGTCTTGGGGACTAGCCAGATTCGGCCTAACCAATCTGAATAACTGGGGCCGAGCCCTGTGTTTATCGTTTTTCTGACAAAAGAGTTGTCAGCCAAGTGTGAAATAACACCGCACTTAAGCTGGATGTTTTCTCTCCCATCGCTGTCGCAATTGTTTTACAACAAGTATATCGCGGCTGTATTTTCCAACTACTACTTTATACGATGCCATCAATCTCGTTTTTGTGGTCCATTGCCTCTGACAGGGATTGCTTTTACCCTGTAAAATAATTCTTCCAAACGTAAATCCTATGGCCAGGGGCACAATATTGACGATGGTGCTAAACTGAGGCTATATGTTATCTAGGAATGGAGATCAACTGCTTAGCTAGGCGGTACTCAGGGGGAATGCATTAAGCAGCTAACAGAATTGGCTCTGCCAGTGTACCAAAAAAAAAAATAGATCACCGTGAAAATAAGACAGACGCCTCGAAAAGAAATACATTTGATGGTCACAATCATGCTAAGCTTGGGTAAATGTGGCACGTTGTATATGCAAAGAGAATGGGGACTTTCCTTGTATCCAATTTGCAGTCGTATCGTTGATCCCCGGTTAAGCGGAGCAAACTATCCCTCCATACGCTATTTATTAGTGCTTGTGTAGATTGTTGGAGAACGTTAGTGTTACAACAGCCATCTTATATTAATGAACGCATGTAAATGTGTATAAAAATGATCACTTTTTGAATTGGGAACCCTGAAGATGTACGCCACTGTACACATAAGCTATGTTTCGCTGCTATACGATCATTGCTTCTGTTTGCAATCGATACAGCTTTGGATTATTGCCGGCAAGATAAGCTGTTCCAGGCGATAATACATCTGTTGCTCCTGTGCACCATTTGTAGCGTTAGTCATATATGAAGAATTATTGCTGGCGCACATCTATCGTACTATAAATTATGCCTTGCAGCTATATGATGATTGTAGGCTACGTCATTGTTAACATAACAACCACTGATTGCTGTAGATGTCTTTTGTATATGTTATAAGTTCTGTGCGTCCCATTGGCGCGAGGTTTTACCTATTAGCACGAGCGCTTCCTTTCCTGAAATGTGCGGTTCACACGAATGGAAATTACTGCTCAACCTAAATGGTCTTATCACATCTATCAGGGAACTGACATTTGAAATGGTCAGTTTTCGAGGCTGTGCAACCATTATATAGTTAACTTGCGCAACACATGTTTTGAGAATTAATCTTCCTCACACTAGAACCGTGTATTTAATGCCTCTTTAAGTCACATTCTCTGTACTCAGGGCCTGTAACCGAAATAAAATGTAGCTCAACAGCAATTTCCTTGGTGTTGCGGGGCTAGCCCCGCGCCGTTAGCGCTGAGAACGCCAATCTAAATGCCACTTCCGCATGTTACTGATGTAGCGCCGAGGAGGTGTCTCGTTTCAGTTAACCACGCCTCTCTCTGGCGATGTCTAATATAAACCAACCGCAAGCTACCCGGCTGAAGCCATCGTATCCAAACTGCCATTCACACTACAGTGTGAATCAGCCGCTCTCGCTGTCTGGCGGCGGCGTTGATGTCCTCTCGGGCAGCATTGTTATTCGCAATGAGGGATTAGTAGACTGGTACAACAAGCTCTGTAAATCATCACCCAGCTCATCAGCCGCAGAAAGTGGCAATTTCTGATATGAAGAAGAGTGTTGGAATACGTCCATTATGTAACCTTCCACGTGTCATGGATGTACGCCAGGGCGAGAACATCATGTGAGTGATTATTACTACGCCAAACTAGAGGTTGATCAAGTTTATCATGGCTTCAGTTTAAGTGCTGTTTTTCCATTTTACAAACTAGCAATCAAGTGTTCATATTGGTATTAGAGCTTGAATATGCCTGTGCTTATCGTAGTTCAACTTCGCAATTAATTCCAAGATCATTTATCGGAAAGACTTTATTGCGCAACTGGTTCAACATAGGTTGATTAATTTTGTTTTCATACATCTAGTGACGCATTATATGTTGTGGTACCCATATTACTTGTAATGTTGTAGAAGCAATATAACATGATTCATTCATGTGGCTGAATATGCAAACTGCTACCGCGATGTATATTGTCTTACAGTCGGGAATGTTTTATATTACCTCAGGACCAGAAATCCCATGGATATGCTGATTAACCAATAGCGTTAAATTGATTTCACATGTCGTGCTAGAAGCCTGGACCACTTTCTAGTACCTATATATCCAGGTTATTGCCTCCTCGACCGTTGCCTTGCATGCTAAGCAGCGCTTTGTCGTGTTACTTACGGAATCCTTTCGTCATCAGTTCAGCAGATTGAAGCAAGTTTGCGACATTGGATTACTTTCTCGGGAGCAGCCAACCAGGAATCAGACCAAATAAGCTTATAACAAGCATGGTGAAATCCATTTCTACTGATTAAGCTTTCGAAGCACTCTGTTGGATATGAGATTTTATCACCTTACACTTGACTTAGCCAGGGTTCGACATCTGTATTGCTTTATAACGCTTATTTATATAAAGCCAGGTAAGCACTTCATTTGATTTAGTATTTACAACTTTTGATAATAAACTATTTCCAGATCCGAGATATTGTGCAATTCCTTGCCTTATACTTATCATATCATAGACCAATTATTGCATTATAACATTTACGTCGCAATGCATCATTTTGATCGCAATGCTGTTTCTGCATATTTTTACCTTAGTTTATGGTTACTGTGGGACGGCATAAAAATACAGTTAATCCAGTGCATGCAATAGTCATAAGCGACAATCCTTTACTTTCGTGGCAGCTCAATTTTCTCTTTTGGTGCATCTTTCGATCAGCAATACAGATAACCATGCTGACAGAAAATCAGGTTGTGGTTGTGGATCCTGGCAAGTCATTGCGTCTAGATTGCATCTTTCGTGCCGAGGATTACAACATTTTCCGGTGTCCAGTGCTTTGGGAAAAGTCCCAAAGGGGCGCTGCAATGGCCATTAATATTATGGGGAACATCCATGAGCCGTTTATGTCAACTCACCGATACCGTGTAGAACTCGTTGAAGTGCCTCCGCGATATAGTCTCCAACTTTACCTTTCCGGTATTTGCTTCTCGCAAATTACATGAATGTATACTTATTTACGCTCTTGAATCATATATATGGTCATCAATCATGGAATAGATGAGCGTTAAGCCATGCCTTTCGACAAGCACAGTAACGTTACTGCTGATATCAATAGGTGTTACGTTGTGTGTGACACGTTGCTGTAGATGTAACGATCCAGGATAGCGGAAACTACACGTGTGAGGTTCGCGGCCCCCATTCTGTTGTCCTCGGCAGCGTGTTCCATACCCTATATGTCAAAGGTACTAAGCGAGAATGTTCAATATTATCCCTGGTTCGTACATTATCACTTAACCACTTTGCAACAGAAATGTCACCATAAAACTATTTCTTAACTCTTACTGTTCTCTTTGCAGACCCCGTACAGAGAGTTTTTCTGATCTCGGAGCAGAATAATAGCGACCTCAATCAACGGGACATTATTCCGACGACGATTAATTTAGTAGAAAACGAAGCGACCTTCATTAAATGTGTAGCTGTTGGTGGTTGCCCACCGCCAAGTGTTGACGTCTTTATTGGTAAAGTGCCATATCGAGAAGATTTCTATTACAACAGCTCTATTCAATCAACTGGTGTAAAAGGTTTGCAAATGATGACGATTACAAAAGAGATATGGACATCAACATATCTCCCGAGCGCTACGGAAGATGGCAAATTGCTTCAATGCGTTGTCAGGATCCCCGGTTCTGAGCCTTACATCGAATCCATCAAGCTAAATATTGACTGTAAGTTGTAACACCTTCACCCTGTGTAATTTGTTAATCATGGCGTCGTAGCGCATGGCTTTCATAGTGTACTGCAAACCTTAATCGAATGGTACTGCAGATGGTCCGAAAATAACATGCGACAGACAGCAAGCATTGGTTGGTGCTACCAATGTTTGTTTGGTTTGCTCGATCGCTGCTAAGCCAGGCGACATAAAATACTTGTGGATACTTGATGCAAATGACACTGCAATCGGAAGAGGCGACGTACATGATTCGTACCGGACCAATGGAGAGGTAATTTCCAGGCATTGATAAATAATTGACATTCGGGTAACAGGGGGTGCCGTGCTACCATATCGTAAAATGGTTCGCTCGCCCACGCTGCGCCGTCACAATGCGTATTGAATGTACCGTTCTTTGATTTCCACCAGTCTAGATATGATTGTTAAACCAAGACACCCCGCTGAAGCATCGTCAGTTTGTGCCTATGACAATACATGCACATGATGAATTGAAGCAATACATCTAATTATTCTGCAATTTTAGTCTATTGTATTAGTAGCTCACTGTTGCCTTTATTATGGCCGATTAATTGGCTGATAGTGATGTTCTCCATGTGTTGCAGGTGGTAGATGCATTTACAATGCAAGTCTCATTATGCATTAGACGTGTGCGTCCGGAAAGCTTTCGAGTCTATAAACTTGTAGCGGAAAATAGCGTGAGCCTCTCAACAAAAGAAATAGTACTTGATCAAAGTAAATGTAACATTTATAACTGTTAGCCATTGTAAAAAGAGGTTACGTGTTTGAAGATATTGATATTCCTCACCGAGCATGCCAAGCTTGAATTCTATAATTCAAAACTAAAATAATATATCATTTCTGCGTCTTCAACATCTTGTATTTTGCAGTCATATGCATAACAATTTGACGTATTCATTTCAGGAGCCAGAAGAACGACGACGCCTGTTACCTTATCTGGGATGGTTCCGGGAAAGTCATCGCCGAAACGCCAACAGACACGGCCATACGAAGCATTCAGTAATGCGGTCGCTTACTGCAAAGCTCAACATGTTTTGGCCGTTTGCATATTCATAGTACTACATAAACTGTGGATGACGCTTTGGCACTGAATCCCACAACATATACATCGGGAATTCCGACACCTGTCCACCGACAAAATATTACTCACAAATTGAAGAGGCCTCCCGCGGACACCAAAAGACGTTAATGTCAAATAATATTAAGCGTCCACAAATATGTTGTCATAGTCGATGTCGCTGCAAGATAACCAGCATTATATGCCTCCATACTTCAACGCATGTATGACGTGAACCAGTGAAAAGATTAAATGGTTACCTACACGAACAACAGATCTGCAAACTCTTCAAAATACTGTTTGCTTGTGTTGCATAATGTGGACTGCGAGATCCGCTATGATCTCTTAATTGACAGTAAATCAGTGTGTGGCTCATATGAATATGTCCGATAGCTTGTTGAATTAAGTTGACGAAGAGAGGAAAATATCGTACTTTCCAAAACATTGTGAATGTCAGTTCCAGCTACATGCCAACGTTGGTCAAACATCGCTCATTACCTTTTTAGCAGTGCCATTATTTTTGCAATCGATAAGAAAGTGAAGCCATAAAAAATTGCGAGTTCATGCAAGACGAAGCTCCGCCTTCCGTTATGAGTTTGCGCCATTGAAAAAGATAAGTACATGTATATAAATACAATTATGTAAATCAATATATATGTACGTATACATATGGGCATATAGTATATATAAATTTATATCAATCTACCCACACTTAGATACGTGTATTTATCAAAATAAACATGCATATGTTTTATGCCTATATAAGAGTATTATATAGTTAAATATGCATACATATATTTGTATATATATTTGTATAAATGTAAATATATACTAATACATATTTTTACATAACATGTGTACATATTTACGTAATACATTTTAACCATATATACATATCTATGCATATATATATATAAATATATATTATATATATATATATATATATGTATATATTGATATATATAATAATAATATATATATATATTATTTATATTTATATATATAAAAATATATAGATATATATATATATACTATATAGGTTTATATATATATTTATATATATTATATATATATATATAGGAATTGCATATGTATTTATATATATATATAAAAATACATGTAGATAGAAGTATTTGTATACATGATATAAACTATAAATATGTATTTTTTTAACGTCATCTATATATATATATATCTATGCAAATCAGAATGAATTCAGAATATCAATATGAATTCAAAATGTATGACGATGCGTCTTAACTATAGGATATTAACAATTTATATATTCATGAGGCATGCCCTATATATGGGTACCGTCTTAATTTAAACCAAAATGGGCATATAGAACGCATTTATCTGTATCATTTATGCACACTTTGACATATTTATATATTCTACGAAACTGACACAAATACGCATGATATATATGTATATAAAACTACAATATGTATCGCATATTACTATACACATAAAGCCGATGTAATGAAACATTATTATATGATATATATATATATATGTGTATTTCATATAGAGATATATATTTAAATGTAAAGACTGCTCTATCGTATATACACTTACCATTGATATATATATTTATGTCTATATATACATGATGTATAGATATTATATCTATACTACTAAATTAAACATATATATATATAAATTTATATATATATAAATATATATATATATATATATATATATATAGATATATTAATTATATATCAATTAATTATATATATTTAATTAATTATATAAATATATGTTAATTTGGACACGTCCCGTTAAAGAGGACTTGTTGCCGTCGATCGATTTTAAAAATCATAGACTATAAAGGTTTTATTCTGATTACTTAACGACATCTGATCACCCCACCTCTGATCACCCGAGTTAAACGAAGTTGGAGAGGTAGTAACATCCTCCAGGGGATGGTGGCGCCTGATTAACAAGCGAGACTAACGATAGGATAATACGATTGCGCACTGTTTGCATGCCCATTTCTCGTTTCGGGTGGTTGCGGAGCAAAGCGAGTGCACATTGACGCCATGACTCTGTGATCAAGTGTCAAGGCAGGTGGTTTAAAAGGCAAAGGAATTGATCTGTCGTCATCATTCATCATCAGGTTGTCAAAGAAACTGCCACAAAGCCTAAAAAAAGACCTCACCCTGCAGAAGAAAGTAGAGGTCCTGAAAGAACTAGAAAGAAGTCGCTAAAACTACAATCGCGTATCGCGCTTATTAAAGAACATGAACGACATCTTAGAACAACACAAAAGCCGAAAATGAAAGAGAGCGTGTGAAGAATGGACGAGGCACTTTCCGTTGTTCAAACAGAAGTTGTCCCAAGAGGCACTGCTCTCCGGGCCAGAAATTTCATCAAAGGCTCTCCAGCTAGATGAAATGTAGGGCGTGCCGAGTTTCCAAACGTCATCTGGTTGGCTGTGGCGCTGAAAGTCAAGGTTCAACGTAGTCTTCAAAACGCAGCAAGGTGAAAACATGACGCCACTGGCTCCACGTCCGATTGGTATTCAAACGTAGACGGCTGGGGCTTCTGATGGGAAGTCATGGTTCGGAGAAACGTAGTAATTTCAAAATGGCAGCACTGCTCTTTATCAGGTCAATATCGTCGCCCCCCTGTTTTCCAATGTCACAAACTACCCGCGAGTGACTTAAGTGGACCAGGACATATATATACGAAGAGACAAACACCCCCCACCACACTTCTGCACTCTCTGATTGACATGGGACAGAGAGTGCCAGTGGAAACCGGAATAGGCAGAAAGGGGTTATGTGTTTGTAATAGATTCACATAGCACCACTGCCTATATCATGATATAATGTCAGCAGTCTGATACATAATTCGCCATTGAGATGGGCTATATAATATGTCATATCTCAGTAAGATATATATATTTCGTGGCTGGTGACCCGCACGTCAACAACTCAACAATTGTTGTTGTACTTCGATAGAAAAATTGACTTGTTGTGTACATTGACAGAAACGAAAATGATAACGCTGAGACCAAACGGCATAATATTTAAATGTAAATACGTATATGTATATATATGTCTATATACGTATATACAATTATGCATATATACATAAATTGATATATGTTAACAGACTCCCTATATATTTATTTACATGTATATATACATATATTCAAATACACCAACAGGGATGGAGCGTCCACCGCTGTTGCCGGAGAGATATATGTAAAAATATACATATTTCAATATATATATTTAGGTATGTATATAATATGTATATATTTCTCGCCGTCGACCCGGAGATATATATATATTGATCCATCGCCTGTTATATATAATAAATATATATATATATATATATATATATATATATATATATATAAAGTATAATTATCTGCATTCCGGAACTAGAGTGCCAGTGGAATAATGCAGTGGTGTTTGTAATAGATTGACACATGCCTATATTTTATGTAGCAGTCTGAAATAATTCGCCATGAGATGGGAAATAATAGTCATATCTCAGTAAGAACGACATTTAGGCTTTCACGATCAACACTTTGTACTTCGATTAAAAACTTGTTGTGTAATTGAGTGAAATGCTAACGTCAAACGGCAAATATTAGCGACAGACTCCCTCTCTCACACCAACAGGGATGGAGCGTCCACCGCTGTTGCCGGAGAGACTTGAACGTCGGTTCTCGCCGTCGACCCGGAGAAGTTTGATCCATCGCCTGTTACGGTGCAGGCAGATGGAGAATAATATCGTTGCCTGAATGTAGAAAATATAGAACATAAATTCCACATAATACTAATTGAGCAATTTTGTAGCGAGGGACATCAAACAACAACTGCCAAGGGCCCATTATCGTTGCCAGGCAAAATACCATAAATCCACACCCATGCAATTTTGTGATATTCTACATCATGTTAACGATGACAATTTTCAAAGCCAGCGTAGTTTGTCGGTTTCGTTATAAGCAATGATACAACTGAGCAGCAGAATATGCATTACTTATCTGTTGGGAGTCAAGCATCTGTATTTTTGTACGAAAGTCCCGATTCTAAGCCGATCACGTAAATTCTGCAAAAGCGGGGAATATTCCTATGTGATATAAATATATATGTATATATATACGAATATATATATATATATATATATATATATATATATATATATATATATATATATATATATATATATATATAATATATATATATATATATATATATATATATATATATATATATATATATAGGAATGTACTGTATATTTACATATATATATATATAGAAATATATGAACGTATATATAAATAAAAATATATGTATATATACACATTTATATGTAAATGGGTGCATCCATGTTATCATATATTTATATATTTATATATATGTATATATGCATAACAATAAAACTTTATATGCATATATATACATGTAAATACATCACTATATAAACTTCATCTATAGATATCAGTATCAATATATATACATTTAAATATATATACATGTCAATATATATAATTTTGTGTTTGTGTGTGTGTGTGCATATACAATACAAAATACTTAAAATGTGTACTTTTGTGTGTTAACGAATTGAAACAATAGTTGATGTTGCTGTATTCGTTACGGATGCAACTTATGGGGTGATGTGGAAAGCAACATTGCTAGGACCTAATTGAGAAGACATTTTATACACGCGGCTTTAAAGCTTTGGTATAGATATAGGGATTGGAAACGCATGTGCATATTCAATATCTTGCGTAACTTTGCACTCAGATCCCGTTAAGTGCCTTCAATGAGTTTCTATGCCGTGTAATTCATGTTTATTTAATTTGTTCGCATCTGCCCTCCCACATGGATCTCCCATTAGCGCACGACGTTTCTGGTGGAGCATACTGAAATGTATATCCACACACAGGTGCGGTATAGATGCATACGCTACTTCATCAAACGGAATATGGTGGTAGTAACATTAACCTACGAGAACCACAGCTGCTTCTATATACACTTCTCCGTAGAATTGATTTATAACGAAAATTCCATAGTTATATTTATTCTCGTAATTCGCATTTTATTTGCGTAAAGACATGAAAGAACAGCACCGCAATCTTGTCAGCTCGTTGTCTGTTTTTGCAAACTCGCAACGGACATTTGACAATTAAATAGGTTTAATGTTTTATATTTTTGCAATAACGAAGTGTCTTCGAAAAATGAGGCGCGTCAATAACCTAGAATGCATTTATCTGTATCAATATGGCAAAAAATGCTATATAGTGTGTCATCTCATGAGTAAATTTAGTTTAACCAACATTAACCAGCAATATTCAGATCTCGGTTATGTATGCAACATTAACGTTTTCCGCGTTCATTGTTCTCAGAAATTAACCTTGTGTGGAACCAAAAAAATCAGTCATAAATAGCAGTGCAAACCACCCATTGTTATCTTTAAGCGTATTTCATCACTATGTGGAGACTATATTGGCAAGTATGATGCGTCTGCTTTAGAACAGATAACGACTATCATAATGACATTTTACTGAGAGCCTTAAAAAAAATATATACATATATATTTATATAAGATATATATATTATATATATATATATATATATATATATATATATGGTATTTATACATATAAATATATATGCATTCATAAATATATATATATATATATATATATATATATTATATATATATATATATATAACATATACATATGTATATATTAATGTATATATTAATGTAGATATAAATATATATATACACAATATATATGTTTTTTCTAAATATATATATATATACATATATATATATATATTTATATATATATATATGTAAAAAGATATATATATATATTCATATATATATATCTATATATATATATATATATATATATATCTATATATATATATATATATATATATATATATATATCTATATATATATATATGGGTATATTCTGCAGTTAGTATTTTTGTCCGTTTTATAAAGTAATTTAGTGACAGGCGCATGTGTAACACCAAAGTAGCAACTGCATCGTTACAAAATGAAGCTCATTCTGCAGTTGTAGGTATTTCTATTCTCTGAAAACCACAAAAGTAGTATGCAATCGGCCTTTCTTTGATTTATCTCAGATAGCACATATTTTCATGGGGTAACACCATATGATGTTGGCTAGTAACAGCATAGAGACTTTGCATATGATCGTCACAGACAATGCTAGCCACGTTTAATGACTTTTTGCTCCATGGTAATCATTAACCTTTAGGGGGTCTCTTAATTGATACCAAAACAGGGATCAAAGGGTTATCGTTTTTTCATTATCTTTATTTGCATAATCACATTATTCAGCATTCAGTACACTAAAAAAAAATTGCCATTAAAGTATCGTATTCTGAATAACATAAAGTATTACTTCATATGCTTTACAAGTCAAATTCTATAAGCAGTCGCTAACATTCCTCATTCTTCATAAAATGGCATATGCAGAAATTGGTTTTAAGGGACTTCATAATGCTAAAGAATTGCCCCAAGGAATGGGGCTTCATATTTGTCTCACAAATGATACCCCTTCACATCAGTGCGTCTTTTGGCTAGCTTTTGGAGGTTGAACAAGTGCAACTGCTCCAGGTTGACATTGATTGCCTGAGGATGTTCTCGCTAGCAGTTACCCTCCATGACCTCTTTTCCTTGAATGGTGCAGATCTTTCATCAATTTATCTTCTCAAATACCAGATATGCCGCGCGACGGATAAAAACATGTTATTGCTTCAATTAAATCTGATACAATTTGCACATACTATTTTCACATATTCTGTGTGTATATGACAGCATGTCAATTTAGTCCGGCGCTTATGATAATCCGTTTGAGTCCTGTTGAGTGAATATGATCTCATCATACATGGGTATGGTGTCAGATGTACTTTTCGTCAATTGTGCTCCGTTAATGTAAGAAGGCCATTGTTCTGGGTTATCAAGAAATCGAGGAAGAATCAAACAGAATGTAAGCAGTACGTCGTGGAATTTGCTATTGTGCACGCACCAATCGCACAAGTTGATTGGATATGCATGATTAGTATTTAGGTAGCCAGCATGAATTCTAAAAGCTATGTAACGTCTTCGTATTTGGATGTTATAGTATGTCACATGAAACAAATGATAAGTTCTTTTTTATCGGAGCGTATGAAGCGCAATACATATGATTCGATGAAAGAACAGCATAGCAAATATGTTCTTTACGACCAGATATGCACCCGGCAAAAATATTTCGGCTACTTAAGCATGCAGCGCCGAAACTAAAACCGTGATTCTGTATCGATGTTCACGTTTGTTAAAACTCGACTTGCACCAAGTAATAAAAAGCATGTACCTAGTTGTGCGTAAACTGTATGCCGGTATGGCTATTTATTTATATGACATTGCAACACCAACAATCTGCTGACGTGTTTCCTTGCGCAGAAACAATTATTTATACTATTTATTGCCGAAACTAAGCTTAGTACGCTGAGACTTGTGGACGTTATTTTTATAGTTATCAGCGTCAACGAAGCAATATACGTCTTGAACTGAACGTCCTCCGTTTTCAGATTCCAACTATACAAAGTTATGATAATCAAATTCCATAGTAGAATGACAATAATACATGGTGCATTGTTACAAATTTGGCCCACTTTGTGCTGTTTGTCTCTCTGATTTTCTTATCCGTAACAGCCACAGACATATGATAGCTTCGGTGTGAAGGAATTAATTTTGTAAGGAAGATTACGATTTATAATTAGTGAACAACAATGCACTGGGTAAAGGTGATATTTAAATGGCTATAAGGGGTGGCGTCTATTTTTTTATGGCGCTCCGGCATCTTTCAGGCTCATTATTTGAGTTCTATTCGGCGGTTTTATTGCCGCGGTTGCTATTTCAATGTACGAAAGACGTCTGCCCGCATTCACAATGACACAAACCGCCTCATGACACTGTGACATCATTTTCAGAACGCATTACTTTATCCAAATGTGTTTCACATTAACATCGTCAACAGTGTTGGCGACACAACCCCCAAGGGGCAGCAAAGTTATTGATATATCTGTAAGGCTAACGCGCCTCAAATATATCTCCTTTATAAACATTTACACCATGAACATAAAAAGTTATTGAGGGTTTAATGGCATGAGTTCTTTGGATTCACTGGATCAATGCATGACTCTGCAATTTATAGTTCCTACAAATGAAAGGTATAAACTGATCATATGTCAGTCACTTTATACAGTGCGCCTATCGTAGATACCAAAGGAAGACAGTTGCGTTTATGAGTTTGTGCTTATGATAAAGAGACAGGATAAGCTATTGCACACTTAATATAAATTCAAAAGGTATTATCAGCGTAATAATTAGTTTCTAGATTTTGTTCCACGAAACGTCTATTGATTAAAATAATAGTTACATTACACGTTCTGTTCACAATTGGACCTTTAAAAATGTACTTATGAGTATTTGCTGCATACAGTGCATGGATGATGACTTTGAGAAATATCAACAAATGTTATAACAAATAGCAAGCAAGTTGTAGTTCATTGATCCATGATTTAGCCATAGCTGTTAAATATTTGGAATCTCATTATATAATAAGGGCCCACGATATTAACCCACAATGAGTGAGTCTGGGCTATAACATAACGATGCTTGCAGTGTAATAGTATGCGCACTGCTTGAGCCAAATGCAGTCGCGCATAAAACCATACCTCATTATCAATGTCTGACGTATATCATGGCGTGTGCAATTTTGTAATTTAATATATTATATCGTGTTCCAGTGTGAAATCGTGATGCAGCTTACATTACATATTTCATACTTGAATATAACTAACTATCTGAGGGTGCGAGCAACCACAGTGTTTTTACATGTACAGAAAACTGACCATGCAGTCTTCAAATACAATATGCATATTATATATTCGTTTTAACTAGGGATTGTATTATTATGTAGAGAGAGCCCTATGATCACATTATGCGGCCGCATGTTCATTAACCCTGGTTAGTGCACAAATTAACGAAACTGATGTATGTGTGTATGTGATCAGTGTTATTGATAGTTAACATTTATATTTCCGTGTCTTATCCGTCACATCAGCCATGGTAGTATTCTGCCTGATGTTTCAATGTGAAGGCAACTGCAAAATCGTCTTTCTGCCGCCGTTGAAGACATGAATAATCAAAAATGCCATATGGCATGTGCACAATCTTCTTTTTCTGCATGAACTATTGCCATAAGTAATGCCGTGAAACTATAACATATATATATATATATATATATATATATATATATATATATATATATATATATATATATATATATATATATATATATATATATATATATATATATATATATATATATATATATATATATATATATATATATATATATATATATATTGATACGTTGGCCTACCTAAGGCGATTGCAGTTTTTGCTGTTATACGCGAATTATAAATGCCACCTCAAAATAGACGGTGGAACCGATTCTTATTCACAAGCCTTCTCTGGACGTCATCGGTACTGCCAGAGTTGGGCCTAAGGCTAAAAAGGAGACTCTTCGGCTCAATATTCTTAATATTTGGGTACCTGGCAACAGAGTATTGGATGTAAATGTTGGGCAGCATTAGAGCATCGGTAGATTTTCAGATTCCACTAAACAAGGGCGGTAGCACTTAATAAGCACGCTTAGTAGCGGTAAATGAAATAGCATTGCATCCATGGCAGTCTAATTGAAATCCACAGGTCGTCCGATAGCGTATGCTCCATTTTGACATCACCCTGTCATACGCATGCATGGGGTTGTTTAGCTGCTTTACTGCACTTTTCACTGCACCAATTTACCGATTTGTTGGCTATGCTTTTACTTTTAAATAAATGATGTGACAGCGATGCAATTACAACAGCAACGGCAGCATTACAATCTCGCTTCGATCGCATTGCCTAGAAGAAGCAAAGTAACAGAGCCATCCCTGCATCCAGAGTATGGTCAAGCAAGGCAACTATGACAACATGTTGGTGGAGTTGAACGCGTGCTGCTGAATTATAAACTCGGGCGGCTGTCACTCTATGATACCTGGCCACTTGAAACAGCTATTTATTCTCAGTTCATATAAACCATTTCCTGCTTTGTGAACTGTTAGGACGGTTAATCTGTGGCCTGTGCATCCTCGTTCATCACCAAGCGTAATTTGGTTCGCACGCGTGGTTATTAATAAGTCAGTGCTTATATATATTTATAGACATATCTTTATAAGATAACCTCGCATTACAAGGGTAAGTTAGATCACCTAAACTTTCTCGATCTGATGCGAGGTAACATTCTAAATTAGACTAATTTGTTGCTAAATAGGTTCCAATTACGTAATGCAAAATGTGTAAAATGTGTTATCCTGCTTTGTTAGTTTCTGAAAATGTAAGTGTTTTAATCCGGTCATGGAACGTCGCTTAGGGGAATCTGAGCTTATCGGCATGGCGTGTAACTGACCATTATAAGTGTGCTCACACACTGGCCAATACTGCGTTCTTCAGTAAAATCAGCAAAAGAAACGTGTTTCGTTTAAACCGATAAAGTTATATTTCCATTATGATTAACTATTTGTAGAAGCTAGAAGATTGTAGATCGTATTTCTAATAACACGAATATATATATATATATATATATATATATATATATATATATATATATATATATATATATATATATATATATATATATATATATATATATATATATATATATATATATATATATATATATATATATATATATATATATTCTACGTTTACATAACAATTGTAATAGCTATTTGGGCAAAACTGTAGCTGTCAAGTGCTCGCCATCATTTATCCGGCTCGCAGGTAAACCTCGACGTAAATAACTTTTATGTTGGCTGTTTGGGTTAGGTAATAAAAGAATAAAATTTATATATGACCGAGAAATAAAATTACGCTTATGACCGGCTGACTGAAACAGACACGTTGAAGCTAAGATTGCCCATTGTCATTAAAATTGCATGTCATAAAATGGGTCACGTAGGATACGTGGATAAAGACACACCTATGTAAAAACATATGGGTTGTTTCATGGTGGTATCTCGGCATCGCAACGACTTTATTTTCAGGATATAACTGTGTGTCTCATTGGCGTTATCTATCTTTCGCTATTCATATGTTACTCAAGAATACCGGTAACCGTAAATCATTATAACAGCCTTTGTTTTTCAATTACTGTAAATTTCAGACCTCATTGTTCCGGTTGTTATACAGTCGTTGTTGATGTATTGTCATGACCTCGCTTGACGTTGACCAAAGCAATGGCTTGGTGATGTACGGTGTATGCATCTTTAATATCTAGGTTATATAAGACAGCTTTCTATTGTTGGTGGTACCGCTCTCTCTCTCTCTACACCACGCACGATATTTTCCTGTTGTAACCGACTGGGATTTAATGGTGCTTTCATGTCACTTATCGAATCTGATGAGAATAAACTGTGCTTTGCAGAAGTAAAGCGCAAACACCGTCGGTATTGAAAGGCTTTTAGGCTACTTTGTACGAGAGGGTTTAACGATAATGCCAATGTAAACTGCGATTAGATTTACTTTGACCTCGTCTACACAATTGATATACTTGCAATAATTTCCTTGTTTAGGGCAAATAGTTTAAGGCTCCTAAGCACAACTACCTTGAGATTGGTAGGATTATACCTACCCGCAACATAATTTTGCCTCAAAAGAAGACGCCACTGCCATTGCCGCTTGTTTTCTGTTTGTAGAAACAGTGCTTACTATTTCTGTTGCTGAATACTGACGTCACTTTGCAAAAGTGATTTGTCAGACATAATTAAAAAGCATTGAATGCTGAACTATGCTTTATGGCCGCTCCTCAAGTAGTAAGCTTTGCTCAGCATTTACACTAGCATTATTTAGGCACTAGAAACACGAACGTTGCATTAAATAATGACTTTCCAAGGGCAATGATCATGTTTATCTGTTAACTGTCAATGCACTTGTCCTATAAAACGGGCGTGCTGGCGTTCGAGCGACTATATCGTCAACCATTCTTTCGTATGTTGGGCAGAATAAGTTATTTGCATTAATATTGCATCACTAGCATGCAAATACGAATTTTGAGGTGTCAGATATGGGCAAGTACTTTTCCATACAGAATTATTTATGTTAGATCATAGCGCTGCATAATTTCGACCTGATTTAATATCGGCAGGTTAAAAGCGAGAAGAAGAAAAAAAATTGTGTGTGGTTATTAATGAAGATCGACTTCAGAGTTTACATCTACAATTTTCGGCAGGACGATTTCAGCATCTCTATTATATTAGCATATAGACGCATACATTTAGCTAGGCGAGCTTGCTCCATGCAGATAAACTATCGATAACATAATGACCAGGATGTTTACATGTATCCGCTCTTACTATGAAGCAAATGCGCATTCACACTACCATTTAACAACTATACATCATCCCCTGCTTTGCAATATTGTGGAATAAATACGACATCGGAGAATTGGTTCCTTGGATGATAGAATGCTCCTATACCGAGGACTTACGTTTTGATAATATCAAAATCAATGGATCATATAATTACCTCCTGTTGCGTATTTGATGCTATTTATTGCACTGCATTAATATATACCACATGAACATGGCAAACAATGCACCGTATCTTTAACTTTTCTGACTACAGTGAGGGTGATAACAGTGGTTACGAGATCAGATCGGTAGCAAACAGACATGTCAGCATTAAGTGTTAATATATCGATCCATGATAGTCTTAAACATGCACTGTATACATTATCGGATGATAATTCTAAAATAAGAATGATACAAAAAGCGAGGTAGATGTTATCATACTATGTACGAATGACCCTGACAACATAGAACCAATCAATCACCGATAGTTAATAAGGTCTAATCTTTTTAATTGAACGACCATCTAAATTATGCAGTGGGCTGGTATGGCACCGTAGGTATTGATTGATTCACATAGAAACCCTCCAATTACGAAGTATAAAGATGCGATTTTCATCTTTATAACTACATGCTGATAAATTTGATCGGTTAACCAGACAAAAACCATTTCCAGCACGTCAAAGTTGTACCTGAGGTATGTGCAATAAGGTTGCTTTGGCATACCTGCCAACATCTTCATAATTGACGACCTCTCTGTATTTGATGTTTCTAATGTATTAAAAGTCACATTTTATTCATAGGTAAGTTGTTCATTTATTTTTAAAATATTAAATGCCGCAAGAGAAAAAATCCTCTGCATAGCCAAGCACTTCTACATAATCATAGATTAAATAACCGAAGTACCCAGACCTATGGATTAGCGTATAAATTCAACTATGAAAATCTATTGCCAAAAGAAACCACCTTGTTCGTATACCTTTATATTCAGTTGCTTTAATAAAACAATGACTGAAGCCATTGGGAGTTCACACAGCGCAATGCTCAAGGTTGTTTTTTGTGACTGCATTTTGGGCGTTAACGGAAGCGATTAGCCCTCTTTCCACAAAAATGTACACATAATTCATCATTTTTTCTTCTCCTGCAAAAATATGCTGTGCAAATGGCGTGTTAGCGATTGCATATCCTGATTGCACTCAGTTGCGATGATCACCCGATAAGATTGGCGACTTAATAAACAAATGAGTATCATGCAAAACTAGTAATGACCCTAATAAAGATCCACTTGGTTCACAGATAGTCAAGACATTGTAATAGCTATTTGGGCAAAACTGTAGCTGTCAAGTGCTCGCCATCATTTATCCGGCTCGCAGGTAAACCTCGACGTAAATAACTTTTATGTTGGCTGTTTGGGTTAGGTAATAAAAGAATAAAATTTATATATGACCGAGAAATAAAATTACGCTTATGACCGGCTGACTGAAACAGACACGTTGAAGCTAAGATTGCCCATTGTCATTAAAATTGCATGTCATAAAATGGGTCACGTAGGATACGTGGATAAAGACACACCTATGTAAAAACATATGGGTTGTTTCATGGTGGTATCTCGGCATCGCAACGACTTTATTTTCAGGATATAACTGTGTGTCTCATTGGCGTTATCTATCTTTCAATGAAGCAGGGGTCGCTATTCATATGTAACTCAAGAATACCGGTAAACGTAAATCATTATAACAGCCTTTGTTTTTCAATTACTGTAAATTTCAGACCTCATTGTTCCGGTTGTTATACAGTCGTTGTTGATGTATTGTCATGACCTCGCTTGACGTTGACCAAAGCAATGGCTTGGTGATGTACGGTGTATGCATCTTTAATATCTAGGTTATATAAGACAGCTTTCTATTGTTGGTGGTACCCGCTCTCTCTCTCTCTACACCACGCACGATATTTTCCTGTTGTAACCGACTGGGATTTAATGGTGCTTTCATGTCACTTATCGAATCTGATGAGAATAAACTGTGCTTTGCAGAAGTAAAGCGCAAACACCGTCGGTATTGAAAGGCTTTTAGGCTACTTTGTACGAGAGGGTTTAACGATAATGCCAATGTAAACTGCGATTAGATTTACTTTGACCTCGTCTACACAATTGATATACTTGCAATAATTTCCTTGTTTAGGGCAAATAGTTTAAGGCTCCTAAGCACAACTACCTTGAGATTGGTAGGATTATACCTACCCGCAACATAATTTTGCCTCAAAAGAAGACGCCACTGCCATTGCCGCTTGTTTTCTGTTTGTAGAAATAGTGCTTACTATTTCTGTTGCTGAATACTGACGTCACTTTGCAAAAGTGATTTGTCAGACATAATTAAAAAGCATTGAATGCTGAACTATGCTTTATGGCCGCTCCTCAAGTAGTAAGCTTTGCTCAGCATTTACACTAGCATTATTTAGGCACTAGAAACACGAACGTTGCATTAAATAATGACTTTCCAAGGGCAATGATCATGTTTATCTGTTAACTGTCAATGCACTTGTCCTATAAAACGGGCGTGCTGGCGTTCGAGCGACTATATCGTCAACCATTCTTTCGTATGTTGGGCAGAATAAGTTATTTGCATTAATATTGCATCACTAGCATGCACATACGAATTTTGAGGTGTCAGATATGGGCAAGTACTTTTCCATACAGAATTATTTATGTTAGATCATAGCGCTGCATAATTTCGACCTGATTTAATATCGGCAGGTTAAAAAGCGAGAAGAAAAAAAAATTGTGTGTGGTTATTAATGAAGATCGACTTCGGAGTTTACATCTACAATTTTCTGCAGGACGATTTCAGCATCTCTATTATATTAGCATATAGACGCATACATTTAGCTAGGCGAGCTTGCTCCATGCAGATAAACTATCGATAACATAATGACCAGGATGTTTACATGTATCCGCTCTTACTATGAAGCAAATGCGCATTCACACTACCATTTAACAACTATACATCATCCCCTGCTTTGCAATATTGTGGAATAAATACGACATCGGAGAATTGGTTCCTTGGATGATAGAATGCTCCTATACCGAGGACTTACGTTTTGATAATATCAAAATCAATGGATCATATAAATACCTCCTGTTGCGTATTTGATGCTCTGTATTGTACTGCATTAATATATACCACATGAACATGGCTAACAATGCACCGTATCTTTAACTTTTCTGACTACAGTGAGGGTGACAACAGTGGTTACGAGATCAGCTCGGTAGCAAACAGACATGTCAGCATTAAGTGTTAATATATGGATCCAAGATAGTCTTAAACATGCACTGTGTACATTATCGGATGATAATTCCAAAATAAGAATGGTACAAAAAGCGAGGTAGATGTTATCATACTATGTACGAATGACCCTGACAACATAGAACCAATCAATCACCGATAGTTAATAAGGTCTAATCTTTTTAATTGAACGACCATCTAAATTATGCAGTGGACTGGTATGGCACCGTAGGTATTGATTGATTCAAATAGAAACCCTCCAATTACGAAGTATAAAGATGCGATTTTCATCTTTATAACTACGTGCTGATGAATTTGATCGGTTAACCAGACAAAAAACCATTTCCAGCACGTCAAAGTTGTACCTGAGGTATGTGCAATAAGGTTGCTTTGGCATACCTGCCAACATCTTCATAATTGACGACCTCTCTGTATTTGATGTTTCTAATGTATAAAAAGTCACATTTTATTCATAGGTAAGTTGTTCATTTATTTTTAAAATATTAAATGCCGCAAGAGAAAAAATCCTCTGCATAGCCAAGCACTTCTACATAATCATAGATTAAATAACAGTCCAGACCGGAGTTCCCAGACCTATGGATTAGCGTATAAATTCAACTATGAAAATCTATTGCCAAAAGATACCACCTTGCTCGTATACCTTTATATTCAGTTGCTTTAATAAAACAATGACTGAAGCCATTGGGAGTTCACACAGCGCAATGCTCAAGGTTGTTTTTGTGACTGCATTTGGGCGTTAACGGAAGCGATTAGCCCTCTTTCCACAAAAATGTACACATAATTCATCATTTTTTCTTCTCCTGCAAAAATATGCTGTGCAAATGGCGTGTTAGCGATTGCATATCCTGATTGCACTCAGTTGCGATGATCACCCGATAAGATTGGCGACTTAATAAACAAATGAGTATCATGCAAAACTAGTAATGACCCTAATAAAGATCCACTTGGTTCACAGATAGTCAAGACAAATCAGGGGGCGAAAAAAATAATAGATATATATAGGGGGCTAAATGTATATAACTGTATAGAGATATTATATACATGTATATATATATATATATATATACGTATATATATATATATATATATATATATATATATATATATATATATATATATATATATATATCTATATATATATATATATATATATATATAGTATATAAATATAAAATCTAAGCTACTATTTCTATTCGATGATATTCTTCTTTTATAGGCAGTTGATAAGTGCCAATTCCAAAGTAAATACAATAGCCGTAGCTTCGACCAACATACCTTCATAATTAGAATTGCATTTGGGAAATACGACATGCTGTTTATTGATTATCAAAGAGGATTAGTATTATTGCCTTTGAATGGTCGCACATATGTTAGTGCACCCAACTATTTGACATTTTATTGGGGCTCAAGCTATTGCAATGTTCCAGGTTGTCTTCCATGACTGCCTTTGGGTTTTCTCGCAAGCAATTATCCAACACACCCTCTTTGCAAATTAAGTACACTCATCATTTTCTCACATACCATAAAAATATACAGTGCGACTGAACATAGCGTATTAATGTTTCATTAAAATATAATCCCGCGATTACATATCCTATGGCAACTCAGTTGCGATAATAATCGTATTAGCTTTGCGTATATATGAACGAACAATTATCATACACACTAGTAATGACCCCGATGAAGATTGGTTCACTGATCGTTAAGACAAATCAGGGGGCTTCAAATTGAATTTGATGGTGTTACCGGACGATTTGTCAACGGCTTAGGCTTTGTCAGATGTATATAACAAGGACAAGATATAACAAGGACAAGGTCGCTTTGGGCTATTTCACACAGTAACCGTTGAAAACGTGAGCATTTGAGGTATGTTTTTACACTATGCTTTTTGGGGTAATGATGCATATCATCTGCGATATTGAATACCGTGCTTCTGTATCTTGGTTACAGTCTTATTGGGAATACCCATTAATTGCACCTCATTTCAGTGTAATGGTATTGTACTTCTTTCTTCGATGAATAACATTTGTTTCTGCCATGAACCAGATTGAGACTTTCGACTTGTAACATTTACAAGATTAATGTTATGAGGGATTAGGGGGGCAGCTACTGCTCGGTGCCAAATGTGTCGATGTGAGAGCATATTTACTTATTCTATTAAATAAATTGCAAATGACTCCTAGTCTGGCTCGAGGCTATTTCCATTTGCCAACAGAAGATGAAATGTAATCAAATGCGTAATAGTACATACTAAGCCAACTAACACATGGCTACGCAGGACCTTTTCCATATTCTCCGTCCTGTTACCCAATCAGGTTGGATGACCACGTACACCGTCAAATGTAGCCGGGAGACATCTACACGTTAAAATCCAAGTATATAATGATATGGGCGAACCCGCTCATCTACAACGAATCACAAATTGTGTTTCAAGTTGGAACAGTTGTTGGCGTGTTATTATGCAAACCTAAATCAATTCTTCTTATTATTATTTTCGAAATATTGCTCGAATGCGAGAAATTGATGATGTTGAACTGTCAATACGTGCCGTGGTTAGTAATGAGTCGTCGTCACGTACTGTTGAGCTTAGTCATGTCACCACTGGTGCATTGTAAAGAACTCGAGTCGCATAATTACCAGCTATTCGGTTGCATTTGTTATTCCAAATCGGCACTCAGGTTCAAGTAACAAAGCCCCAGCGGATAACATCTATGAGCGATTACAAGATACTAAGTCAGACTCCGCTGGTACATTGAGGAATCCTGCTAATTGCGTGGATAGCACCTAATCTGATGTGATTTGTCGCCGTGTATGCTGAAACCATTGCTCATTCAGAAAAGGGCTTAGCACTATCTGTCATCCACCATATTCATGTATGAGTTACTTGACAAATTAAATACAATGAGAGTCACCAAAATGGAAATATTGTTTTGTATAGACCTCGGAGTTTATAAACCCGATACGTTGATGCCATATTTATGTATTTATTTACTATATTTTGGGTTCGTTAGGAGCGAACCCTGTCAGCCATTTTTTGGTGACAAAACCAGTACAAGCAGGGCGAATTTCACATAACGCAAGGTATATACGTTTTTCAGCCATATCCTGTATCTTTGAATTTACAGAACGCTATACTATTACTAGTTAATTGATACAAGACAAACCTGATCCAGCCTATTACACATGCTACACATGCACTCGCATAACTATTTATTGCCTTTGCTTGGTAGATTAAACAACTTAATAACAGGGAAGTGAAACGAGTAGGAGCAAAGTAAAGCTCAAACTATTGACGCTAATTATTTGAGCTGCTTACAATGAGTTCCATATACACCGTGTTGATTAACCACCATCACTGCACGAGGGTTCAAAATTGTACGGCAAATAATCACTATTGTATCATGAGCAAATAATTCCAACTCTGGCTTTTTTAGTTCGGTATTCACGTCTTGCCTAATGTGGCCTTACATAGAAATAAAATGACATGCAGGGTTGTGCTCGTTCGAAGCACGCCCGTTAATTTATTTTTGGCTGAGTTTTTCTATGATAATTGTGCGGCCAAAGTTGTGCAGCTTTTCTTAACCCGCTTCTTTGTGCATTCACATATTGGTTCCAAATTGGTAGATGTGCATTTCTTGTTATTTATCTTATATCTATGGCAAGTTGGCTTCATAAGAACTTCCATATAACCCAGAGGATATTAAAACTCTCTAATCGGCAATAACTATAAAAGTATGCCAGTGCAATCAGAATTAATTCCCATGTAAGCAAAAAGCTAAGATAAGTAGCTTTGGATGCGCGGTGGCATAATTACTCTATTATACGATGTCTTAACTGGCAGGTTAAAATTTAATAAAGCAACGAATTGGGCTTGTTTGTTTGAGATGTCGTGTAAAATATCACAGTAATATCGGCTGTGCAAGACTCGGGTGACTAATAGCGTTCACGAGGAAAATTTATCACGATTGTGTCAAACCAGGTTTCAGTATGTAGGAGATGGTACAGATAGCAATAACCACAAGCAGAATGATGCAGCAGTAAAAGGCAATGCGAACGTTTCTTGATGCCCCGGGTTTAGATCGAGAAGTATGTTCAATCGGGTCGATCATGCGTATGACCTTCGTAGAGTGCATCTTCATTTAATGTGTTTAGGTATGGTAAGTAGTGTCGTTAGTTGTGCGACATTGAAAACCCATTAGAGAAGATCCCATTAGAGCTGAATGTTGAGACGAAATCGTCTATGAAAAAATATAAGTAAAAACTCTCTCTGCCATGTAAATATGGTCCAATCAGTACTTGACGTGATTAGCAATGAGATTGTACAGTTGCTATATGATCTTTCAGCGAAAATACAATGTATTTTGCTGTTCATGAAAATTTGCAACTCCAAAAGATCTTGATTGGATTAAGTGAGGTATTCCTCCAATTGAGATATATGCACATCTTACTATTGACTGATAACCTGCAGCGCCTGTTAATTAAGTGGTTGCTCAACGCTTCAGTATCTTCCAGTAACGCGATTCATACTACTAATGGTATCATCAGTCATGCGCGCAAGACAAGACGTAAAATACTCGCATGCACTTTGGGAACAGTTTAAAGTGTTTCATGCGCCGATTCTGCATCACGTAGCTTGGAAGTAATCTAACTGGCGTTTTGGAAAAAACAAAAAAGTTTGCCTATCTGTAGTTAATTGTTAATACGTGACTAGCGCTAGTGCGCCATGTTATATAAAGCATGATTGACTCCAAATGATGTACTGGATATTGCGTATGCATCCCCATGTCAGCTTGATTATTCAATTACATGCGTGGCATTTTAACGCTGATATTCTACTGCAGTGTTTCTCGTTACAGAAAAAAAATTGGTACTTCCGCTTTGCCGAGTGCTATTACGTTAATTAAACCAGTAAACAGTACACTTACGTTAGGCAAACAACACCCTCTCATGCCTTACATGTTTTCGGTGTTGGTTTTTCGAACAACTCGGCACATTCAGTGGTCCTCAGCCGACGTCGAAAATCCGCTCGCGATTATGTGTCTCCATCAATCATTTGCTGCTCTTTTATCAAACAATTAATTTACATTTGCCCAATGGGCTGACAGTTTATTAGAGACGACACATCGATTAATAGTGGTTTATTCCTCGTGTCGCAGATTTACATTTGTCATGTTGGGCTGTCACGGGGTGGAACGGCCATATCTATCAATTGATGCGTATTTATTATGCCTTCTCCATTTCCTTGACAGGGTTGCGGAACGTTAGTGCTAGCTGTATAAATTCGTTCCAGACAAAATTCATCATCCATTCCCAGCACCCACAAAAGCAAACATAGTATCTTCATCGTTCCAAAACACCCATCAGATGTATTAGTGAGTCTCCAGAGCCCGACGGCTGCTAGTTGCTTCGACCAGTATTTGGCATTTCCTCTATAATTATCTCCGCTCAGAAGCGTCGTAATAACCATGCATTGTAGTATGTCTAGTATAAGAAAATAGAGTAAAAAAGTAAGGACTTCAACATTGATCCCGCATATGTAACTAAATTATGACAAAGTGCCATTTTTCAAGCAGTAATTCACCTAAAAATTACAGAATCAGATCTGCCGCAAAAATAAAGAAAGTCAAGGGACGGGTCAGGTCACGTTCTATTATTATATCGTACGTGTGAAGAATATCGTCACGCTGAAGCCATGTGCTCAATCATCCGTGGTTCTACGAAGAGGTTTTGCAATATATGTATACAATGTTTAGCAATAGAGTAATAAGTATGTCTAATTTGCGGTAGGATCGTTTAAGGAAGTAGTAACTTCTTCTTTTCCCTTATATGTATACAATGTTTAGCAATAGAGTAATAAGTATGTCTAATTTGCGGTTGGAATTGTTTAAGGAAGTAGTAACTCCTTTTTGTCCATTCTCTAGAGATGAAATACAATTCGCCGCGCTAAGCGTGTGAGACGGCTTTTGTCGTATTATTATGTCGGGTAACTAAAGGATCACTTAGATAAGTTTAATTGCATTGCTTCGATATTGCTCTTGAGAAAGTTCGTGATCTTACATAATAGATGTGTATGACGCACGCAATAGAGCTAAATATAACCAACATGCCACACCAAACATCTTACTTTGAATAATTTATGACATAAATCATGATACATCAATCCATACCCTACTTCGTTTCATATTCGGAAAGCAAACATCAGAAAAAACATGGCGCAAAATACCTATGCCTGATGAATGTGGGGCTGGTATTTGACGTTCTATCTCATTATAAAACGCCCTAATGCGTATAATCTACGGATTTCGTCGAAAGTCGCGGCGCATGGAATGAGTACACATGTTTTGCAATAAAACGGGGTAGTGCTTTCGTGAAGAAGGAATATTTACGCAGGGCCGAAAGCAAATGTAATTTTTGACTTCTACACTTTTTTAACGAAGGCAAGTTTTGCTTCATACGTGGGCGAGATGGTTTTGCTGAATGTAAAGTCAGCCATTAGCAGCCAAGGCGATCGAAATTTATTCTTAGATGTGAGACGCAAACAAACAATATAGCTAGGAAATAAGTTGTAAGACATTTTATACAAGCTGCTTAAAGGTCGGTATATATATAAGAATTGAAAACGCATGTACTGATTTTATGTCTTGCTCAACCATTCACCTGGACCCCGTTAGGTGCCTTCAATGAGTTTCTGTTCTGTGTTATTCATCTTGATTTAATTTGTTCGCATCTGCCGTCCCACATGGAACTTCCATTAGCGCGAGACGTTTCTGGCGCATTACTGAAATGTTTATCCACACAAAGGTATGATATAGATGCAGAAGCTACTTGATAAAACGGATTATTGTGATAGTACCATTAACCTTCGCAAAACGCAGCTGCATCTTCCTACACAGTATAACTCTTACCGACGAAAATAATGTAGAAATGATTAACAAAGAAAATACCATAGGTTTATTTGTTCTTGTAATTTGCATTTCATTTGAGTAAAAACTTGATAAATCAGAAAAGCAATTCTGTCAGCTTTTTGTCTGATTTCGCAAACTCGAAACGAACAACATTTGACAGTTAAATAGCTTTAATGTTTTATATTTTTGCAATAACGAAGTGTATTAGAACAATAAGGAGCGTCAATAACCTTTAATGCATTTATCTGTATCAATATGGCAAGAGGTGCTATATATTGCGTCACCTCAGAGCTGTTTTATATGGATAAGTTTTATTTCACCAGCATTATGTGTCTAGCTCTTTACAGGTTTCGCTTCGAGATAAATTGCTGATCCCTATGATTAATTAACGAAATATTCAGAATTTATTTTGCATGTAATAATAAAGCTTTCTGCGTTCATTATCCTCGCATGCAACAGAAAACGTCAGTCACTAATAGCAGTGCAAACAACCCATGTTTAACTTTTTGGCGTATCCCATCACTATCTGGAGACTATACTGGCAAGTATCAGGCTTTAGAACAGATCACGACTTTTATAATGATTTTAAATTGAAAGTCTTACTGAAAGTAATATTAGCCAAAAGCTGCGATCATCATGGCGGATAATGTGCTGTGATGTGTTTGTGGTGCCCCTGTACGACGACCGCTGTTATAAATATATATATATATATATATATATATATATATATATATATATATATATATATATATATATATATATATATATATATATATATATATATATATATATATATATATATTATATATATGCGTGTATATATGCATGCATATATATATGCGTAAATATATAATAAATGTATATATACAAATATAAATAAGTATATATATATATATATATATATATAGATATCTATATATATATATATATATATATAGATATATTTCTTTACATATATATATGTGGTATATATATATACATATATGTTTATATATATATTTATATATATACATATATGTATATATATACATATATATATCTATATATATATATATTTATTTATATATATATATATGTATATATATATATATATATATATACATATTTAAATATATATAGATATTTTCTGTCCGATTGTCAAATTACTTGAGTTACAGACGTTGTTATGCGTAGCACCAAAGTAGCAACTGATTGAAACAAAAGAAAGGTCAATCTGCAGTTGCAAGTAATTCTATTCGTCTAACACAACAAAAATAGCATCTACGCAAACTTTTTGGATATCTCTGAGATATTTTCATTGGAGAAGCACCTTACAATGTTGGCTAGTTACAGCATAGGGACTTAGCATATGATCGCCACAGGCAACGTTTGCCACGATTAATGACTTTTGGCGTCATGGTAATCATTATCCTATAGGAGGTATATAAAAGGGTACCTAAACTCCACCAGCCAGTACCATATTTTGCCAGAGAACCATTTAACAGGGATCGAAGGGTAATCTTTTATTTCTTATCATTATTTGCACAATCACATTATTCAGCATTCAGTACAACAAAACAAGAATGTGCCATTAAATTTAAGTATCGTATTCTGAATAACATATAGCATAACTTGATTCATCATAAAATGGCATATGCAGAAATTGGTTTTAAGGGACTTCATAATGCCAAAGATGTGCCCCAGAGAATAGGGTTTCATACTTGTCTCACAAATGATTAGATACCCCTTCACATCATTGCATTTATTGGACTGCAATCTATTTTTATGGAAGTTGAACAAGTGCATTAGCACCAGGTTGGCATTGATTGTCTGAGGATGTTTTTCGCTAGCAATTACCTACCATGACATCTATTCCTTTAATGGTGCAGATATTCCATCAATTCATCTTCTCAAATACCATATATGCCGCGCGACTGAACGTAACATCCTATTGCTTCATTTAAATCTAATACAATTTCCGCATACTATTTAGCTGATCTGTGTGTATATGACAGCATGTTAATTTAGTCTGACGCTTATGATCATCCGTTTGAGTACTGTTGAGTGAATTATCTCATCATGCATGAGTATGTTGTCATATGTACTTACCGTCCTTAGTGCCCCGTTAGTGTGAGGAGCTCATTGTTCTGGGTTGTCAAAAAATGGAAGAGGAATAAAGCAGTCAACCAAAATAAGCTTTACTGCATGGAAATCCCCTTTGGAACAAGGTAAGTCTCATGGCACTGTGACGTCATTTTCAGAACGCATTTCTATCTCCCAACATCGGCATCTGTATTGGCAATACAAACCCTAAGAGGCAGCCTAGTAATTAACACATTCGTAAGGCTGACGCGCCTCAAATATATCTCATTTATTAACATTTAAATCATGAACGTAACATGTTATAAAGGGTTTAATGGCGTGAGTTATTTGGATTCAATAGATCCATACATGACTTTGCAATAAAGAGTTCCTACAAATGAATGGTATAAACTGATCATATGTCTGAAACTTTATATTGTAAGCCTATCGTGGATACTAATATAAGACGGTTGCGTCTATGACTTTGTGCTCATGGTGAAGAGACATTATCCGCTCTGGCACACTTTATCAAAATTCAAATGGAATTATCTGCGTCATAATTAGGTTCAAGGTTATTTTACACCAAATGTCGATAAATTACGATAAAAGTTATTATATTACAAGCTCTGCTCACAATCGGACCTTTAAGAATGTACTCATGTAATATTTGTTGCATACAGTTCATGATGATTGCTACGAGAATTATCAACAATTGTTATAGCAAATAGCAAGCAAATTGTAGTGTCATTGATCCATGATTATGGCCATAGCTGTTGAATATAAGGAATCGCATTGTGTAAGATAATATACCACAACTAGTCAATCTTGCCATTAAATTACGATGCTTGCAATGAATTATTATGCGCACGACCTGCGTCTTGATGCAGCTAAAGCGACCTACATAAAATATTTCATTCTTGAATGTTACTCGCTATTTTAGGGTGCGAGCAACCAGAGTGTGTTTTCAAGAACGGGAAACTGACCATGTTGCCTTCAACTACAATATGCATATCATATATTCGTTGTAGTTAGGGAATGTAATATCATGTAGAGACGTTTGATGTGGCCGCATGTTTCTGAACCGTAGTTAGTGCACTGATTAACGCAACTAATATATGTGTACATTTTAGTGCAGCAATGCAACATGGCGATCAGTGTTATTGATTACTTTATTGTAGTTAACATATACATGTCCGTGTCTTACCCGTCACATCAGCCATGGTAGTATTCTGCTCGCTGTTTTAATGTGAAGGCAATCGCTATATCCTCTCTCTGCAGCCGTTGAAGTCATAAATAAACAGAAATGCCATATGGTATGTGCAAAATCTCCTTTTCTGTATGAACTATTGCCATAAGGAATGCCATGAAATTATAACATTGCATGGTACATTGTGCCAGATCTACAAGGACACCCCTCGTTATATGATGATCATTATTATTTGTTATGCTCATTTTCATATGTGCCGTTGCAAGAGTTTAACGCTGCAGTGTAGGAAGGTAATGCAGCCGTTGTTAATGGTAGGCTCATAAAATGAGTCAACACGTAAGGTTATGATTCTGAGATTTGATGAGCTTGGAAGTGCTGGTACACGCGGACTCCGATGTACCATTAATTTTACAAGATTCACATTGTCTAAGAATTAATTCAATGTATATGATATATCGTTTCGACAGTCAATGTAGGTCTGGTGCGGCAGCTGCAAAACAACATGTCAATTATGCATCTGTAAATCAACGCTCATACATAGAGCAGTCCTGTGTCTTAGCAATACATCAAAACGGGACTAGTATCGATCTACTCTCAACAAATAGCCTGTAGAAGAATTTTAGAGATAATGTTTCAATTCGATGTGTTGCATCTCATATATAATCAAACGGAGCGTAATTATAATTTGGTGTCCTGCTTCTTTGGATGTAGCTATATGGGTAGTTCTTATTGCTAAACATTCATTTAAAACAGGACAAATCAGGTTTATATGTGTGCTCTATGGGTTAACGTAATTGCATACTTCGAATCTCCGGACCGAGTTCCATCGTTTGTCAATTCTCAACCATTTTAATCGGCTGCTCAAGCTTTCAAGTGCTCGCAATCTTTTATCCGGCTCGCTGATAAATCTTGACGTAAAAAAGATACGAAAATTAATAAAACGGTGAGATGGGATGATAAAAACAAAGATGGTGGTCGTCGGAAACGCCGAGGCCGACTGGCGGATGTCCCGTTAGGACGAACAATCAGCGATTTAAAAATTCACACTGTAAGGCTGAACATTTACTAATACCGGAAAAATATTGCGTAAGTAATGCAGACCCACCGGAAGAGCAATAACCAGAACCCACAAAACAGCTTATAGTACAAACACCAACATAAAGCTGTGCGTACGTTTTGTTATATTACCACTCTGAATGTTTAGGAAAAGAGTTAAAAGCTATGCGTTGACATTGACGTTAGGAAATACTGCTCTATCCTTAATTCTGGACATCTCAACGGATTCTGATGTATACATGTCCGACCTCCACTGCGTAACTGTTTATATGTTTGTGCCGTAAATGTTGCTATGCAATATAGCCCAGATAATTTGTGTTTCTTTACTAAAAATTAGATAACAGGGTTTAGGCCTTAACAGCTTATTTTATGGTTCATGATAGTTATTTTTAAACGCAATGATATGACGTATAACTCAACGAATGACATTTCTCTCGTGGTGTCTGCCTTGTGGTGGTTCGGCTTCTTCTGCTCTGCTACTCCTTCGTCAGCAAAGCCATATGATTGGATAAGCCCTTCCAGTAGTTAAAATCAGTACGGTAAATTATACGATGTGACAATACACATATTAAATGAGCTAGGAATGGTCTTGGAATTGTTCCTTGCAATACAATTACAATCGATTAAATATATAACTTTTCCACGTGAATTGTATTTAAGCATCTCGATATGCAACTTTGCATCAGCAATGATGTGGAAGATTCACATCATCCATGGTACAATTTCGAAAATAACAAATATTCACATATATCTATGCTTGCTACTGTATCAACGATACCATTTAATGTAATGAAATATTATTAGTCTTGTTGGCGCCTTCGTTGCGGTAGCAAACGCAGCGATGTGGTTAATCTCTCCAGATGGTATTAAATTAATGGCCTGGCAGTCGCGAGTTGTTATCATCTCTACAATCGGAAGAGAACAAGATTCTGCAGTATATCTCCAAATAATGCTATTAACATATCGAGCGCTACAAATTATTGAGCCATCTGTTATTGCCTAATAGTTTACAAACGACATACTGACGATGCGATCCCTGTAAATGAAATTTAGCAAGAGTCAATTTCCCATGTTTCCAACTGACTCACTAGTAATTTAATGTTGTGTTGGATGGCCGTGCAGGTTTTATTTCTATTCAAAACTGTCTACGATAGCGCATGACAATCACAATTATCAGCAGTGACCTATCCTAGATGAAAGTAAAGGCCTACTTTATGCTTAAGTACCATATAATCGTTTCTGCCGAGATTTGCGGAGCCTGTCGGTTATATTTAAACCTGCAATTGCACACAAGATCATATTAGAACCGTACCCACCAATCGGGACTTTTTGTTACTTATAATTGCACAGGGCCCACACATTTGGTCAAATGGCAATTTCACTTGCACAGTCTTTTGATGTTTTAGAAGACGATTTTAGGAATGAGGGCATAATGTGTATAAGGCGGCTAACTATAATGAGAAACACAGCAACAATGATAGTGGGAATCGGTTAGTGATATAGAACTTCATCCTTCGTTAAGTCTGGCTGTAATATGTTGTATAAGGAAGACACATCCACTTCTTTTGCCGTGCTTCTGCAATGTGTCGTGAATTTTCTTCGAACACTAATTATTCGGCGCAACATCCAGAACTCATTCAGGTTAGTAGCTGTCAATGCTTTTTTCTGATATCGTTTCTGTATTCCTTGTGACTTTGGGTCCCGATTCGACATTGATACTGAAAATGCATAGACTGCATTTGACGTGGCATTTGTCTAATGTCCACATGTACGGAAACACATATATCACATTTTTTAAGCCCATGATATGCTGAAAACCATGTACAGTACCCTTATCTAATAGGATGTCACAGAGAAACACGATCGTGTATTGTCAATAAAATCCTTAGGGCTGCGTAAACACCGAATTTGCCATGTTTTGAGTATTACACATATTTTGTCACAGTACAAATTGCTAAAAATGTTATCCATTGTTGCATCTCATGGGGTTTACCTTTATTTCAATGAAGCTGGGGTAGTTAACCATTTGTTACGCAAGAATACCGTTAACCATACATCATTATTACAGCCTTTGCTTTTCAATTACTGTATATTTCAGACAGCATTGTTCAGGTTGTTATACAGTCGTTGTATATATTGTCATGACCTCGCTTGACGTTGACCAACGCAATGGATTTGTCATGTATAATGTAGGCATCTTTAATATCTAGGTTATATAAGGCTGCTTTCTATTGTTGGTGGAACCGCTCTTTCTATACACCACGCACGATATTTTCCTGTTGTAACCGACTGGGATTTAATGGTGCTTCATGTCACTTATAGAATCTGATGAGAATAAACTGTACTTTGCAGAAGTACAGCGCAAACACCGTCGTTATCGAAAGGCTGGCTACTTTGTCAGATAGGGTTTAACGATTATGCCAATGTAAACTGCGTTTTACTTTGACCTCGTCTACACAATTTATATACTTGCAACAACCATGTTTAGGGCAAATAGTTAAAGGCTCCTAAGCACAATTACCTTTCATTTAATTGACCAGCCCATGTGACTTTTAGTATTATTTAAATGACCTCAGTTTGTAAGTCAACTAAGTTGACCCTTAACCTTTGACGCTATAATTTATCATGGTAAAGATTGTGGAATGTTATGCAAATTAGGGTATAAAATATATTTACTACATAGGCGGTATGAATCTAATTCCTCATACATTTCGTCAAAAGACTATTTCCACGAATAAATCGACAGCTCTGGTATAATGCGTCGTGAGAGCATATTTGCATTATTTTGATTATTCAGTAATTCGAAAAAAACGTCCTGAAACACTAGTGTGTGTTTTTTGTGCTTTCTATAGCACTGTTGTTGCCTATTTTCAGAGATTGGGATGATAATATTTACCCGCAACATAAATTGCATCAAACGAAGACGCCACTGCCATTTCCGCTTGTTTTCGGTTTGTAGAAACAGTGCCTACTATTTCTGTTGCTGAATACTGACGTCTCATTGCGAAAGTGATTTGTCAGACATAATACAAAGCGATGAAGGCTGAACTATGCTTGATAGCCGCTCCTCTAGTAGTTAGCTTTGCTCAGCAATTAAACTAGCATCATTTTGGCACTAGAAACACGAACTTTGCATTAAATAGTGACTTTGCATGGGTAATGATCATATTTATCTGTTAACTGTCTATGCTCTTGTCCTATAAAACGGGCGTGCTGGCGTTCGAACCAATAACGTCAACCATCATTTCGTTGGTTGGGCAGAATCAATTATTTGCATTTATATTGCATCACTAGCATGTTAACCCGACTTCGATATGTCAGATATAGACAAACACTTTTCCATAAAGCATTATTTATGTTAGATCATAGCGCTGCAAAATTGCGACCTTATTTGACGTCGGCTGGTTAAAAGCAACATTGAAAAAACAATTGTGAGTAGTTCTTAATATGTGAACGCAATTTAATGAAGTTCGAATTCAGAGTAACTCATCGCCAGTTTGGTACAATGTATGTACACACAAATGTGCAGCTAATCTATGTTGCACATGCCTGGTTTTTATTCGCATTAAGCTATTAAATTGTATCAATTAAAATATGCCGACAAAATAATTGAGAAATAATGATAGCAAAACGTACGTACTAAAAAATTTGACCACGAATGGTTGGAGTCTACGAATGGTTGTAATCGTCAGATATATATATATATATATATATCGCCAGTTAGTACAATATATATACACACAAATGTGCAGCTATATATATATTGCATATGCCTGGTTATAGATTATATTATATCGATTAGAGAGATAAATTGTATCAATTCTAATATGCCGACAAAATCTAGATATAGATAATGAGAGAAAAGATCTCTATAAAATATATATATATATATATAGATATATATCTAGATCTCTCTATATATATCTATATATATATATCTAGATCTCTATCTCTCTCTCTCTCTATATCTCTCTCTCTCTATCTCTATATATATCTCTCTCTCTATATCTCTCTCTCTATCTCTATCTCTCTCTATATATCTCTCTATATATCTATCTCTCTCTCTCTCTCTCTCTCTCTCTATCTCTATATATATCTATTATCTCTATATATATTTATTGATACTGATTGATACACTTGATAGCCTTTACAGAGACCCGTGGTAGCGGTCATCCACGTACCCGAACCCAGAGGAGTGCATTATCACATTCGTGAACCCTATTTCACAGAACTTTTACCTCTTGTTTAACTGAAACCATAATTTATATGGTCATATTACCCGGATATCAGGTCTAATACTTGTTAATAATTCAACTGATGGGGCGGTATAGCCGGAATCGCACAAGTAACAAAATTCGGCTCTTTATGTAATTCATGGGCTTTTTCTCTGCATACCTTAATTGAACAAGTGAATCCCATTTGGCGCATTGGCCTTGGATGTATTCATTTGTCAGAGCGATATATTGCGTTACTTGATAAGTAACTTTCAATAAGAGTCACGAAGTTGAAAATATTCTTTTGTAAAGAACGCTTAAGATTTGCGTGGGCCCATGACACAAAGGCATCATGAAATGATTAGCTTATTTTGCTCAGTATTAACGTCGTAATTTACATGGTCATACCAATAAATCATATTACACATTTAGGATTTTGATAATTAGACCTATGCCACGGATTTATCATGGTTAGGGAAAAAAACGTCGATGCAGCTAATCTTAATCCACATAATTGTTTGTTTACATTTGTTTTCCGCAAAATTCTATGATTATCATTTTCCATTTATCGCCAATTGGGGAACTGCCATAACTCTAACAGAGCATTACCACTCAGATTCAATTGCAATAAGTGACTTATGATGCACCTTGTCGAAACGACTCGAGTTTTTGACTGACCTGTTCAAATCTAATCAGGTAAACGATGTACCTTGTTGGGATCTGTATGTTGCATGAAATATTAGCGTGAACCAGATCGTGCAAGATGCAGGAGGTTAATGGCTCTAAGTAGGAACACCTCTACCTGCTGATTTGACACATTTTACAAATAGTGCCATTTACACCAGAACAACTTATAAATTGTATCAATCTGCTTAAGAATATGAACGAGATTACATATATCGATGTAACACTAATATAAAACATTCAGAACAATACGCGCGCTTGTCCATCTAGGAAATCCTAAAAGGATATTGTTTATCAGCTACATGCTATTGCATCGTTCGTTATCCTGCGAATATGTGTCTTGCCTATATACTCGCTTCTGGCACATATCTTTTTCGGCATGAAATCAAAAATTGGACCCACGTCAGGACCTCATTCAACACGTGTCATAATCAGTAGATCTTGCTAGAGGTAAATCCAATTAGCTCCAATCAAGAGGTGTCAAAAAACAGTGCCAGTCAACGCATTATGTGTACGTGTTACAATGCATCGATGTTTATTGTATAAAAACACAGGGATTCAACAATAGGCATGTACGTGCTTTGTTACATGCACACACTACCCAAGCCACATTTGTTTCCTGCTTTTTTATAAACGACGGGTTCGAGGTAACGAGCATTATACATTTGGCCGTGTAGATAATAGACAGTGATAATAGGCATCAATCAGTACACTTCATTAAAAAACAATTTTAGAGCTTCAAAACTATCATTGCTTGCACTCACTGAATGATAACATGCTTCTATTAGAAAATGTATGTTATGGTACAACCAATACTTGGCATGTTTAGCCAGCATATGGAACATTTACCACGACTGACATACTGCGTTGTTAATCCCATTTCATCAATTATAGCCATTGGTTCCATCAGCGCGTGGGTCATTTCAGACAACCAGGAAATTGCCATTATTGCTTTGACAAAAGATACCCAATGAATTAAGTGATTGGCACTGTTTTTAAAAAGGTCGATTTGTATAATTTGATTGCAAACTGGTGTAATCTTCCATTCCATACAGCATGCAATGAACCGATACTCTGCCGCGCCTATTAATACAGTGATTGATCCTGCATAATGTGTTCTACGCTTTAGCATCATCGGAAAAGCGCACTAAGAAAGCACCCTAAATACTTTCATACCTTTTATCTGAGAGCAATTTGGAGTGTTTTGTTCCCATTACAGAAATAACGGTGTGCGCTCTGGTTTAACTTAACAAATGTTCGTTAAGAGGAATTAAATAATGGATCAGCAAGGCTTTCAACAACCTGCGAAGAAGATCAACTAGAAAGTTTGTCGATTCGGAAGTTAGGACTTATATTTAAAAATAAATCAACTAAAGGGGTGGTATCATACAGTGGTGTACATGGCATCGCAAAAGTCATAGAGTTTGGTCCCAAATATACATTATACACTTATTCCCTATAAAGCTTATCTGTACAAGTGACTCCGTTTTTTATTGCACTGGCCTTGAATGTAATACACGAGAGTTGATGGAATAAAAACCACTGTTTGCATAAACGATTCGACAATGCTACATCTATTCACTTACAACGCAAAAGCTGAGGTAAGATTGCAAACTAGCGAATATATATATATATATATATATATATATATATATATATATATATATATATATATATATATATATATATACGTATATATATAAATATATATGTATTTACATATATATATATATATGATATATATATATATATATTTTATATATTTATATATATATATATATATCCATCTCTTTCCTTATCTCCGCTATCTCTCTCTCTCTGTCTTTTCTCTATATCTCCTTTTCTATCGTCCTCCCGTTTCCTCTCTCTCGTTCTCTCGCTCGCTCTCTAAATCTTCCTGTCTCTTACTCTCTCTCTCTCTTTGTGTGTTTTACAAGACAAATTCACTGCTATGAGAGTCACTTTTTCACTATATTTGATATTTGTTGTACTTAGTTTTAAACGTATTAGATAGCATTCTCTATTCATTGGTAGTTTGTTCCTATGTTTGTGATATATTTAATACAACAAGAATTGGATTTATTTGAGTAACATTCTTGGCATAGCAAAGCCATCCCTCTATAATCATAGCGTATATAACAACCAAACCTTGATTTTTCGTGTATTAGCTCATCTATGTAACTTTGAATTATTGTGAAGATAATACATTACCTTCCTAGTTTAGTGTACAACATACTAACCATACTAGATATATCTTATATAGTGTAACTTTATCTGCAATGCATAGATTTTTATTCCTCCTGAAAGCAACGGTTGTAACATTAACAATGTTGTATTCTGTATTTCTGTTACATTTAATTGCAAATATTGCTCACACAGTTAGCTTAAAAATGTTGGATACTTGCAACTACGAGATGCATTTGATCGTACATCCTCGCTAAAAGTTTTGTGAGTGCTGTGATTTGTTGTATACTCAATTTGCATTCTAAATTGCTCAACGGCTCAGTTCTGGTTTCCTTGACTCGATGGCAAAATGGACCCGAGCTGTCTCACTGAATCGATACCTGAACAATGTTAATGTCAATCGTGAGACCAATACATGCATTAATCAATCATATTATGAAGTATATACAATCATAAGATTAATATTTCTATTGAATGATATTCTGCTTTAATAAGCAGTTGATAAGTGCCAATTCCAAAGTAATTACAATAGCCGCAACTTCAATCAACATACCATCATAATTAGAATTGTATATGGGAAATACGACATGATGTTCATTAATCACAAAAGAGGATTCGTATTATTACCTCTGAATGGTCGCACACACCGTAAGGCGCCAAACTATTTATCGCGTTTATTGGATGACGATGACATTCCGTTGGGGCAATGCTCCACGTTTTCTTCCATGACTGTATTGGACGTGCTCGCAGGCATTTATTTAACACCGCCTTTTCCAAATAAAAGTACACTTCATTCATCATGTTCTCTTATCCCATTACAATATACAGTGCTACTGAACACAGGGTATTAGTGTTTTATTAGAATATGATCCTTTGAACACAAATCCTATGGCAACTCAGTTGGTATAATAATCCTATTAGATAAGCGAATTAATATACGAGCGATTATCATAAAAAACTAGCAATGACCCTGATGAGATAAAATTGATTCCCAATTAGTTAAGTCAAATGCGGGGGTGTAAAATTGAATATGATGATGTTACCGGATTTTCCCAAGCTTAGGCTCGCTCACATGTATGTAATGTTACGCCATTTGTGGCACCCGCACTGTCGCGCCGGATGAAGAAGATATAACAAGGACAGGGTCGCTCTGGTTCATTTCACACAGTAACCGGTAACAACTTGAGCATTTGAGGTATATTATGACACTATGCTCTTGTGGGGAATGATGCGATATTGAATATCGTGCTTTTCTATCGCGTTTACAGTATAATGGGGAATACCGATTAGTTGCACCTCATTTCAGTGTTATTGTGTCGTACCTCTTACTCCGATGAATAGCTTCTGCCATAAACTAGATTGAGACTCTTGAATTTGAACATTTACAAGAATAACGGTGTGAGGGATTAGGGCGCCAGGTAACAAACATCTGACGAGCTACAGAGAAATGTGCTATTGCTCGGTGCCAAATGTGTTGATATGAGAGCATATTTACTTATTCGGTTAAATAAATTGTAAATGACTCCTAGTCTGGTTCGAAGCTATTTCCATTTGCCAACAGAAGATAAAATGTAATCATGTGCGCAATAGTACTAACACATAGCTACTCAGGACCTTTTCCATTCTCTACGTCTGTTACGCAATCAGATCGGACGACCACGTACACAGTCAAATGTTGCCAGGAACCAACAATACGATAAAAGCCAAGCATATAATGACATCGGCGAAACTGCTCATCTGCAACGCGTGGTGTGAATCACAAACTGTGTTCTGAGTAGGAACAGTTATTGGCGTGTTATTATGCAAACCTAAATCAATTCTTATTATTATTTTTGATGAAATATTGCTGGACTGCAAGAAACTGTCAATAGGTGCCATGGTTAATAATGAGATGCTGTCAAGTAATGTTGAGTTACGTCATGCCACCCTGGTGTATTGCAATGACCTCGAGTCGCATCATTACCAGCTATTCGGTTGCATTGGTAATTCCAAATTGGCATTCAGACTCACGTAACAAAGCCTCAGCGGATTACATCTATGAGCGATTACAAGATACAAACTCAGACTCCGCTGGTACAGTGAGGAATCCTACTCACTGCGTGGAAAGCGCATAATCTGATGTGATTTATCGCCGTGAATGTTGAAGCCATTGCTCATCCAGTAAGGGCTTTGCACTATCTGCCATCCACTATATCCATGTATCAGTTACTTAACAAATTAACTACAATGAGAGTCACCAAAATGGTGATGTTGTTATGTAAAGCCCCCTGAATTTATAAACCCGAAACGTTGATGCAAGATTCATGTATTGATATATAATATTTGGGGTTCGTTAGGAGAAAAGACCCTGTCAGCCATGTTGTGGTGACGTAGTGCGCAAATACAAAACCACAAGCAGTGCGACTTTCACATAACGCAAGGTACATACGTTTTTCAGCCATATCCTATTTTTTTAGAATTTACAGAACGCTATTCTACTACTTGTTAATTAATACAAGGAAAAACCTTATCCAGCCTATTACGCATGCTACACATGCACTCGCATATATGATTATTGTCTTTGCTTGCAAAATACAACAACTATATAACAGGGAAGTGAAACGAGAAGGAGCAAAGTAAAGCTCAAACTTTTGACACTAATTATTTGAGGTGTTTAAAATGAGTTCCCAATATACCTTGTTGATTGACCACCATCATCACTGCACGGAGGTAACAAATTGAACGGCAAACAATCACTATCGTATCATGAACAAGTATGTTCAACTAGGGCTTTTTTAATTCGGTATTCACGTCTTGCCTAACGTGGCAATACTTATAAATAAAATGACATGCAGGGTTGTGCTCACTGGAAGCACGCCCGTTTTTTTCTTGGGTTTAGTTTTCCCATGATAATTGGGCGGCCAAAGTTGTGCAGCTTTTCTTGTCCCACCCAATTTTGCATTCACACATATCTCAATGTTGTTTCCAAATTGGTAGATGTGCATTTTCTTCATTAAAGGAGGAAACTTACTTCTCCTGCGGTAAACAGTAAACTTATGTTATAATAATATGTCCCTCTTATACCTTACATGTCTTCGGTGTTGGTTTTTCGATCAACTCGGCGCATGTATGATCTCCTCAGCTTACGTCCACACTCCGCTCACCATAATGTGTCTCTATCAATCATCCGCTGCGCTTTTATCAAACAATTAATTTACGTTTGACCAATTAGCTAACAGTTTATTGGAGAGGACACATCAATCAATATGGGTGTATTCCTTGTGTCGAAGATTAACATTTGTTAATTGGGCTGTCATGGGGTAGGGCGGTCATATCTATCAATTGATGCGTATTCATTATGCCTTCTGCATTTGCCTGACAGGGTTGCGGTGCGTTCGGGCTAGTTGTATAAATTCGTTCCAGACAACACTTATAATCCATTCCCAGCACTCACAGAAGACAGCGTGATACGCTTCATCGTTCACAAACACCCATCAGGTGCAAGTTGCTACAACTAGTACTTTGCATTTTCTCTATAATTATCTTCGCCCAGAAACGTCGCGATAACCATGCAGTATAGTATGTCTAGTATATGGAAAAAGAGAATATGCTAAAAAAAAAAGAAAAAGCTAACATATGGTATGGTACTACATCGTACCGACAAGAGGGTTTACTATTCAATTTTGCCCTAGAAAGAGGATGGAACGAATCGGTTTCGATGTACTTAATGAATTTGAATGTTTCAGAGAGATGCAAATGTATGCAACTCTATGCCTCCCGCATCTCACTAAATAGCAACCACGAAGTATAGCCGTTTGGTCGTTATAATAAGTCTTTCAAGGTTGTCACTATGGCTGCTTCATGAATGTCGTCACGTTAGATGATTCTTAAGACTAGGCATCTACATTGGGGTATAAATACGAAGTCGGGATTTTACTTTAGAATTTTGAAACTCGACAGACACGTGCTCCTTAAATCGGCACATTACGGGTTGGTTCATTACGGGAATGATATATATGTGTTTCTCGCTTTCGTAGATGATTTACATGCAGCAAAACACAATTCATGGCTCAGACAAGCCTTGCAATAAGTCAGACATGACTCATAAATACACTATCGCACAAAAGCTTCTCGGCTGTTAGGACAGAACATGGCTCGTCGAACATCATTCCCCACTATCTGTGTGACAAACGCATATTTGTCACATGGGATTCCACGGGGCAAAGTGAGGCTATACAATGCCGAACTTTGTGCCTTACACAGTTGGGCTCAGAAATAAAGGAGTGCTCGCCTGATACTTGCTTAGCAAGTGTACAAATGTGGAATGTAGTTACTATCTGTAGTGATTACAGTAATTAAATAATTTTTCGAAAAATAGGTTTGTCCAGTAATATTGATGAACTTACTGTTGCCAACAATACGATGGACAACAAAGTAGGAAATGACTTAATTGGCGAAGGCCGGGCTGAATCACTTACCACCTCACAACCACATTGTTTGGCACAGTTCGCAATCGCCTTAAAAATACATGAGCGTCTTTGATAACTGTTCTATTTTTCTGTTAGTGATATCTATTTTCGCCTTAATCGTTTCCATTGCCTGAGGTCTGGCCTGACAAGTTGCATGAAATAGACAGATCACGGATAAAGACAATTTGTTTTCTATAGACAGGTGATGCAAATAAAGAGGTGCAAAGTCAGCTGCTTGCAATGTCTTATGTAGTATAGATATAACATGCTTTATGTGACTAAGGTTTAATAAACGGGATTTGATTGTTTTAGGAGCCTACACGCCTTGGCTCGATTGTTTAATCATTTGCATGACATATAGTCTCAATCACATTTTATAAGTAGAGCATACATGTAGATGATAAGATGTCCATCGTACAGAATCCTCCGATAATTAACAACCGAAAACATATTAATCGAACACCGATATGCTTCTGAGATTGCGCTACGCAGTGACCATACTTATTTCTCACGTAAGCAGTAATTGATGATATCCACGTTATCGACCATATGCAGCTATATTATAGAAATAAAGCGTATCTTTCAAAGGGCACACCTTCCTCTACAACGAATGAGTAAAGGCGGACGCAAACTAGAGTAGGGCATAATCGCATTCGTGTCTTATACTTGTTAGTAATTCAACTGTTCCAAATGTAAGATATGGCTTTTTCTGCATACCTTAATTGTACAAGTGAATCCCATTTGGTGCATTGACCTTGGATGTGAAACATCTTGATTCAATTTGATTACATCTGCCATCCCACATGCGGCTCGTATTAGCGTAAGTTGGGTAGGATTGACCATTGTTACATTGTATCCACATAAAGTAACAATATAGATTCAGCAACTGTAAATCTTAATATCAGTCTCAACTATTTCGATCTGAATTGGTAAGTTCAAGCATTCTTAATACCATTAATATTTATGTGTTTAATGAGGATCTCACGCATTTACGATTGTTTATTTATTCTTCTTCATATACACTCTCCAGAGCACAATATATTGGAAAATCCGTCTATTTAAGTGTTATTAAGTAATTGTCACGATGGCTGCTATCATGAATGTCGTCACGTTCGATGCTCCTTAAGGCGAGGCATCACATCGGGGAATAAATACAAAGTCAGAGTTTTACAGATGAATTAATCTGTTTGCTGGATAGTTTGTGTACATGCTGTTCAGTTGTGGATGGCACGAGTTATCACCAGGTTTGGTGAGTGCAGCTGCCTATGGACGCTGATTTCTACGATATGCAGCCGCATGCTCATTATTCCTATTGACCTAACGTTCCCGACAGAATCAGACCTGCCGCAAAAATAAAGTCCACATACAATTATTTTATCGTACGTGTGAAGAATATCGTCACGCTGAAATAATGTGCTCAATCATACGTGGTTCTACGATGAGGTTTTGCAACATATGTATACAATGTGTAGCAATAGCGTAATAAGCATGTCTAATTTGCGGTTGGAGCGTTGATGGAAGTAGTAACTCCTTCTTGTCCTTTCTCTAGAGATTAAACACCAATGGCCGCGCTTAGTGTGTGAGACGGCTGTTGTCGTGTTATAATGTCGGGTAACTGAAATATCGCTTAGATATTTTTAATTCCATTGCTTCGATATTGCTCTCGAGAACGTGGGTGATCTTACATAATAGATGTGTATGACGCAATAGAGCCAAATATATCAAACATGCCAAACCAAAATTCTTAATTGGTATAATTGAAGACCAAAATCATGATTCATCAATCCATACCCTGTATCGTTTTATATTCGGGAAGTAAACTTCGGAAACAACATGGCGCAAAACTCCAAAGCCTGACGAATGTTGGGCTGGTGTTTGACGTTCAATCTCAATATAAAACACCATAATACGTATTATCTACGGATTTCTTCGAAAGTCACGGCGCAAAAATCGAGTACACATGCTTTGCAATAAAACTGGGTTGCGCTTTCGTGAGGATAAAATATTTACGCATGACCGAAAGCAAATGCGATTTTTGACTTCTACATCATTTTTAACGAAGGTTATTTTAGCTAGATACATGGGCGAGATGGTTTACTGAATGTGAAGCCAGCCATTAGCCATCAAGACGATCGAAATTTATTCTTAGATGCGAGACGCAAACTTCTTCAATACGTGTATCATTCTGCAGAGCATAATGTGACTGTAAGATGTTATGCCTGTACCTAAGCTAATCTTATTTATGTAGGTAAATGGGGGGATCATTTGATGCTCATTAATCGTGGCAACGTTATTTAGATAAATACGCTATGCTCACTTGATGCTACCAGGGTCAGGGCATTTATATTATGAATACCCAATTACGGGTTGCACAAAAGTAAATCGCGCGGTGTGATTTGGTAATGTCTATTGAAAGCAGGGTGTAAGAACATCGTTTAAATAGTACGAAGCGTGAAAAACAAATAATTCATTATAATAACACCAGAGAAATACATGTTGATTTACATTAAGCTCTTTCACTTTTAAAATGTAATCAATGTGCCCGGATAAATGGTATTGTAGCAGAAGACAAATGAAATGAACCTAATAAAATGTTTCGTTTGGAATGCAGTTACTCGCAACTAAACAAACACATACTTTAATGCTCATGAAAGTGGTCTCGGGGATGCATTTTATTGCTCGGCGGAAAGCTGATGTTTTGATTTGCGTCAAATTTATCGTTGCTTGTTTATAGTTTGTGAACTAGCACATATCAGTAAAGTATAGATGACAAATCGCCACATATACATCGGCCTTACATGTAATTAGCGATTACTGGGATCATCGTCTGTCTTTTCGTATTTGCATTGACAGAGCTAACCGCAAGAAACGTTATTATGTGGAGTATAAATTTGAAGTGTTCCAGATGTCTAAAAGTGTATGTAATACGAAGTTAAATTTGCAATGCAACACGTCCGTATCAGCTCGCTGTTAGGCAACATCCTGTATATTTCTATTTAGAGAGACAGAATTACTGTTTGCAAGATATTTTTATACCTGCTGTGGTCGTTTGACACATTTAGACATAGGGAAAACATGAAGGCAAGTGCTAGTTAATCATACGACCATGCTCATCATGCGTGAGATTATCATAGACATGACCGAAATAAAAAAATGGACAATACATGGTTTTTCTCGATACATTGGACAGCCGGGAGTCAACCTAACAGTACGTGCTTCACCACAACATAATGTATCTTGTACACGGTTTATACCCGCATGGCGCTTGGAAAGCACACAGTCTTCAATAGTTCATTGCTGCACCCAGCCGTCATTTGCTGTTCCTGGATTTTTATATTGCTGCTCATCTCTTGTGTTGTGAATCACAGAGATGCCAGAGTATTAGAGTGCTGCGTGGTATCTAATATCCATCTACGCCACGCGTAATGGCACAAAACATGCCTTTGTTTTTTATTGCCTTCCTCCATTTTTTGTCACTGACCCCCTAAATTGTATTATGTCGGATAACCTGATTACATTGAGCAATAACTTGACACCCTCATTGCTTAAGTAAATAAAGCCTGTGATTTTTGTTATTTCAGTTTTTCTGCTTGAAAGTACACGTTATGCTAAGCAGACGTGATAATAAGGTCCGCTTAAACGCTTTCATAACATACAAAATGATAATCAGCATTAATTGCGATCTTTATAATACGATATACAGCTCTTAACATTCAACACCATAATTAAGACATATGTCCATTCTGCTTTGTTTGCTTTTGTTGATAATCAAGAAGTTAGTTTGGAAAAGTTTAAAACCAATACAGTGATATCCACAAATAGAGCTTAGCATATAACTATTGATGGAATGGGCGAAAAAACCCGGCAATGATTGGTAACTAGGGCTAGGGAATAACGCTAGCGGCTGCATGTTCATATGTGCACCCATCAAAGGCGATCACCGTTTCACATTGTTGAGAGTACCTCGTTTCTACACATAACGTGCCAATAGATAGTTGAACGGATTATGTTTAACTTTTTGTCTGAAATCATTGCCAATTATACTTTGATATGGTTAAATGTGGGGCTGCAGCCATAAGCTCATCGAGAAATCTTTCATGCTAACTATTCTACCATTTCGAAAATCTAGCTTCGGTGCTATAGAAACATATCTCATAGAGCACTAAAGCGCCAATGCAATTACAAATCCCATTAAACAACACCAAAAGCATTCAACTCACTTGTAAATTGTCACAAAAAGCAATAAGCTGTAGCAATACATCTACGGCAGTGTGATTGGAATTCACAGGAAAGCAATACATATGCTACACTCTGGCATCAACTTAATCCATCATGTGGAATAATGGATTATGCAAATAGTTGTTTACACTGTAATGATCTTATTTGCTATAATTTAGATACCTACTCATGCACATACGGACACATAAGTGAGCTGTAGTTCCAATGCATGGTGTGGTATAAAAACTCACATGGCGTCATGATGATAGAAAGAATTAGAGAGCAAAGATTAAGAGCAATAGGGTTGAGATGACATTATTGATGTTCATATATCGTTAACACACGCTTTGTCGATTAGGGGTTTCAGGCACCGGCTTTGTAACGCGCGGTCAGGGTCATATCAAAGCAAAGCACTACAATTCATATTGAGTTCTATGATAATAGCTCAAAACATGTACCAGTAAAACGTTAGGTTAGAGGTGAGTACTTGTAGTCAGGGATCCTAACATTTATATCGGTAACTGTTGACGAGTGCAGTATCATTCGGCGTGCACCAAAAGTAGAACGGAATGAAACAGTACACAATTCGGTAAGCTAGCTATTCAGCTGTCGTGTAAGCTGGCTCAGGCAAGCATAATGATCTGGTAAAATGACGAGATGTTAATGATGACATTTTTAGAATGTGATTACAAATGATAGAAGTTGACTAAACGATTGGCTGACGCACAACAAATCGATGGGATCATGTTGAATAGCGTCAAAGCGCGTACTAAACGCAAAAGAAAATGTGCACATGTTACAAGCCGAGAGCGTAAATGCTTATAACAACATATTAAATGTGTTCCTCTCGTTATGCGAGACCTTATTAGCAAAGTACCACATGCTGCATTCGTTTCGTCGCCCTAAGCGAAAGACTCCGGTAGTCCGTACACGTGCAACACTGACGTACAACTGGATAGCAATTGAGCTACTCATCGCGGTCATTTAAAACGTGGATTATCATTTCGATACTGTTGTTCAACAAATACACAGTTTAAGGGGGGATAAATACCTTAACATGCATTTCACGGGTCCTGAGGCATCAACATTTGTCGTGTTTCTCTAGCATACTGCTACGTTTAAATTTAAGATGTAGGACCATTCGGTTGCTGCTGTAAATTTCTAGCCCTTTTATATGCGGCAGCCATGTATGGCAGAGCTGGTAATGAATTAAAAAATGTTTCCGTGGTGAACAGACGGAAGAAATACCATGTTATATCTAGGCCTACATTACCTGATTAAATATAGCTGCAGCTTCCGTAAATTGTAGCAATAGCATAATCTATTTGAATACCAACAATTGCGGTAACCAATAATTATGTCCAACTATTCGTGCTTTAATCCAGAAAGGTACTGTTGATGTTTACTTAATTGGTTTAATGCAGGACACTGGCATTGACCCTGTGCGCTGCATACATAAACATACTTCGATTTAAAGGGGAGCCTAAGACTAGTATTCATTAGACACTTGCATGTAAGAGTACTAATTGGTTATTTCGATCTTTGGAAACTCTAATTATGTGCTGAGGGAGCTGATGTGATTGCGAGATAGAGGCTAACCATTTCCCGTCAGCGACATTGTATAACATTGGCTCCTCAACAAGAAACCAATCGTCGTATTCTGCTTGTTAGGCCCGTATCGGTTGTTGTTACAACACGGGAAAATGTAATAGTTACTGCCCTCTAATGTGCCAGCCCCAAAATGAAACAGACAATTAAATGCAGACTACGATCCCTCTGTCCATTACTAATATTATTTTGATCGGCATTGCGCTGAGGCAATATACCAGGCCGCAAAACTTTAAAGCTAATTAATACCCTGTTCAGCCGAAGTGGCAAAATGGCAAGGGAATATTAAAGCTAATTTTTTTTAACCGCAAATAGAAATGCAAATCACATTAAACCCGGCTTCGAGCAATATAAGTACTGGTTAAGAGTAGCATAAAGCTCAATGAGGAAAACGGTTTTACATGCGCGGGGTTAATACAGCTCGCTCGCATCCAATTGGAACATGAAGAATCTTAATACGATACTATGTTAGGGATCTTGAAGCTACCACATGACTACAAATTCTCGAATGCACAATGTAATGGGGCTTTATGTCATGTAACCTAGAGGTCAGTTATTGACCACGGACCTTTGCCACTTATAAACTTCTGCATTTCGAATACATGCGCGGGGTTAATACAGTTCGTTTGCATCACAGTTGAACCCTATAAATCTTAGTATGAAAACTGGTATCGTAAGGCTTCCACTGGATTTATATTCTCCAACGCACAATGTAATGGCGCTTTCCGTCATCGTGAATTAGAGGTATATTATGTACCACAGAACATTGGCACCTGGAATCTTTTGCATACCGTGACATATCCCAGACTTGCTATTTTGTCAAAGCTTGCAAATCCGTTGTTATTGCTTGATGCATATCGTTGAATGGTCCACCAACGATTGTACAACTAATCAGCTCATACGTATCAGCTCTAAATTGGTACTCAATGTAATGCCTTGTTATTATGTACCGGAATACGAGATCGGGTGGTATGGGTATATACACCATAAGAGGCATGTGTACATACACCATAACATACTGCTTGTTATAGGCAGGTAATGCAAAGAAAGGGGAACAAAGTGGCATTCCTGCATGTATTATGCGTACGATAACCTTCTTTTGCGATGTCTTATGCAGTTTAAATATTACATGCCCCTTGAGACTTACATTCAATTCAATGGGTTAAATTGTGTTGAGGAGCTCATATGTTTGTATAATCAATTGCTTGACATATTGCCCCATTCACATTGCACAAGTAGCGCATGCATGCAGATCATGAGATGTTCTACGTAAAGTATCCTCATTTTAGTTGTAGTTTCGAGTTTATAGTGAATTAAAGGTCGTTCATATATTTTTAACACATGCAACGCAGCAAGCTTAAAATCTCTCCATAGCCAAGCTCCCAACTCGTGGTTTAGCTTGCCAATTTTACTGTGATTAATTGTGATGATAGGATACCACCTTCTTCGTCAAATCAATATGCAGTTGCGTGAAGATTTCATCACTTGGAATATAACGGCTAAAGCTAAGAAAGAATAGTACTGTGTATTTCGGCCACACTTATTTGCATACATTGCTCTCACTTCTGATATGATTTGAGAACAATTGCATGCAATTGCACACCAATCATTTTTAGAGCCGGTTAGGGTGCCGTGTATGCGCTTGGTGCGGTAAGCGATGTGTTCCGTACTACATTTGCTGTCACAATTGCTCAATGGTCATACATTGGTTGTCTGAAACACGTTGGCAAAATGGACCGTAGGTGCACAATATCTGCACATGGCTAATATCAATCATAAAGCCAATACATGCGATTATCATTCATGTAAAATCAATATGTCCATACTAGGATATTCCTGTATTCAATCGCAAAAAGCGATTACATGTATGTGATGTTACGCCACTTGTAGAACCCGCACACAGAAGTTAAAACAACAACGATGTTGCTTTAGTTTCATTTTGCAAAGTAACCCATCTAAACTTGTATTTGATTTATGTTTGCACACGAGGCTATGGTGGCGAATGCAGCATAGCCCCAGCGATTTTCAATTTTAATAGGGAATACCGATTAATACCGTATTTCCGCCAGCTGTCATTCGCCTGGGAGGTTTGCATATACACATCAGCTTCCTGGATCCATTGACCCTCTAATAAGTGGCTCTGGCCTTCATGAGCTTTGAAGTGTTGCATGCCGGATACACAGCGGGACATACGCTCCCCGGAAAAGCAGTAAGCCGTTCAGTTCGAGGCCATTTACTACAGAACACCTCAGCGATGTTTATCAGCTCATACAATATATTTTGCAGAGAAACCCTTTCAGTACAGTGAGACCACAGGCTCTGAGAAACGTTGCAACCGGGGTAACTGCACATGCACATGTGCATTGTGACACGGCTAAACTAGTGGGAGATGAAGAAGTCCGTGTAGATCCTTGACTCCTTCCAACTTTTTGATTGTTGCTGGTGCTAGATGCGATGACTTACCAGATATATTAAGATATGCACCCACCCACCTTCATTATTTGAATCGAAATATATGATGCGACCTTCAAGCAAAGAAAGTCTTGCATATAGTGTGTGATCTTTACCTATTAAACATTGATCAGGTTCAATGCTGTTCTTGGATGTGATACAACACCAATAATATTTGGCATCGTGACAAACAAGGCTGTAAGCAAACCGAAACTAAATTTCCTTTGGCGAACAAGCTAAGGTGTTCATGAATCGCACATCAGACAAGCAGAAAGTCACCAAGGCAGGGGAACGTGCTCTTGATTCCTTAAGTAATGGCACTATGGATGATAATCTGGACTACCTAAGGCTTCGCACACTTTGCTTAAAGAGGCCATGCAGTACTGCAGCAGTTGAGCCACACACACTACCTCCAATATCAGCATCTGGTTAATACCACAGCCTCAGTGTGTAGCAACAGGTCCAAGTTTGACTCGGTTACAAACAAGCGGTTCATTGAGAACGATGGAACTGGAAAGTCTGTGACGACAAGATAACACCGATCTTAACAGACAATCCTTCGGCTACTCACAAGCTGTTGTAAGCGATTATGTGTAAAACTGTAAAACTGGTTGCTGCACACTCAGACGCACCTGTCGAAAAAACGGTTTGGACTGTTCCAGGAGCTGCAGTGAATGTCAAGGAATGTGTGCAAAACTTGTTGGCAGTTGATACAGACTCTGAGGATAATCCATTAAAAGATGAGTGAACAATTGGTACTAGATATTTTTTAAGCTTTCAAGATGTTCAACATGATCATTTTGTACAGCCAAGGCACAATAAAATTATTCAGAAATAATGTTTGACGGATTTTTTGTTTTTCTATTTTTAACGAATTATATTCATAAAAAACAGAGATTAGGGGTAAATCGGGGCCACACAAAATATGTTCTACTAAATATAATGGTGGGTATATCGGTAATATACCTGAATTAATGGTATAGTATTAAGTAAAACTGCTTGAATGTAAAGGATCATTAAATAACTCTTTTCTTGAAGGCTGCAATTGAATTCATTGTATTCAAGACAGTGATTGTTTTCAAGTAAGAGAGAGGATAGTAAAGCAGAGTAAGAGCACAAGCTAACTACGTCAAGGAAATGCTATAATTCTCGGCTTGCGCAACGTTTGATGCAAGACATTGGCAAAAATCGTGACTAATCTTCGCTGATAAGCGTCGCAATAACTCTGCATTATAGTCTATCTAGTATATGGAAAAATAAATAAAAGAGTAGGACTGGATGTCGCATATCTGTAACTAAATTGAGACAAAGCAGACGGTTGACTATCTTTGACGTTAGAAGAGGAAGAAATGAATCGGTTCTGAGGTAGTGAATTAATTTGGATGTTTCAGCAAAATGTGCAAGCAATGAAATGTATGTAGTTTCCGAACTTCAACAGAAGAAATGAAAAAGAGTGATCTTTATTATTTTATTTGTTACCCGTTGTTTTAACAGAAAGCGCGCATTAATCAGTTGTCATATGCTCACGTGGTAGTAGTTACTCCTTATTGGTACATTCTCCAGAGATGACGTACAAATTCGCAACTCATGTTCAGTTTGGCGTGTGAGTTGGATGTTGTCGCATTATTATATCGGAAAACTGACAGATCGTTTGTTTAAGTTTAACCGTACTGCTTGGTTATCACTCTTGCGAAATTCGTAATGTGTGCAACGTCCGTAATCTTCCATAATAGATGCGTATACCCCACGTGCAACCCAGGGGAAGAAAACTCTTACTCATGGTAGGCTGGTATATTACGTTTTATCCAGATAGGAAAAGCCCGGTAATGCGAATTTTTTAAGGATTTCTTTTAATTACACACCGCGTAGCACGAAGGAGCATTCTATGCAACAACGTTGGTAGTGCATTCTAGAAGTTGAATATTTCCGCGGGACAGAAACCTCATGCAATTTATGATTTCAACATCATATTAATGAATGCTAGTTTTACTACATACACATGCGAGATGGTTAACTGAGTGTGGAGCCAACCAGTAGCAACCAAGGCGATCGAAATATATTCCGAGGTATGAGACGTTAATCTTTTCAAAACGTGTCTCATTAAACAAAACATCATGTAACTATGAATAGGATGGTTAGGCTTGTAGAATGATGGCAGTGGCAGAATGGTTGAATCATTAGATGCTCAATAATCGTTATAGCGCTGTTTAGATGTAAAATCGTTTGCTAACCTGATGCTACAGGGTATCGTAACAGACAAGTTCGGCATATCGTACTGTGAGGTTTGGTAATGCTGTTTTAGGGTAGGATGTAGGATGTAACATGCAGAAAGTGCGAGGTGTGATAAATATTGGGATCAGTGGACATTACAACGGCAGCTGCTGTATATTATGATGTGTTGATGTATCTCCTAGAGTTGATATTCGGACTATCTTAGAAGACACAGTTGGTATCACTTCTAATGGACAAAATATAGATTGCTTATTAAAGTATGATGATGAAACGTACCTTAGTTCTCGAAACAACGAATGCATTTTGATACCATCCAGCCCGATACTTGTTAATTTATATGTGAGATTTTCTTACAATTAGCAGATCGACAAGCATTAAACCAGTGTGCCAGGGTAAATAGTATTGTTGCAAAAGAGAACTGTAATGATTCTAATAAAAGGTTTATCTGGAATGCTGTCACTCGCAACTAAACTCATTGAGGCATATTGTACTTGGCTTATAGCTAATGCTTTGATTTGTTTCAATGTTATCATTGACTGTTTATAGTTAGTAATATGTCATGCATTAGCGGGTTTTACCGGCAACAACAGTAGTAGAAATGTAATCAAGACAAGAGGGCGGTAAAAATACCAGCAAAATCTATTTCATGTGCGATCTATGAAACGCGACATTGCATATTATTTATGATATATACAGTTTTGATATTAAAGCAATAGAGAGGAAATCTCACGAAAAGGCTCTTCAGCGCACGACAATTGCTGCACAGTAGTTTGTGAACAGTCATACATATCATTAGGCATCATCAATGTCTAGATACCCAAAATTCGTTATCTAAAGATAGTCTCTTTAAAATGCCTTT
>CM067343.1:39848245-40078245 GCA_034190875.2 Urechis unicinctus
GTGTTATATTTAATACAACACGATTTATTTGGGTAATATTCTCGGCATAGCATTCTAAATTGCTCAACGGCCAAATTCTGGTTTTCCTTGATTCAATGGCAAAGTGGACCCGAACTGCCTCACAGAATCGATATATGTACAATGTTAATGTCAATTGTGAGACCAATACATGCATTAATCGTATAGTGAAGTATAAACAATCCTTAGCTGATATTTCAACTCGATAATATTTTTCTTTTATAAACAATTGACAAGTGCCAATTCAAAAATAAATACAATAGCCGCAACTTCATGATCATTCCGTCATATTATGAACTTGTTTGGGAAATATGTCATTATGTTGATTAATCACAAAGCCACAGGTTGTCGTCCATGACTGTGTTATGGCGTTCTCGCGAGCAATTATCCAACACACCCCCTTTTCCAAATAAAAGTACACATCATTCATAATTTCTTTTATCTCATAACAACATAAAGTGCGACTGAACAAGGCGTATTAGTGTTTCATTACAATACCATCCTCCGGTCACATATCTTATGGCAACTCAGTTACCATAATAATCCTATTAGATAAGCAAATTATTTAACAAACGATTATCATAAAAACTACCCTGATGAAGATACAATTGGTTCACTGATGGTTAAGACAAATACGGGGGCCTAAAATTTTACCACGGATCGGTATAGCTCAGAAGTTGTTCAATTGGGTCAATCGTGCGGATGAGCTTTGTAGAGTGCATCTTCATTTAATGTGTCTGGGAAAGCCAAAGCTGCTAATTTTATATAAAGCAAGATTGACTCCAAATTCTGTACCGTATATTATTTATACATGCCCATGTTAGCTTGATTATTCAATCAAGTACGTGGCATTTTAACGCCCATATTCAACTACAATGTTTCCCCTTGCAAAAATCAAATTTGTAGTTCTGCTTTGCCTATTTTTTTACGCTAATTTAGAGTTCACGCTCTAAATTAACGTAACAAAACATGACGAGGACAAGAACATGCTGCACGCATAAAGTATTATGCATATCATAATTACGAAAATGGCAAAATATCAACCACAACTACTTTGGTGTTTTTAGTAACAATTCAAGTTCTATTGGATAATACGTTTACGTTGTTATCTTTCGGTAACAATTCACGTTCCGTTGCATGGATTTTGTCAGGAATGCTTCACTGCATTAAGCATCAGTGACTAGTTTTATTTATAAGAATATGCTGGCACCCAATGGTTACATTGGTCATGCCAGATTAGATAGGGGAAATTCGAACTTCAATTATATTTGCATGTGGTAGGCATATATAATGAATTGGACTTTTGGGACGCCTGTTTCTACTTTTAGCTACCACCTACATTTAAGGTATTGCAGATTACCTTACGCGTATCCATAGAAACATTTCGCACCATAGTGCATATTTGTTTTGTTGTAGTCTTCAGTAAAGGAGGAAACTTCTCCTCCATTAAACAGTAAACTTATGTTAGGAAAACAATATCCTCTTGTACCTTACATGTTTTCGGTGTTGGTTTTTCGAATAACTCAGCATATTTATGTTCTCGTCAGCCGACTCGCGATAATGTGTCTCCATCAATCATCTGCTGCGCTTTTATCAAAGAATTAATTAACATTTGCTCAATTAACTGACAGAATATTGGAGGCGACACATCGATCAATATGGGTGTGTTCCTTGTGTCGTGGATTCATATTTGTCATGTTGAGCTGTCACGGGGTGGATCGGTCATATCTATCAATTGATGTGTATTCATAATGCCTTCTCCATTTGCTTGACAGGGTTGCGGTACGTTGGAACTAGTTGTATAAATTCGTCCCAGACAAAACTTATTATCCATTGCCAGCACTCACATAAGCAAACCCGACGAACAAGGCCTGGCGGTCCGAAATAAAGATAGCAGTGCCGTACAGCTGCCAAGTACACCTACTGTATAAGCACATGCAAAGAACATGGGTGGGGTAGATAAACTTGACTGAAACACAAGGCTCAACAAGCAGAAGAAGACAATGGGGTGCTACAGTTGGGCGAAGGTCAGGTGTGCCAGTGCTCTCTGAACAATGTTTGAATTTCTTTTTGTGTGATTGGCATAAGATGTTTACAACTTGCCTATTTATTTTAGTTAGCTGAAGGTTCCTGTATATAACTTCTTGGATGGTGCTTTCTAGTATATGATGAAAATGGATCAACTGGTGCTATTCTACAATACCTGCCCTTCTTAAACTATATTAAAACAAATATGTACTGTGACCAGATCTTAATCTGTTTATGGCTGTCTGCCAAACAAGCGTTAAGTTATTCACAGTTTACAGTCACACTTGGTATAATTTCAATATGTACTTAAATTTCTTTAAACCAACGCTAAAGGTATGACTGCATGAATAGACATTGGTGTTAATTCCTTGCTAGGTTATGAGGTGTTTACAACGGCTCATGTTTCCCGAGGAGAGTTCTTGTTGGAATATATGGGTGAAAAGATACACAAGCAAGAGGCTCAATGAAGGGAGCACCTATACAAAGAAAACACTAGACACTTCTTGTACTTCTTCAAATGGAAAAAGAGAGATATGTGGTGAGAATATTTTTATAACTAAACCCTCTCTTATGAAAATGTTTGACTATCATGATATATATTTCATTGCAATCATAAATCAAAAATGTTCTTGATGTGGTAAGTTTAAAACATTAGTGCTAGCTGGCCAGAGTATGTATGCTGGTGATCAGTGATAATCATGCGCAGAAACCGGCATTACAACTGTTGGTGATAACAGTTATGAGCTTCTTTTCCAGTGTGGATTCAACTGCTACCACTGGAAGGATGGGGCACATGGTACATGACGGTCCCAACCGTGAAGCTAACTGTAGGATTAAGCTGCTGGAAGTTAATGGACAACCCAGACTATGTCTGTTTGCCATGAAAGATATAAATATAGGGAAAGAGCTGTTGTACAAATACGGTGCATCTAACCTTTGGTGGAGACGAAAGGTAGTGGTGAAATGCTACATTCCTGTTCAAGTTTCTGAAACGTGATTATATAATCTCCATATATGGCTCATCTAAGCTAGAATCATACTGTATATCATAATATGGGTTAATGAACTGTTGTAGAAGATGAACGTTGGGGGTAATGCTTGGTATTCGGCTTCTTACATATTTTAAATGTTCACGATGTTACCAGGCAAAAACATATGCCAAGTTTATTGATCAGTTCTGTTTATTTTGTGAAACAACTACATAATGTAGTTACGCATCCGCATTCACCATCTGTATAGTTCATTTGAAGTTGATGGCGATTTAATTGAATTAAAGTTGCTAACATTTAGTTCAGCTAACCAGAATTATTGTTCCACACTCTGATATGTAGAAATTACAATTCATGTGTTTCCTGTAATGTACATTATTTACAATATTGTTGACACCCACTCAGAGGTAGACATTTATTTCCAGTATCCACTTGTCCTGTACGACAAGTGTATGACAATAAGTACTTGTCCCATCTGGAATCTACTTGTCCCATAGCACATATGGTTGATATCATGAGAGTCCTGACATCAACATGAGCTTTTGTGATTGGTTGATGGGGTCCTATGTGACATATAAACAGTGTTATGTGATCCTTGCTCAATGTACTCAATAGTCTGTGTTTATATTCAGGAGCTCTATCAATGCCTTCCGCCTTCTTGGACTCTGATGTTTCTTCAGCTGATGAGCAAGATGGTGAGTAGTTCAGTATAGTACCTTTATCTATTAAACTCAGAACTACATATCCACCAACGTGGATTACTGAGTGGGTAGAGATATAATGTGGTCATCCCATGACATCTTGATTACCATGTGACATATGATGCTGTGAATTGTCTGTATGGGTTTATATTGGAATGTAGCAGAGCAGCTGGCACCTCCTGTCTCCATACACTCTGACAGTCCCTCTATACAAGAGGAAGGTAGGTATATGATATTGTTGCCTAGGTAACAGCCAGTTGATATTGGTAGTCTGTCAATAACATTTAGTCTGATTCTATATGCTTAAACACCATTTATCACATTGTTAACAAGTGCATTACAGCGCTGTAAATATTACAGGTGATGAATTTTAATATTGTGAATGAAGCTACTTGTTCCATATAGTTAATATTCTGAGTGTTTCTTCAAAAGCTCGATCACTGCCTTCCTCCTCTATAGGCCTTTATGTATGTTCAGAATTTGAGCAAAATGGTCAGTTGTTCAAAATAACCAAGTCAGGACGCTTTCATTGGTTATTCTTAGACATAACATTCACTAAATGTAGAAAGCTGTGTTGGACGAAGCATGACGTGGTCATCCCATGACATCTTGATTACCATGTGACATATGATGCTATGAATCTGTATGGTTTTATTTTGGAATGTAGCAGAGCAGCTGGCACCTCCTGTCTCCATACAATCTGACAGTCCCTCTATGCAAGAGGAAGGTAGGTATATGATATTGTTGCCTAGGTAACAGCCAGTTGATATTAGTAGTCTGTCAATAACATTTAGTCTGATTCTATATGCTTAAACACCATTTATCACATTGCTAACAAGTGCATTACAACACTGCTTATATTACAGGTGATGAAATGCCTCAACTGTCAGAAGACGATGATAAAGGTGATGAGCTACTTGATTTGGTTACCAATTACAGTCTAAATGTTTAGCCTCTATCTTTTGTTTGACTAATTCATATATACCTGCACCTTAATTGTGTGCTCATAACTGATATAATCTTACAGAATAAATGATTCCATGTTTCCAATTTTCACTTGAGATCATGTAGATTCAGTCATCAACAACAGTATATTATTTATGCAATTGTTCTTTGAAAATGATGATTTATACTGTTTGGATGGTTCTGTTTAATTGAAAAAAAATTCTTGTTGACGGACTTGCTTGGCTATTAAAGTTATGACTCTGGTGATATATAAATGTATTGAGAACCATGAAAATTTAACTTGACAATCAATGCATTTCCTTCAGACTTACAGATTGAGACATAACCATAATGTGTATGGTACTGCGCTGTTTGGCAGGTTGTGACACTGTTTGGCAAGCTATGGTTGAAGAGACCAATGTTGCAGCACCATTGATAGTTTTACCTGGTCTGAATGATTTGCATGGTAGGTTTTATAAATTTGTTAGCTTTTCCACTTTTATTTGGTGTCTCATAAACTTCAACTATTGCAATCATCTTAATATGATAAACCTCAAAAGTCAAAGGTCCTCAGATTTAAATTATAAATGTTATGTCACAACATCACATGCACATTGGGCTGTTGCCTATCCAGGCAATGGCTGATGTCATGGTTGCAGGTATGCTAAAAGTAAGTATGGAAAACATTTCATGAGGTGATATTTTTTGAAACTAAATACATCATCATCTGTATACTTGGTCTCTTCAAGCTTCCATTCAGAATTAGTTAGTCTAATGAAGATGCAGATTGAAATGCATTACCATGAACATATATACTGTTAAAGTTTGGGCCAATGTACTGTGAATGTGGAAGAAATTCTATTCTGAACCAACCAGATGTATATTTTTCAGATTCAACCATACAACTAATTGGCAGACAGCTTTGGATGAAAGATAAAAGCAAAGTGGACAAGACTGATGAGGTACGGAAAACTGTGATGGCAGATATGAGACTACTATCTGGAATATATATTGCTTTCGCAAATATTAAGGAAGATGCCATGGAGGTCATAGAAATTTTCCAAAAGAGCAACTGGCAGCCACTACGGGAAGCCATATATGTGGTAACTCTCCATGGGTCAGATAGTCAAGCCGTAAAATATGGCTTAAAGAACTCGGTATATTATTTGCTGCTCAAAGCTGTTGAGATCCTCAGGGTCAAGCTCTTACTCTGCCGGGTGTTACAGGCACAGAGGTTGTCACCGAAATGGCCCACTTTCAGACATTGCTCAGGCATCACCAGAATCTTGTGTTTGGAGACGCAAAGTATCTAATTAACAAATCCCGTCAGGAACGTTTGAGGCTACCGTCAAGAACTCCTGTGAGGAGGATATTAAAGAATTGCGAAATCATACAATCTCAACGATTGAAGCGATTTCTGAATCCTCTATTGGAAAATCAGAGTTCGTAGAGCTCCGGAATCTTGTTTGCAGTCGGCTCACCTTGTTTAATGCCCGTAGAACGACAATTGAACAGTGGACGGAGCAAGGGTTGTGGAAGGGTTTAAAAGGTCTCCAGCCGTTGTCCACAGAAGATCAGAAACTGTTTGACAAAATGGACATAATGTACCGCACAGGGAAAGGAAACCACATTGTGAGCATTTACGTCCCAAGTGACTGTATGAAGGCGTTAAACATTTTAGTTGACAGTGCAGACAGATCTGTAGCTGATATACTCCAACCGATTTATATTTCCCAACCTCAACTCAAAAATGCACGTGGGTGGGTGGGATGCCACCAAAGATTTGTGCCGGAGGGCCAATATCGACTCTGCCCTCATCTATGCCACTAACTAGAGAGGGTTACGCTGTATGCTGGCTTAGAGATTTCTGAGGCAGAGAGGGGCCTTTTTTTAAAAACACCTTGGCCATTCATCAGACGTCAACGTGGGAACGTATCCGCGACCACTGCCTGAACTGGCCATAACCAAAGTGGGAGTGTACCTGGCCCAAATGGACTGTCTTGACACAGGCGGTTGGTTTGCTTGATAAAGACATTATATGGTTATTTTTTGCGTGTATTTTAAATGACACTTTACGTAATTACATGATGAAGTATTTTTCAATGTGCTGGCTTTATATGTGTGCTTTTGTTGGTTGATACTGAACCTCCTGCCCAAGCAAATACCAGCTTTGCCATGAGTCAGCCCGGTAAAACAAGTCCTGTAGAGCCATGCCGTAAAGATGCCAACAACAATCACTTGATTTCAAGTGACTCAGAGTCAGGGCAGGAAGTCTCGAGCATCAATGATGCAAGTGAGTATCTTTCATCCTCTATGATCTGTTAACTTGTAATATGTTTACCTGTGGCCTTGCTTGCTCATAGCTGTGATATCATCATTGTTTGAGCTGCATTTCAAATCCAAGGGCATTAAAAAACAATTTATGGCCATGTGAAACCTGGTCGGCTAGGGAGATCTATGAATGTATTACTATAACAAAGGATATAATCAACAAAAATAATTAGAGAAAACATAGCGGTTGTACGATTATTATTAAGTTGTTAGTGTATATTTTTATGGACTAAAACTAAAAGTAGGGAGGAAAATCAGTTCTTAAAAATAAACATGCCTGTATGTGAGTTACATTGGATGAGGAAAAAAAGTAAAAGAATGCAAACGACAGGTACAATTAAGCGTTATGAAAACCATAACAACTTAGTGAGAAACAATATAAAATCGACCATTACTAAAACTACATTGGTGTTGTTAGTAGTAGATGATGAATCCGATAAAATATGTGCGTAGTGGGTGCAAGACTTTGAACTAGAAATATTGGGGTTCAACCTCGCTTGCAACATCGAAGTTCACTTAGCAAGGCGTTCTGTATGTGGAAGGGATGTGGGGTGCTATTGAACTAGTTCACGTTTTCTCAATGATAAGAAAGCCTACCCCTGTCAAGTTGTCGACTCTCGCCAATACTTCCCAAAAGTTTGAGTTCAAGTTTCAAAGTTTTGCTTTCTCGGACTAGATATATATATAACCATGCGGTCGGTACTCGAATGCGTCGACAATTAGAACCTCTGCTCCTTAATGTTTGAAAAACTTCTCGCGATATGAAATGAAATAATCTTGGTAGTTAAACATGTATCGCCCCTTAACTGCACGATAAAAGTAGTTGAAATTTGATGACACTAACCATTAACTTAAACCGCCATCGCTTATTACCATTTCAAATAAAGATTCACCGTTTAACAGAGAGTGACGAAATTCCATGGCATAGATGAAAACCGTCACAACCAGCTCCCCACACTGCCGTAAAATAGCTGTAACTTTTTGTCATTTCCAGAAATGGTTAGTTTTTGTTATGACCCAAAATGGTTGTTTTTTTGTTATGTCCCAAAATGGTCGTTTTTTTGTTTGTTTTATGTCCCAAAATGGTTGGGTTTTTTTATGTCTCAAAATAGTCGGTTTTTGTCATGTTCCAAAATAGTCGGTTTTTGTCATGTCCCTCATACCCTAACTATTTTGGAACACCCATTTTGGTACACAAAATATATCAGCTTATACATATATATTTATAATGCCGCAAGAGTAAAATCCTTTGCATAGCCTAGCAGAACATAATTGCAGTTTATTTAACAGTCAGAGACAGGACTTCCCCAACCTATCGAATAGCGTATCAACTTATCTGTGAAATATTATTGCCCAAAGAAACATTATCGCTTCATATTCAGTTTGCTTGGATAAGACAATGGCTTTAGCCTTTGTGAGTACAAACAGTACAGTGCCCGAGGTTGTTTTTGTGACTGCCTTTGGGCGTTCTCGGAAGCAATTATCTGCAATGCCTTATTTCCACCTAAATATACACATCATTTATCATTTTCTCTTCCCCTGTAAAAATATGCAGTGCGACTAAAAATGGCGTGTTATCGTTTCACTGAAATATGACGCTGCGATTGCATATCCTTTTGTTAATACTTTGCGATGATCACCCCACAAGATTGGCGAATTAATGAACGAACGAGTATCATTATATCTAATAATAACAAATCAGGGTGCTGAAAATATAATTTTATGGTGTTACCGTGCGCTTTCCTCAGGGCTTAGGCTTTGTTGTGGCAAAAGACAGTCTCATGTATATTGGTCTTTCCCCCTTATGGAACCCGCACAGCAAACAGAAGATGAAACAGCAAAATGGTCACTTTAGTTCATTTTATAAAAAAACCCACCAAAACTTGCATTAGAGGTATGTTTTTAAACACTAGGCTTTGGTGGCAAATGTAGCATACCCACAGCGATATTGAATACAATATTTCTTATCATGTTTACGTTTCAAATTAATAAGGAGTACCGATTAAATGCACCTCAATGCTGCGTATTCGTATAGTATTTTTCCTTCATTTAATCTTGCATCAGCCAGACGGAGACCTTTTAACTTGAACTTTTACTGAAATAAATGGGTGAGGGCTGACTGTGTGTGGTCATCTACTATATAGTAACTCATATCTGAAGAACTACCGAAAAAGGTTTTACTGTTCGGTACTTAGACTACGATGATAGAAGATATAACCGTATCATCGCCTTTTAAAATTGCGATCAGAAAATAAATGTTACTGAATTGTAACGCGTGGCTACTCAGGAATATATTCGTAACATTCGTTCGGTTACGAAATCAGGCTGAAAGACCGCGCACACAGTCATCTATAGCGGAGAGCCATACATAGTGCGTTGAACGCCAAGAATTAAACGCAATGCCACAATCCACTTATCTACAACGCCTGATTGGGGTCATAAATACAGTTATTAGTCTATAATGATGCCTGCTTTATTCAATTTCTTTCTATACCATACGTAAACCATTGCTCGACTGCGAGATTTAGTGATGCTGATTGAATGACATTTTACTGTCAGTACGGGCCATGGTTAGTAATGATATAGCTGCCTCGTACTGTTGAGTAAAGCCAAGTTAACCCTTGTGCATTGTAAGGAACTCGAGTCGTAATGTTACAACTCTAAGTCCTTATTTGTTATTCAAAATTGTAGATCATACTGAACCGCTACACGAAGGTTACGATTTGCTTGGCCCAAAGCCACAACGGCATCATGAGTTAATTAGCTAATCTATGGCTTATTTGGTTCAGTATTTACGTCTCGATTTACATGGTCATACTTATAAATCACATAACATATTTTGCATTTTGATAATTAGACGCATGCCACAGATTTATCGAGGTTTTGGCGACAAACGTTGATGCAACTCATCTTAACCTTCATAATTGTTTGTGTTTACATAAGTCTTCGCATTAATTTCAAGTAGAAAATCTGTTATGCGGGAAAATTCCAAGTTTATCATTTCCCTTTTAGCGCAAATAAAGATTTGGAATGGGTTAGCTCATCCATGTAACTGTGATTAATAGTGATGATAGGACATCACCTTGATAGTATAGTGTACAAAATATTAATCCTACTAGATCAATCTTATACCGTGTAGCTCTATCTGGCGTTGTATCGATTTTCATTCCTCCTGAAAGCATCGGCTGTAGCATAAACACTGTAGTATTCTGTATTTCTGTTACATTAAATTGCACATATTTTTCACACAGCTTGCTTTAAATGTTGGTTTCTTGCAACTACGAAATGCATTTGATCGTACATCCGCGCTAAGAGGTTTACTAATACATGTTAGTGCTGGTTAAAAGACTAGCCATTCATTCACTGAGTGTGATAAGCAATTTGTTCTATATTTAATATGCATTCTAAATTGCTCAGCGGCCAAATACTCGATGGCATAATGGACCCGAACTGCCTCACTGAATTGACATCTGAACAATGTTAATATCAATCGTGAGACCAATACATGCATTTATCATTCATATTATGTAGTATATAAAATCATAAGAAGTTATAATTTCTATTCGATGATATCACTCTTCTATAAGCAGTTGATAAATGCCAATTGCAAAGTAAATACAATAGCCGCAGCTTCAACCAACATACCGTCATAATTAGAATTGTATATGTGAAAAACGTCATGATGTTGATTAATCACCAAAGAGGATATGTATTATTGCCTCTGAATTGTCGCACATATAATCGGGCACCCAACTATTCATAGCGTATATTGGATAACGATGATATTTCATTGGATCTCAAACTAGAACAATGCTGCAGGATGTTTTCCATGACTGCGATTGGTTTTTCTCGCAAGCAGTTATCCAACACATTCTTTTCCAAATAAAAGTACATTCATCATTTTTTCGTATTCCTTAAAAATATACAGTGCGACTGAACATAGCGTATAAGCGTTTCATTAAAGTACGATCCTGCGATCACATATCCTATGACAACTCAGTTGCGATAATAATCCTATTTCTAATCGAAATAATAAACGAAAGATTGTCATAAAACCTAGTAATGACCCCGATAAAGATATAGTTGGTTCAGTGACGGTTAGACAAATCAGGGGGCTTTAAATTGAATTTGATGGTGTTAACGGACGATATTTCCACCGATGAAACATGCATTTGAAGTAAGTTTTGACACTTTTCTTTTGTAGGGAATGATGCATATCCACCGCGATATTGCATATCGTGCTTTTGTATCGCGTTTACAGTTCGTCTCATAGGAAATACTGATTAATTTCACCTCACTTCAGTGTTATTGTATTGTACCTCTTTCTTTCGATGAATAGCAATTGTTTCTGCCATAAACCAGATTGAGATATTTTAATTTGAACATTTATAAGAATAACGGTGTGAGCGATAGGCGTGCCAGTTAACAAACATCCGACAATCTACAGAGAAATGTGGCGCTGCTCGGTGCAAAATGTGCGATTTGAGAGCATATTAGCTTATTCTGTATTTTGCGATTATTGTGTTGAGTGAATCTGCACTCATCGCTGTCCACTTTACGAAACCGCAAATGGCTCCTAATCTGGCTCGAGGCTCTTTCCATTTGCCAACAGAAGATGAAATGAAATCACATGGGCAATAGTACATCCTAGGCGAACTATCAAATGGCTACTCAGGACCCTTTCCATATTTTCCGTTCTGTTACGCAATCAGGTTGGATGACCACGTACACAGTTAAATGTAGCGCAGAGCAATCAATACGTTAAAAGCCAAGTACATAATGATATCGCTAAACCGCTTATCTACAGCGCCTGGTGTGAATCACAAACTGTGTTCCGAGTAGGAACAGTTATTGGTGTGTTATTATGCAAACCTATATCATTTCTTCTTATTATTATTGATGAAATATTGCGAGAAATTGTTGATGCTGATTTAATGGCGTTAAACTGTCAATACGTGCCGTGGTAAATAATGAGTTGTCACCACTGGTGCGAGTAGCATTATTATCAGCTATTCGGTTGCATTTGCTATTCCAAATTGGCTTCAGGCTCACGTAACAAAGCATCAGCGGATTACATCTATGAGCGATTACAAGATACTAAGTCATCAGAGCTTCGCTGGTACAGTGAAGAATCCAGCTCACTGCGTGGAAAGCGCCAAATCAGATGTGATTTGTCGTCGTATATGCTTAATTATGGCTCATCCAGAAACGGCTTTGCACTTTCTGTCATCCATCATATCCATGTAAAAGTTACTTGACAGATTAACTACAATGAAAGTTACCAAAATGGATATATTGTTTGTTAAGACCTATTAGTTTATAAACCCGAAACCATGTTGCCAGATTTATGTATATATATATATATACATTTTTTGGGATTCGTTAGGAACGAACCTTGTCAGCCATGATGTGGTGACATATTGCGCAAGTACAAATCCACAAGCAGGGCGACTCTCACATTGCCCAAGTTATATACGTTTTTCAGCCGTACCCTGTATCTAAGAACTTAACGTGTTTAGTAGTGAGATTGTACAGTAGCTATATGATCTTTCGGTGAAAATATAATGTATTCTGTTGTTCATGACAATTTGCAACTCCTAAAGATCTTAATTTAATTTTCATATGGGTATTCTTCCATTCATAAATGAACGACTTACAATTGACCGATAATCTGCAGCGCCTGTTAATAAAGTGATTACTCAAATCTTGCGTATCTTCCAGTAAAGCGATTCATACTACTACTGGTATCATCGGTGGTGCGTGCAGTGAAATCCTTTCATACACTTTCTCTGAGAACTGTTTGTAGTGTTTTGTCCCCCGATCCTGCATCATGTTGCTTGGAAGTAGAGTAAATAAATAGCCTTTTTCTAACTGTCGCGTTTGAAAAAAAGTTCTCCTATCTATAGCTGCATGTTTATTGTGAATACGTGATTCGCGCTTGTGTGACATGTTATATAGAGCATGATTTACTTCAAATGATGTACGGTAGATTGTTTATACAACCCCTTGTCAGCTTGACTATTTAATTACATGCGTGGCATTTTTACGCTGATATCCTACTGCAGTGTTTCCCTTTACCTAAATTAAATTTGTACTTCCGCTTTGCCGAATTTTGTTACGTTAATTTAGTGTTTTCGCTCTAAATTAACGTAACAAAACATGGCAAATCGGGAGTGCAGTGAAACAGTTGGGTTCTTTGCAACCATGGAGAAGATATATCAGAAAGATTGTATACAAGTTCAAGCATTAGAATATGCTGCACGTATGAGGTGTTATGCATATCGTGATTACGAAAATGGCATAATATCAACCACAACTACTTTGGTGTTTTAGGTAGCTATTCGTGTTCTATTGGATAATATGTCTACATTTTTATCTTTCGGTAGCAATTCACGTTCCGTTGCGTGGCATTTGTCAAGAATGCTTCACTGCATTGCGCATCAATGACTAGTTTTATTTATAAGAATAGGCTGCCGCCCGATGGTTAAATTGGTCGTGCTCCACTATCCTCATGAGTCTCAGTTTAGATAGCGATAATTCGTATTTCCATTATATTTGCATATGCTCCTATGGTAATTCAGGACAAAACTTATCATCCATTTTCAGCACTCACAGAAGCAAACATGGTACCGGCATTGTTCAAAAACCCCCATCAGGTTTATGCGTGAGCGACCATAACTCGACGGGTGCTAGTTGATACAACCAGTACCTTGCATTTCCTCGATAATTATCTCCGCCCAGAAGCGTCGTAATAACCATGTCTAGTATACGGAAATAGAGAGAAAATTGTGACAAAGTGCCATCTTTCAAGTAATAATTCACCTGCCAAACTTCACAATTACAGAATCAGACCTGCGCAATATAAAGTAAGTCTAGTGAAGGGTCATATGATGTACAATTATTATATCGCACGTTTGAAGAATATCGGCTCGCTGAAACAACGTGCTTCATCATCCGTGGTTCTACGAAGAGGTTTTGGAATATATGTATACAATGTTTAGCAATAGAGTAAAAAGCCTGTCCAATGTGCGCGTTTGGATCGTTTAAAGAAGTACTAACTCCTTCTTGTCCTTTCTCTAGAAATGAAATACAAATCGCCGCGCTAAGCATGTGGGACGGCTCTTGTCGTATAATTTTGTAGGACAACCTTTAATTGCATTGCTTGGATATTGCTCTTGAGAATGTTTGTGATCTTACATAATAGTTGTGTATGACGTAATAGAGCCAAATATACCCCACATGCCGCACTCAAATTCTTACTTAGTATAATTTAAGACAGAAATCATGATCAATCAAGCCATACCCTGCATCGTTTCATATTCGGGAAGCGAACAACATGGCACAAAACGCCTAAGCCTGATGAATGTGGGACTGGTATTTGACGTTCTATCTCAATATAAAACACACTAATGCGTATTATCTACTGATTTCTTCCAAAGTCGCTGCGCATGGAATGAGTACACATGCTGTGCAATAAAACTGGTAGGTGCTTTTGCGAAGATGGAATATTTACGCATGGCCGAAAGCAAATGCAATTTTTGACTTCTACATCATTTTAACGAATGCTAGTTTTGCTTGATACATGGGCATGATGGTTTACTTAATGTGAAGCCAGCCATTAGCAACCAAGGCGATCAAAATTTATTCTTAGATGTGAGACGCAAACATTTTTCAAAACTTGTCTCCTTAAATAGCGAATAATGTGACAGAAAGATGTCTGTGCTTGTACCTAAGCTAATCTTATTTATTTGGGTAAAAGGGGGGGGGGGAGGTCAGTTGTTGCTCAATAATTGTTACAACGTTATCTAGTTATATACTCTTTGCTCATTTGATGCTACCGGGGTAAATGTGAATCAATTATAAATACCCAATTACGGGTCTCGTAAAAACACACGTCAACCATAAAGCTAGGTGAGATTTGGTAATACCTATTGTAGGCAGGATGTAGGAACACCTCTCAAATAGTACAAAGCGTGAAAAATATTGGGGCTCAATGGGAATAACAACAGCAGCTACGGTATATTATTATCATTTTTAGCTTAAAGTTTCCAAGATGTGTTGATGTTGCTCCTAGTGGTGATTTTCGGACTATCTTAGAAATCACAGTTCGCATCACGACTGATAGACAAAATATAGATTGCTCATCAAAACATGATGATGAAATGTACCGTGGATCTTTAAGCAAATAATGCATTGTAATAACTCCCAGAGAAATATGTGTTGATTCACATTTAAGCTTTTACTCTTAGTAGATTGACTAATATTAAATCAATGTGCCAGGATAAATGGTGTTGTAGCAAAAGACAAAAGACATCTGCAGGGTTCATCCGTTGCGGTACAGTAGTTTTGAACAACCATGTATCATTGATACATGCTGATGCCAAAGAGTCAAACTCATTACTGACTCTCATCAGTAATGTCTAGATGTCCAAAATGCGTTTTCTGTGTCTCACACGAGAGTTTGTCGGCACACAATCGAAGCTGGATAAATTGAAACGTCTGTTACGCAGCACACTGTTGACATTTTATCCTGGCGTTTAAAACATTAAAAAAATGTTTTGTTTACCACTCAACAATACTCCAAATGCAACAAATTAACAATGACATGATCGATAGCTGAGGATATCAAATCGGACTGTTCGGCTTTACTTCTTTGTGTATATTATTCGTTGTAAACAGTAAATGATCCTACACTTGGTGTGATGCTGCAATGTGAAATGTATATTTTTTTAATATGGCTGGTTCTTGTGCATAACATCGGAGACTGACTGAGGTCCATTAATTCTCATCAGATTAGAAAAAGCAAGTACCGAGTACAGCACGAATACCAATGCGAATATTGGTTTCGAGTAAGTTCGCAGCAGTTGATTCTATAAACGGACAAAACAATTGGATTTAATGATGAGCAAATGTGTGATGAGAAGTTGCAATGATTCGATGTTACCCAAGCCCAAGTAACTGTTAGACATATGAGTCAACTATAAACTACATGCTTCACAAAAAAAGCAATTCTTCTAATTGACCTTAATAGCACTGTATGGAATTACGGAATACTTTGTGTATACATTTATCATCCACATGGCGCTTGAAAAGCAAACAATCTCTCATAGCTCATTGCTGCAGCCACCCATTAGTTGATGATACTGTACTTTCATATTGCTGCTCATCCCGTGTGTTGAAAAGCACAGGCACGTCAGCGGTAATTGACTTGCAGGTATTAGAGTGCTGCACACAGTACAATACCAATCTACATTATTCGCAGAGGGCAGATGAGTACTTCGGCTCATTTGATCTTGTGAACAGGCTGGAAATCGCCCTATGATTCTGCAGCGCATATCCACGGCGGCACAAATCTACCACAAATCAGTAATATCTTGATGTCCAAAATGTTTTGTCTGCATCATACTAAATTGTGTGAAAACATAACGGCAAGTGTTAATTTATCATTCGACCAGGCTCATCATGTGTTAGAACATCATAGACAAGACCAAAATAGAAAAATAGTCGATAAATGTCTGTACTCAATACCTTGGACAGCCGGTAGTCTACCTAACACTACTAGCTTCACCACCACATCAATGCTTCTAATTTACCTATATGGCACTGTATGGGTTTACACAATGTATCGTGTACACGATTATTACCCGCATAGAGCTTAGAAAGCATACAGTCTTTAATAGCTCATTGCCGCAGCCAGCCGTCATTTGCTGTTTCTGTACTTTTATATAGCTGCCCTTTTCTTGTGTTGTGAATCACAGAGATGGCAGAGGTAATTGAGTATTTGAGTGCTGCGGGCTGTATAATAACCATCTACGTCACGCGCAGTGCCACACAACATGACTTGCTTTGCTATTGCCGTCCTTCTATTTCTATCACTGACCACCTAAGTGGTATTAGATCTTATAACCTGATTACATAACACGTTATGCTACGCAGACGAGATTATAAGGTCGGTTTAAACGCTTTCATTATCTGCCTAGATTGACATTATGGAATGAGAAACAGATTTAGATCAATACCCGCTTTGCTCTTGGTTTAAAGGTTACGCAAATATATCAAAATTTCTGGAGTTTTCTTTTGCAATACATCGTCTCAAAAGAAATGAATTATCGGTTTATGACATTGATATTTTATTGAAACATTCATTGAATGGAATCGTAACAATTATCTGCGCAACATGTAATAATCGCATGGTATAAAAAATGATAGCGGCATCAGCTGCGATCTTTATAATACGATATACAACTCTTAATATTTAACGCCATAATTGAGACATATGTCCATTCTGCTTTGTTTGCGTTTGTTGATAGTCAAGAAACTAGTTTCGGAAAAGTTTAAAACCAATACAATGATATCCACAAATAGAGCTTAGCAAAGAACTACTACTGGAATGGGCGGGAAAAAACGGGAATGATTGGTAATTATGGCTACGGAATGACGCTTGCGGCTGCTTGTTCATGTGTGTGACTATCAAAGCCGATCACAGTTTTATATTTTTGTGAGTACCTCGTTTCTACATGTCACATACCAATAGATTGTTGAACGGATTTTGTGTAACTTTTCGTCTGAAATCATTGCCAAATATAAGTGGATATGGTAAAATGATGGGCTGCAGCCATAAGCTCTTCGAGAAAACTTTCATGCTAACTATTCTACCATTAACAAAACCTAGCTCCGTTGCTATAGAAACATATCTCATAGAGCATTAAAGCGCCAATGCAATTACAAATCCCATTAACCAAGACTTAAAGCAATCAACTCACTAGTAAATTGTCCCAAAAATCAATAAGCCGTAGCAATACATCCATGGCAGTGTGATTGAAATTCACACGGATGCCGCATAGCGTATGCTACATTCTGGCATCAACTTTACCTATCATGTGGAATAATGGATTGTGTAAAAAGTTTTTTAAACTGTATTGATCTCATTGACTATGGTTTAGGAACTTATCCATGCACATACAGTAACAAATGTGGGTTGTAGTTCCAATGCATGGTAAGTTATAAAACATCACATGGCGTCATGATGATAGGAAGAATTAGAGAGCAAAGATTAATCGCCTTAGGGTTGAGGTGACATTATTGATGTTCATATATTGTAAACACATGCTTTGAAGATTGGAGGTTTCAGGCACCGGCTTAGTAACACAAGGTCAGGGTTATACCAAACCAAAACATTGCAATTCATATCGAGTTTTATGAATAAAGCTCAAAACATGTACCAGTAAAAGATTAGGTTAGAGGAAAAGACCTGTAGTCATGAACCCTAAAAATTATTATCATGCGGCGTGCACCAAGTGTAGAACGCGGTGAAACAGTACAACATTGCGTAAGCTACCTATTCACATGTCGTGTTAGTTGGCTCAGGTATAAATAATGATGCGGTAAAATGACGAGATGTTAATGATGACATAATTAGAACGTGATCAAAATAGTCCATGTTGTCTAAACAATTGGCTGACGCAAAATTGATTAATGGGATGATGTTGAATGGTGTCAAAACGAGTACGAGATGCATGGGAAATGAGCACATGTTACATGGCGAGAGCGTAAATGTCTATAACAACATATTAAGTGTGTTCATCTCGTTAGGCGAGGCCTAGATAACAATGTACAACATGCTGCATTCGCCGACTTTCGGAAGTAATTTACAAGGAAATGTCACTTCGATACTGTTGTAAACAAATACACAGTTTAAATGGTGAGTAATACTCCGACATGCATTTCACGGGTACTGAGGTTTCAACAACGGTCGTGTTTTCCAGCATACTTGATAAATAATACAATAGATAATGAATAATCTTACTACTACGTTAAAATGCCAGACAATTCTGTATATTTCTAGCCCTTTTATATACAGTGGGCATCTATGGCAGAGCTGATAATGAATTCAGAAATGTTTCCGTGGTTAAAAACAAATGGAAGAAGTACCGTGTTATTTATAGGCCTATATTACCGCATTAAATATAGCTGAGGGTTTGTTATAGTATAAATTGTAGCAATTGCATAATATATTTGAAAACCAATAATCGCGGTAACCAGCAATTAGGTCCAATTATGTGTGCCTTAATCCAGAAAGGTACTGTTGATGTTAACTTAATTGGTTTTGTGTAGGACACTGTCAATGACCCTGTTTGTTTAACACATAAACATACCGATTTACGGAGAACCTAAGACTAGTATTTATAAGACACTGGACTGTAAGAATTCTAGTTGGTTGTTTCGTTCTTTGGAAACTCTAAATATGTGCGGGATTGGATGTTATTGAGATAAATGCTAACCATTTCCCGTCAGCAACCTAGTAATAACAATGGCTTCTCAACATGAAACCAATTGCCTTATTCTGCTTATTAAGCCCGTAAAGGTTGAGTAACAAAACGGGCCAATGTAATAGCTACTGCGCTGTAATGTGCCAGCCCTGAAATGCAACAGACCGACAAATGCAGACAACGATCTCTCTGTCAATTACTTATAATACTGTGGTCTGCTTTACCCTGAGGCAATATACCAGGCCACACACCTTTAAAGCTAATTATTTCCCCTTTCAGCCTGAGTGGCAAAATGGCAAGGGAATATTAAAGAGATTATTTAACCGCTAATGGAATTGCAAATCACATTAAGTCCGGCTTCGAGCAATAAAAGAACTGGTTAAGAGTAGCATAAACCTCAATGACGGAAACGGTTTTACATGCGCGGCCTTAATACATAACGGTCGCATCCAATTTGAACCTGATAAATATTAATATGATACTATGTTAGGGATCTCGAAGCTACCACATGACTACAAACTCTTAAATGCACAATGTAATGGCGCTTTTTGTCATGTAAACTATAGGTCAGTTATTGACCACAGACCTATGCCACTTATAACCTTTTGCATTCCGTGACATCTGCCAGTCATGCGCGAGGTTCATACAGTTCGTTCGCATCACAGTTGAAACCTATAAATCTTGGTATGAAAACTATGTCACGTATCGTAAGGCTCCCACGTGGAGTAATATTCTCAAACGCGCAAAGTAATGGCGCTTTCCATATCTACAGTAATCTGCTCTATTAGGCCCCAGCGGGCACAACACATGGAATCCACGTGGAAAATACGTGGAAAAACTGGTGTAATACACGCAGAAACTTCGCGTAAAAGGCAATTTCAAACCACGTGGATATAGACACGTGGAAAAGACGTGTGTCCTTCCACCTAAATTCAGCGATACAAAATTTCTGCATTCAGGTGGTTTTTTGTTCCTCTTTAGTCAACTTAGTAATGCTACAATACGATCATTTTGTTTTTTAATAGATTCGACAAGATCATTGAACCAAGTACATTTATTTCTCAGAAGTATCCAACTATTAGTACTACATGATCACAAATAACGATATTAAACATCTTTTTCAAACATTACGAGTAAATGTCAGCGTACAGGCAAAGAATTAGTGGAAAAAGGCAGGTTTGTTCATGAACACATTAAACCAGTCACTACATGCATGAGCATCATGAATCTACACAGATATATTTGTTTTCTAATTTGGACGATAATTTTTAAGTGACACTAGTATGACCAAACTCGAAAATGTTTCTGTGTGACGTCACTTGATTGACATAAAGCGGTCAACTTCGTCTGGGTAAATGGCTTTCATCAGTAAACCACTAAACGAAAGTGAGTGAATGAGTTCGATGACGTCATACAGGAAAGTCTGCGAGTTCGATCGGTAATATCTCGGCAACCAGTTATGACATCTCAGTTTTACTAGTGTCAAAATGTCACAAAATCATCTTCAAAATTAGATGACAACACAAATTTGAATTTTAACCCTTAGCCTGTTGCATAAGTTTTGTACCTCTTTTACCCTGGTGCTGCATTGGGTCATAGGAATCCCTCTCTCAGCCAATGACAGTGACAGAACTACGAACATGCTGTTTACGTCATTACAACGCGCGGTTATACACATTATGTTTCCAAAACGACATAAGTCGCGTGCAGCAGCGGGATGTCAACAATCTGAAACGACATATGTCGCGTACAGCAGGCTAAGTGTTAAGTAAACGATCTAGTAAAATCCATTAAAAATCTAAATGTGTGAGTTTATCAAGAAAAATTACCAATAGGCAATATTTAAACTTTTTCTCATGGGTGCATTCCTTAGTCGGTTGGCTAGTAAGACATTAACAGCAGCCTCGGTGAAACCAAGACTCTTCACTACACTATCTGCACAGTATCACGAGCACAATTTAAGCTATCTAATTTCATACATCGTACAACTGACTTTCATTTCTTATGGTGTATCATTAAATCCAAATACTATCATGGACTTAGCAATTAGCAATAGTGAATCTACCAACAATTAGTTTGCAGAGTGCCATTTTCTCAAAGCTGGCTTTGTCACCTCTTGACCCTTTCATGTTAAGCTTGCACTGAAGGGAATTAGTGAAAAATCTGCAAACAGAATGTCTGAATGAATACAACTGGTACATGAAAATGTCGTAAATAATGCACATGTGAAAGTTGTTTGGTTCATTTAGGTACACATCATATACATCTACAGAGTGAGAGAGAATCTCACCTGCTTGTCAAATTGTTCACCATATCCCGGACATTGCTACCACCAATATTCATACACTTCTTAAACTGGCACAAAAATGTGACATTTACCCAATGTGTTTGAATTAACTGGCTAATTTAAATTGTTGGTTCTGAGTATTTGTTTGCATATATATAAATGATTATTTATGCAAAAATAAACAAGTCAGAATCACCCAGTAATAGCAAAGTAAATGACCACAAAACCACAAGGAATAATTCAAAAGTATGTTAGTTGAATTGGGTGTAACAGTCATTCCAGACAATACAGTATATGATAATATGGAGGCATTTTTGTGGAAAATATTTCTTTCTCTGGTTGTCCATCAACTGCTCATTGAAATGTAGAAGTTCCTCAGTGCTGTTCATCTGCACAGCTTCAGGAAGCTGTTTGCTACTATCGGCCAGCTCTCTCCTCTCCTAGCTGTTCAGTATATCCCTGATTTTAAGAGATGTAGGCAGCGCTTCTGAAAACCTGCGCACACACAAATTATGCAATGTTCAATAACTATGCTGCAGACTACAAACTTGTAAATAATACCAAAAAGATACTTTTTTTCCTTTCTCAATAGCAGCATTGAAATAATGTAAAAATTTAAAGAGTAAAATATTCACAAAAGTGCACTTATGTTAAAGGAAGACCATCATTGCTCAACCGACGAATGCCAGAATGAGTGACAGAGGGGCCATGACTGTGGGACTGAGTGACAGATGAGCGAGGACGACTGTGTGAAATGGATTGACAGGTGAACGATGACTGCGAGATGGACTGACAGATGAACGATGACTGTGAGATGGAGGGACAGATGAGCGATGGCGTGTGTATAAGATGGATGTGGTGTAATAAGGAGCAAGCCTCCCAATACGCACGAGGCGGGCCTACAGCCATTCCTATGCAACGGCTGGCACTTTGTTGATAGCGATAACAGAGGTTTCAAGCACCAATGAGCATAAAACTATGAACAAATTATGTACGCAAGCAGTTTTTGCACAACCACTTGAGTAAACTTATTTTCATTAAAAGAATAACATTTAAATACGACTCACTTGTAAACTTAGAAACTGTCAAAAATATAGCAAATGAATTCGCAACTTTCCACAACTGCAACAAATCGCGCCAATCGAGTGTTACGAACAAATTAGTTTCGTATTTGCTTTACTGCTCTAAATCAAATCTTTCTAGTTCAGTATGACGCGTAAAATCTCGTCTCCAATAATAATAAGTTATACCGTGTACCGTGTATTTTTCGATATTGATCATAATTATGCAAAATAAATTGGTACGAAACTGAAGCGAGGAAAGCGGTTTCTCAAGAACTCGTTGAGGCTTTTTTGCGCTCTCAACCCCCGGCCGGGTCTCCAACACGGACCAGCAGGTCAGGGTTTCGCGCCTCGCCTACGTCTGGAGAGTATCTCTCCGACTTATTATTCCAGGAGATCCCAGTCACGATAGTAACCAAGCAGTTGAAAGCCACAAACCATCATCATCCTTCGATCGATAGCACCAAAAGTTATGAAACCCACCATATCTTGTCATACCTAGATCATGCAGAGCGGGGACTGTCAGGTTAACATAGGCCCATATTTTCTGGTATAAACTGAAAAAAATAATATATAAATAATAATTTACATATGGTTCCTAAAATTCTCCGTCTTTTCCACGTGTTTTTGACACATCTATTCCACGTGATTAATACTCGTTGAATCCACGTGGATATCACATGAAAGTTCGTGAATCCACCACTTCACCAAAAATACACATGATTACCACGTTGATTCCACGTGTTGTGCCCACTAGGGCATTTGGTACCCTGAACAATATACAGCTAGTTTCTAGAAACACAACTTGCCTGTCGATGGGCACACCTTCTTCATCGACAAACGACTGAAGGCGGAGAAGGGTGGGATGGGAGATGACATTTATTGCGTATTGGTTCATGAATCGATTAAGAGAACCAATCAGAAAAAAGTATTGTATGTGCCAACGCAACCAATCAAAACCTCTTATATAATTCATCGGTAATCTTGTAGTAATAACATCTTTCTTAAGCCTGAATAAAAGAAACAAAAAACTATTATCGTCGTCATCGGCCTGCGCTTTTTAATAGAAAGCACCAATTAATAATAATAATAATAATAACAATAAATATATATATATATATATATATATATATATATATATATATATATATATAATATATATATATATATATATATATATAATATATATATAGATATATATATATATATATATATATATAATATATATATATAAATATATATATCAACATATATATATATCAATATGTATATAAACATATATATGAATATATATATATATTTATATATATATATATGTATGTATATAAATATATATATATATATACATATGTTAATATAAAATATGTGTATATATATGTATATATATATGTATATATATTGTTGATACATATATATGTTGATATATATATATATATATAAATATATACATATATCTTTGTATATATATAGAAAAATATATATATATAACCATATATATATATATATATATATATATATATATATAGAGAGATATAGATATATAGAGAGAGAGATATATAGATAGAGAGATATATCACAGAGAGAGATATAGAGATATAGAATATATATATATATATATATATATAGTGACTTTGTACTGACAATATAGAGAGAGATATATATATAGATATATATATCTAATATAGATTATATATATATATATATATATATATATATATATAGATATATATATATATATATATATATATATATATTATATACGAATATATATAGACTTTGGCATTGCCACGAAAGGATATAGTGACAGTATGTCCACATAAAGTCAACGCTGATTTTATATCGAGAATAATTGAAAATATTTTGGTTTGACCATTCGAATGTATATAGTCTATATTAGTAACGTATATAAATATATATTTAGCACGAATGCGCGTGACAAACCGCCAACCTTTCGTAGACTTTGGGCCACGAAAGGATATACCAGTATGTCCACATAAGTCAACGCTGATTTTCGTCGACAATAATTGAAAATATTTTGGTTTGACCATTCGAATGTGATAGTCTAGTTTTAGTAACGTAACGTACACAAATAATCTTTCACGCGTGATTTCTTTGATTTTGAATATAATAGCGAAATAAAATTTTAACAACTGACCATTCGATGACATAACACGCACACCTAAATATCTTCCATACAACCGTATATACTTCGATCCAAATTTCCGAAATAATGTTTAATCATATGTGTGGGATATATTTATTTAAAAAATTAAAATATTTGAATTATTCCTAAATTTCTTTACCGAAAAAATCTATTTTTCTCCTTTTTCATTAATCTACAACATTGAATTAGATCGCGAAATTCTACCAATGGTTCATAATGATCACATGTACAACAAATATTATGTTTCTAATCCATGATGACTGAAAATGATTAAAATATTTCGGTATTCCGCAAATATTCAAAAATATATATGGGCACGAAAGGTTGGATTTATACGTATAAATTAATGTCTTAACCTTTCGTGGACGACGTTTCGAGGACCAAAAGTATATACCAGCAATAAAAAGTGACAAAAAGATTTTAATTCACGTTAAACTATTTAATTATATCAATTAAAAGATGCCGAATAAATAATTGATAATTAATGATAGCAAAAATGCACTATAAAAATTTGTCCACGAATGGTTGGAGTCCACGAATGGTTGTAATCGTCAGTATATATATATATATATATATATATATATATATATATATATATATATATATATATATATATATATATATATATATATATATATATATATATATATATATATATATATATATATATATATATTATGCATGCCTAAAAAGTTTCTTTTAAGACCATAGATAAAGCATTGCTCGACTGTGAGATTCGGTGATGTAGTTGTAGTGACTTTGTACTAACAATACTTGACGTGCCATGGTTAGCAATGAGCTGTCACGTTCTGTAGTGTAAAGCCAAGTAAACACTGGTGCATTGCAATAAACTCGAGTCGTAAATTTACCATTCCAAATTGGCATACGATTCACGTAACAAAGTCTCAACGGATAAGACATAGATGCGTAGTCGAAGCTACGCTAGTACAGGGAAGAATCCTGCTCATTGCCTGGAAAGCCCCTAATCTGGTGTGATTTGTCGTCGTGTATGCTAGAACCATGGCTTATCCAGAAAGGGCTTGTCATTAAATGTAATAAAACGAAACATTATTGTCAGATTTAAGTATATAAATATACAATGTTTTTAGGTTTATTGAAAGTGAACCCTGTCAGCCATTTAGTGGTGATATATTGCCCAATTACATAATCACAAGCATGGTCACTTCTTTGAGCAACATTCTACTGCTTGTATATTGATATATGTCAAACCGGATCCAGCATATTGCGTTCAGTGTTCCGAGTTTCCAATGCGCACGCAATGTATATTATCTTGGCTTATCAACAATTTAAACTGAAGTGCTACGAATGGGAACAAAACAATACTCTTGTCACGCATTTATTTGTGCTCTTTATAATTAAGTTTTCAACATAACATGTTGATTAACCACAATCACAGCTGCACGAAGGTGACGATTTGCTTGGCCCAATGCCACAACGGCATTATAATTTAATTAGCCCAACTATGGCTTATTTGGTTTGGTATTTACGTCCTGATTGTTGTGGTCATACATAGAAATCACGTTACATATTTAGTAGTGTGATAATTAAAGGCACGCCACTTATTTATGGTGGTGTGGCCCAAAACATGAATGCAGCTCATCGTAGCTGCATGATTTGTTTAAACACATATGGGTCAGCATTGCTTTCAAATAAAAAATCGGTCATGCAAGGCAATGTGCATTTGGAAGTTTCTTATCCATAATTCGCAAGTTAGCTGCAGGAGAATTGCTATATATCTAAGAGGGTATTAAAATACCTATCCTAGTAAACAGAGTTTACGACTATCTTATATCGGGTATTGTGACACGTTTAGTGATTAGTAATAACTATTAATAAATTGAAGTGCAATTAACATTATTCACACATAAGCAGTCTAGCAACATGAGCAATACTTTGGCATCAAATAAGCTTTAAATAAGAAGAGTGAATTTAGTTGCGCGGTATTGAAACGACACGAGAATGAACTGACCTGTAAAAATCTAAAAAAGTAAATGATATTGCTTGTTAGGATCTGTATGGTACGTGAAATATCAGAATACGATAGACCGTGCTATATGAAGATGATTATTAGCTCTTAGTAGGAAAACCTCAAATAGTGCAAATTGTGTCAATCTGTGTTGGAATATATAATAGATTATATAGATCGTTAGAACACCACGCAGAGCGATACAACAACAAAAGACAATACGCATGCTTCTCCTGCTAGGAAATCTAAAAAAGGATATTATTTATCAGATACATGTTATTGCATCAATATTAATCCCGCAAATATGCGTCTTGCCTATATACTCGCTTCTGACCCATTTCATTTGTAGCAAGATATCAACAATTATGACCTTCAGAAGAAAACCGCTTCATTCAACACGTGTCATAGTCAATACATCTTGGTAGCGATCAATCGAACTGGCTCCGATCATCAGATGTCCTATTCTGGGGCCAATCAACTCAATATGAATTTTCGCTACAAAACATCGATGTTCCTAGTTTAAAAACGCATGCTGCTTATTATTCAAGTATTCTTCAGGCTCAAACAGGCACAAAAGTCGCTGCTGGATAAGAGATGTCTTCAAATTCAGTTAGGGGCTGTTAACAGCTGAATAATGTGTGAGGCGCAATGAGACGGCGTAACAGTCACTTATGGAACAGTATTGGGCTGTTGTTGCCTGAGGTTTGTCTTTTTTCTGAGTCATATTCGGGATAGAGTACGAGCGCTGTTGAGTCGCTTACAATGTCTAGCTTTGTGTATATACAGGAACTACATAGCGATATTTTATCTAAAGCTTGTATATTGAATGACAACACACCAGTTATTGTTAGAAAGCAGACGCTATTACTGTCACTTACTTCGTTACATTCGAACATTTTACAACCAACATTTGTGTCTGGCTTTTTGTTAACAATCAGTGCTTGCACTCACCAATGATAACAATTGTTTATGCGGCAATGATGTCGCGGTTGTCGCATTCGTACCAAACGGACTAGACAAGGGTTAGGAGATAAACCAAAATCTTAAGTTTGATATGCTCTGAGCATAAATAGGGAGGCATATTCTGTCGGGTTTATTATACATATGAGCTGCGTGTATCGTCTAATTGCCAACAAAATAATTGAAGGGCGCCATCCTACATGATCCACGACGTAACACGGGTTTATCATTTTTCTATCATTCATATTCAGGATAGACTATAATCTATTTTTAATGTGCTTGGGTATTGTTAATTGTTACGTCAGCTGTGTGACATAGAATCCTATTAATGTAGAATTTGTCTGCGAAGGTCAACGAGGAGGTTATAATATTGTATATATTAGGTCATTCATGACGAGATAGTCCTTCTTCTCTCCTCCATAAGCTCATGTTGCGACGAGTGCTTCTATTTGTTAATGTACATTTAAACTTTTCCTGTCATATAAACATGGTACAGCCAGTATTTGACGTGTTTAGCAAAAAGATGGCACCTCTACGTTGTGTTCTCCTCAAGCAAATGCAGTATATTCTGTAGTACATGAAAATATAATGAATACCAATTTACTCAGTAATAACGCCGTGTGTGCTATTAGCTGGCCGTCATTACAACCATAATCATTTCCGTCTACCAAGTGACTTTCACTATGTATTGGGCATTATCTTGATAAATTAGTAGATATAGTCCAAATAAATTCACCCCGCTTAGGACAATAGCAAAGATGGCACACATACGCATATGTATTATTTGTACCACTAATGACATTCTTCAATATTAGTAAGTGTCAGTCCGTGAAAAATAGTCCATTAGCGCATGGGGCACCAAGAAAACGACAACCACCATGTTGCTGTCGCTGCTATGCGAACAGATCTCAAATGAATTAAGTCAACGTCAAAATTATTATATAAATAGATTTATAGAATTCCATTACAAACTGAGGTAACCTTTCATTTTCAGATAAATATTACGTCTTGATACTGGGTGATAATCGGCCTAGCAAGTTGAAAAAGTGATTGCTGTATGCTTTAGTGTCTTAGGTTTCCGCGATCCATACTACTACATGTATAATCGATGGGGCGCACAGAAAAGAACGTAAAATGCTTTCATAGACTTTCTCTCAGAGCCGTTAGGAGTGTTTTTTCTCCCAATCCCGCACCATGCTGCTCGAAAGTAAAGAAAATAAGTCTTTTTTCATATATTTGAGTTTATTTTAAAAAAAAATAGTTATCGTCCAATAACATTTTACGTTTCGTTTTAAGGCCTTCGTCAAGAAAGCTCCATTTAGGCATTAAGGACTTGTTACATGTATAAGCATAGGCTGCTACCCGATGGTTACTTCGGTCATGCTCCACTATCCTCATGAGTTCCAGGTGAGATAGAGGTAATTTGTACTTCCATTATATTTGCATATGTTCAAATGGTAAGCATATATCATGAATAAGACTGGTATCTGTTTGAGACGCCGTGTTACTACTAACCTCTACCACCTGTGCTAGGATTTAAGCGGATTTCTTTATGTGTATGCATAGAAACATTTGTGGTTTTCTGTATAGGATGAGTACAGCTTATCCCCCATTTTAAAAAGCAGCACACTTATCTACCCTCCTTTACCTCATTTGATATCTGCGTTGGATTGTAGAAAACCACGGAATGATGCAGGCCATTTGGTTTGGCTCAGCCGACGTTATTCGCTCGAGTCAATGTAACCCCACCTAACAACTGCTGTCCTTTAATTAAGCAATTGATTTATATTTCCTTATAGGCTGACAGATTGTTGGAGAAGACACATTGATCAAAAGTGGTATATTCATTGTATCGCATATTTGTATGTGTTCCATTGGGCTGTCATGGGGTGGAGCAGGCATATATATCAATCAATGTGCATCCACTATACCTTCTCTATTGGTCTGATAGGGTTGGCATGCGTTGGTGTTAGTTGTATCAATTATTTACCGACATAACTGATCATCCATTCTCAGCATCCACCGAAGCAAATATGACACCTACATCATTAAAACGCACCCATAAGGTGTGGGTGTGAGAGACCAAAGCTCCACGACAAGTTGCTACAAGCATTACTATATAGTACCTCTATAAAGGATATAACTCAAACGCGGCAGTTACCGCATTTGCATTTTGCAGAAATGAAACATTCCTGTCACGTGTTAAATAGGCAGACACAGAAGGTTTTACCACCATCAAGGTTTGAATTCTGGTAACTATATTCTTACCGTCTGCTCACGAAGAGCTTGGAATTCACTCATTCTTATACATGTGCCATAGTGACCAGATATTTCCCCATTATAAGATAGACGACCAAGGAAGAAGTCGTATTAAATACAATAAAGACAACAGTTAATTAGACGTGAGAGAGATAAATGAATTTAAAATCGATTTGGCTCAGACACGCTAGCAAACTATGCCGGTACCAATGCAAGCATGGAGATCGTGAAGTTGGATATGGCGATGAATAATTGATAATGGTATAGTCTACCCAATGTGCTTCACTTTATTACAATATACTCCATATCTCCGCCTGCTTCCAAGCAAACCAGGTGCATATTGTTCCATCTCAAACATGGATTCCAACTAATTAAGATTCATTGCATATGATACATTACATATATTTCGGCACATTCAATTGGATGCAGAATGAACTGTTCTTGCAACAGATTTTGCAATATATATATATATATATATATATTGACCATATAATGTAATGAGGATGGTATTGCCGCCTGGTATGATCCAGGTAAAATAATACTATTGGGGATGGTGGTGGGACAAAATAGTCTTGTGGTTAAGGTGTCTGTCATCAGTCCGAGAGCTCACTGGTTCAAATCCTGGCAGCTTGCGAAATTTTTCAATCTTGGTGGAAATATTAAATCAAATCGTGTTTGTACCAGTACATGTAAAAGCATATATGGCGTACTGTTAAATTATATTTTGGAGGAAAAATTTCGCAAGCTGCCAGGATTTGAACCAGTGAGCTCTCGGACTGATGACAGACACCTCAACCACTAGACTATTTTGTCCCACCACCATCACCAATAGTATTATTTTACCTGGATCATACCAGGCGGCAATACCATCCTCATTACATTATATGGTCAATGTATATATATTGCAAAATCTGACACATCTGTTGCTAGCATGCTTCACTCACATTAAGTCGCATATTTCGGTCACATACTTGCATTCCATGAAGGTGTAATTTTTCGAATGTATTTATTTTCTACTTGAGGGCGGCATCATATTTGACCCATTGAAGGGCAGTGAATTATTAATATTCACCATCAGGGTTTTTATCAATTTCATTGTGATTAGATCTGTTAAATATTTTCTTCCCAATGTGCTTCACGTTATAACATTATACTCCATATCTCCGCCTGCTTCCAAGTAAACCAAGTGCATATTGTTCCATTTCAATCATGGATTCCAACTAATTAAGATTCATTGCATATGATATATTACATATATTTCGGCACATTCAATTGCTGCTGCAGCATGAACTGTTCTTGTCGGATCATGATATGAGCTCATTGTCCGCTTGTCATCCTCGTTCTCATTTAATTTGGTGGAATAAACAGAAAAAAGTAATGTTTAAGCAATAATTCAGAGTATAAAAGGGAACATATAAATCGAAATTCCTCCAAAATATAATTTAACAGTACGCCATATATGCTTTTACATGTACTGGTACAAACACGATATGATTTTATATATCCGCCAAGATCGAAGAATTTCGCAAGCTGCCAGGATTTGAACCAGTGAGCTCTCGGACTGATGACAGACACCTTAACCACTAGACTATTTTGTCCCACCACCATCCCCAATAGCATTATTTTTCCTGGATCATACCAAGCGGCAATGCCATCACCATTACATTATATGGTCAATATATATATATATTACAAAATCTGACACATCTGTTGCTAGCATGATTCGCTCACATTATGTCGCACATTTCTGTCACATCCTTGCATTCCATGAAGGTGTAATTTTTCGAATGTATTTATTTTCCACTTAAGGGCGGCATCATATTTGACCCATTGAAGGGCAGTGAATTATTAATATTCACCATCAGGGTTCCTATCAAATGCATAGTGATTAGATCTGTTCAATATTTTCTTCCCAATGTGCTTCACGTTATAACAATATACTCCATATCTCCGCCTGCTTCCAAGTAAACCAAGTGCATATTGTTCCATTTCAATCATGGATTCCAACTAATTAAGATTCATTGCATATGATATATTACATATATTTCGGCACATTCAATTTGCTGCAGCATGAACTGTTCTTGTCGGATCATGATATGAGCTCATTGTCCGCATGTCATCCTCGTTCTCATTTAATTTGGTGGAATAAACAGAAAAAAGTAATGTTTAAGCATTAATTCAGAGTATAAATGGGAACATATAAATCGAAATTCCTCCAAAATATAATTTAACAGTACGCCATATATGCTTTTACATGTACTGGTACAAACACGATATGATTTTTTATATCCGCCAAGATCGAAAAATTTCGCAAGCTGCCAGGATTTGAACCAGTGAGCTCTCGGACTGATGACAGACACCTTAACCACTACACTATTTTGTTCCACCACCATCCCCAATAGTAATATTTTACCTGGACCATACCAGGCGGCAATACCATCCTCATTACATTATATGGTCAATATATACATATTGCAAAATCTGACACATCTTTTGCTGGCATGCTTCACTCACATTAAGTCGCACATTTCTGTCACATCCTTGCATTCCATGAAGGTGTAATTTTTCGAATGTATTTATTTTCTACTTGAGGGCGGCATCATATTTGACCCATTGAAGGGCAGTGAATTATTAATATTCACCATCAGGGTTTCTATCAAATTCATAGTGATTAGATTTGTTAAATATTTTCTTCCCAATTAGCTTCACGTCATAACAATATACTTCATATCTCCGCCTTCTTCCAAGTAAACCAAGTGCATATTGTTCCATCTCAAACATGGATTCCAACTAATTAAGATTCATTGCATATGATATATTACATATATTTCGGCACATTAAATTGGCTGCAGCATGAACTGTTCTTGTCGGATCATGATATGAGCTCATTGTCCGCATGTCATCCTCGTTCTCATTTAATTTGGTGGAATAAACAGAAAAAAGTAATGTTTAAGCATTCGTGCAGAGTCGAAAAGGGAACATATAAATCGAAATTCCTCCAAAATATAATTTAACAGTACGCCATATATGCTTTTACATGTACTGGTACAAACACGATTTGATTTAATATTTCCACCAAGATCGAAAAATTTCGCAAGCTGCCAGGATTTGAACCAGTGAGCTCTCGAACTGATGACAGACACCTTAACCACAAGACTATTTTGTCCCACCACTTTCCCCAATAGTATTATTTTACCTGAATCATACCAGGCGGCAATACCATCCTCATTACATTATATGGTCAATATATATATATATATTGCAAAATCTGACACATCTGTCGCTAGCATGCTTCACTCACATTAAGTCGCACATTTCTGTCACATCCTTGCATTCCATGAAGGTGTAATTTTTCGAAAGTATTTATTTTCTACTTGAGAGCGGCATCATATTTGACCCATTGAAAGGCAGTGAATTATTAATATTCAACATCAGGGTTCCTATCAAATTCATAGTGATTAGATCTGTTAAATATTTTCTTCCCAATGTGCTTCACGTTATAACAATATACTCCATATCTCCGCCTGCTTCCAAGTAAACCAAGTGCATATTGTTCCATTTCAATCATGGATTCCAACTAATTAAGATTCATTGCATATGATATATTACATATATTTCGGCACATTCAATTTGCTGCAGCATGAACTGTTCTTGTCGGATCATGATATGAGCTCATTGTCCGCTTGTCATCCTCGTTCTCATTTAATTTGGTGGAATAAACAGAAAAAAGTAATGTTTAAGCATTAATTCAGAGTATAAATGGGAACATATAAATCGAAATTCCTCCAAAATATAATTTAACAGTACGCCATATATGCTTTAACATGTACTGGTACAAACACGATATGATTTTATATATCCGCGAAGATCGAAAAATTTCGCAAGCTGCCAGGATTTGAACCAGTGAGCTCTCGGACTGATGACAGACACCTTAACCACTAGACACACATGTCCCACCACCATCCCCAATAGTATTATTTAACCTGGATCATACCAGGCGGCAAAACCATCCTCATTACATTATATGGTCAATATATGTATATATATTGCAAAATCTGACACATCTGTTGCTAGCATGCTTCACTCACATTAAGTCGCACATTTCTGTCACATCCTTGCATTCCATGAAGGTGTAATTTTTCGAATGTATTTATTTTCTACTTGAGAGCGGCATCATATTTGACCCATTGAAGGGCAGTGAATAATTAATATTCACCATCAGGGTTTCTATCAAATTCATAGTGATTAGATTTGTTAATATTTTCTTCCCAATTAGCTTCACGTCATAACAATTTACTTCATATCTCCGCCATCTTCCAAGTAAACCAAGTGCATATTGTTCCATCTCAAACATGGATTCCAACTAATTAAGATTCATTGCATATGATATATTACATATATTTCGGCACATTAAATTGGCTGCAGCATGAACTGTTCTTGTCGGATCATGATATGAGCTCATTGTCCGCATGTCATCCTCGTTCTCATTTAATTTGGTGGAATAAACAGAAAAAAGTAATGTTTAAGCATTAATGCAGAGTCGAAAAGGGAACAAATAAATCGAAATACCTCCAAAATATAATTTAACAGTATGCCATATATGCTTTTACATGTACTGGTACAAACACGATTTGATTTAATATTTCCACCAAGATCGAAAAATTTCGCAAGCTGCCAGGATTTGAACCAGTGAGCTCTCGAACTGATGACAGACACCTTAACCACAAGACTATTTTGTCCCACCACCATCCCCAATAGTATTATTTTACCTGGATCATACCAGGCGGCAATACCATCCTCATTACATTATATGGTCAATATATATATATATATATTGCAAAATCTGACACATCTGTTGCTAGCATGCTTCACTCACATTAAGTCGCACATTTCTGTCACAACCTTGCATTCCATGAAGGTGTAATTTTTCGAAAGTATTTATTTTCTACTTGAGAGCGGCATCATATTTGACCCATTGAAAGGCAGTGAATTATTAATATTCAACATCAGGGTTCCTATCAAATCCATAGTGATTAGATCTGTTAAATATTTTCTTCCCAATGTGCTTCACGTTATAACAATATACTCCATATCTCCGCCTTCTTCCAAGTAAACCAAGTGCATATTGTTCCATTTCAATCATGGATTCCAACTAATTAAGATTCATTGCATATGATATATTACATATATTTCGGCACATTCAATTTGCTGCAGCATGAACTGTTCTTGTCGGATCATGATATGAGCTCATTGTCCGCTTGTCATCCTCGTTCTCATTTAATTTGGTGGAATAAACAGAAAAAAGTAATATTTAAGCATTAATTTAGAGTATAAATGGGAACATATAAATCGAAATTCCTCCAAAATATAATTTAACAGTACGCCATATATGCTTTAACATGTACTGGTACAAACACGATATGATTTTATATATCCGCCAAGATCGAAAAATTTCGCAAGCTGCCAGGATTTGAACCAGTGAGCTCTCGGACTGATAACAGACACCTTAACCACTAGACACACATGTCCCACCACCATCCCCAATAGTATTATTTAACCTGGATCATACCAGGCGGCAAAACCATCCTCATTACATTATATGGTCAATATATGTATATATATATTGCAAAATCTGACACATCTGTTGCTAGCATGCTTCACTCACATTAAGTCGCACATTTCTGTCACATCCTTGCATTCCATGAAGGTGTAATTTTTCGAATGCATTTATTTTCTACTTGAGAGCGGCATCATATTTGACCCATTGAAGGGCAGTGAATAATTAATATTCACCATCAGGGTTTCTATCAAATTCATAGTGATTAGATTTGTTAAATATTTTCTTCCCAATTAGCTTCACGTCATAACAATTTACTTCATATCTCCGCCTTCTTCCAAGTAAACCAAGTGCATATTGTTCCATCTCAAATATGGATTCCAACTAATTAAGATTCATTGCATATGATATATTACATATATTTCGGCACATTAAATTGGCTGCAGCATGAACTGTTCTTGTCGGATCATGATATGAGCTCATTGTCCGCATGTCATCCTCGTTCTCATTTAATTTGGTGGAATAAACAGAAAAAAGTAATGTTTAAGCATTAATGCAGAGTCGAAAAGGGAACAAATAAATCGAAATACCTCCAAAATATAATTTAACAGTATGCCATATATGCTTTTACATGTACTGGTACAAACACGATTTGATTTAATATTTCCACCAAGATCGAAAAATTTCGCAAGCTGCCAGGATTTGAACCAGTGAGCTCTCGAACTGATGACAGACACCTTAACCACAAGACTATTTTGTCCCACCACCATCCCCAATAGTATTATCTAACCTGGATCATACCAGGGGGCAATACCATCCTCATTACATTATATGGTCAATATATGTATATATATTGCAAAATCTGACACATCTGTTGCTAGCATGCTTCACTCACATTAAGTCGCACATTTCTGTCACATCCTTGCATTCCATGAAGGTGTAATTTTTCGAATGTATTTATTTTCTACTTGAGGGCGGCATCATATTTGACCCATTGAAGGGCAGTGAATTATTAATATTCATCACCAGGGTTTTTATCAAATTCATTGTGATTAGATCTGTTAAATATTTTCTTTCCAATGTGCTTCACGTTATAACATTATACTCCAAATCTCCGCCTGCTTCCAAGTAAACCAAGTGCATATTGTTCCATTTCAATCATGGATTCCAACTAATTAAGATTCATTGCTTATGATATATAACATATATTTCGGCACATTCAATTGGCTGCAGCATGAACTGCTCTTGTCGGATCATGATATGAGCTCATTGTCCGCTTGTCATCCTCGTTATCATTTAATTTTGCGGAATAAACGGAAAAAAGTAATGTTTAAGCAATAATTCAGAGTAGAAAAGGGAACATGTAAATCGAAATTCCTCCAAAATATAATTTAACAGTACGCCATATATGCTTTTACATGTACTGGTACAAAAACGATATGATTTTATATATCCGCCAAGATCGAACAATTTCGCAAGCTGCCAGGATTTGAACCAGTGAGCTCTCGAACTGATGACAGACACTTTAACCACTAGACTATTTTGTCCCACCACCATCTCCAATAGTATTATTTTACCTGGATCATACCAGGCGGCAATACCATCCTCATTACATTATATGGTCAATATATATATATATATATATTGCAAAATCTGACACATCTGTTGCTAGCATGCTTCACTCACATTAAGTCGCACATTTCTGTCACATCCTTGCATTCCATGAAGGTGTAATTTTTCGAATGTATTTATTTTCTACTTGAGGGCGGCATCATATTTGACCCATTGAAGGGCAGTGAATTATTAATATTCATCACCAGGGTTTTTATCAAATTCATTGTGATTAGATCTGTTAAATATTTTCTTCCCAATGTGCTTCACGTTATAACATTATACTCCAAATCTCCGCCTGCTTCCAAGTAAACCAAGTGCATATTGTTCCATTTCAATCATGGATTCCAACTAATTAAGATTCATTGCATATGATATATAACATATATTTCGGCACATTCAATTTGCTGCAGCATGAACTGTTCTTGTCGGATCATGATATGAGCTCATTGTCCGCTTATCATCCTCGTTATCATTTTATTTTGCGGAATAAACAGAAAAAAGTAATGTTTAAGCATTAATTCAGAGTAGAAAAGGGAACATGTAAATCGAAATTTCTCCAAAATATAATTTAACAGTACGCCATATATGCTTTTACATGTACTGGTACAAACACGATATGATTTTATATATCCGCCAAGATCGAAAAATTTCGCAAGCTGCCAGGATTTGAACCAGTGAGCTCTCGGACTGATGACAGACACCTTAACCACTAGACTATTTTGTCCCACCACCATCCCCAATAGTATTATTTTACCTGGATCATACCAGGCGGCAATACCATCCTCATTACATTATATGGTCAATATATATATATTGCAAACCTGACACATCTGTTGCTAGCATGCTTCACTCACATTAAGTCGCACATTTCTGTCACAACCTTGCATTCCATGAAGGTGTAATTTTTCGAATGTATTTATTTTCTACTTGAGGGCGACATCATATTTGACCCATTGAAGGGCATTGAATTATTAATATTGACAATCACGGTTTCTATCAAATTCATAGTGATTAGATCTGTTAAATATTTTCTTCCCAATGTGCTTCACGTTATAACAATATACTCCATATCTCCGCCTTCTTCCAAGTAAACCAAGTGCATATTGTTCCATTTCAATCATGGATTCCAACTAATTAAGATTCATTGCATATGATATATTACATATATTTCGGCACATTCAATTTGCTGCAGCATGAACTGTTCTTGTCGGATCATGATATGAGCTCATTGTCCGCTTGTCATCCTCGTTCTCATTTAATTTGGTGGAATAAACAGAAAAAAGTAATATTTAAGCATTAATTTAGAGTATAAATGGGAACATATAAATCGAAATTCCTCCAAAATATAATTTAACAGTACGCCATATATGCTTTAACATGTACTGGTACAAACACGATATGATTTTATATATCCGCCAAGATCGAACAATTTCGCAAGCTGCCAGGATTTGAACCAGTGAGCTCTCGGACTGATGACAGACACCTTAACCACTAGACACACATGTCCCACCACCATCCCCAATAGTATTATTTTAACCTGGATCATACCAGGCGGCAAAACCATCCTCATTACATTATATGGTCAATATATGTATATATATTGCAAAATCTGACACATCTGTTGCTAGCATGCTTCACTCACATTAAGTCGCACATTTCTGTCACATCCTTGCATTCCATGAAGGTGTAATTTTTCGAATGTATTTATTTTCTACTTGAGAGCGGCATCATATTTGACCCATTGAAGGGCAGTGAATAATTAATATTCACCATCAGGGTTTCTATCAAATTCATAGTGATTAGATTTGTTAAATATTTTCTTCCCAATTAGCTTCAGCTTCACGTCATAACAATTTACTTCATATCTCCGCCTTCTTCCAAGTAAACCAAGTGCATATTGTTCCATCTCAAACATGGATTCCAACTAATTAAGATTCATTGCATATGATATATTACATATATTTCGGCACATTAAATTGGCTGCAGCATGATTTGTTCTTGTCGGATCATGATATGAGCTCATTGTCCGCATGTCATCCTCGTTCTCATTTAATTTGGTGGAATAAACAGAAAAAAGTAATGTTTAAGCATAAATGCAGAGTCGAAAAGGGAACAAATAAATCGAAATACCTCCAAAATATAATTTAACAGTATGCCATATATGCTTTTACATGTACTGGTACAAACACGATTTGATTTAATATTTCCACCAAGATCGAAAAATTTCGCAAGCTGCCAGGATTTGAACCAGTGAGCTCTCGAACTGATGACAGACACCTTAACCACAAGACTATTTTGTCCCACCACCATCCCCAATAGTATTATCTAACCTGGATCATACCAGGGGGCAATACCATCCTCATTACATTATATGGTCAATATATGTATATATATTGCAAAATCTGACACATCTGTTGCTAGCATGCTTCACTCACATTAAGTCGCACATTTCTGTCACATCCTTGCATTCCATGAAGGTGTAATTTTTCGAATGTATTTATTTTCTACTTGAGGGCGCATCATATTTGACCCATTGAAGGGCAGTGAATTATTAATATTGACATCACGGTTTCTATCAAATTCATTGTGATTAGATCTGTTAAATATTTTCTTCCCAATGTGCTTCACGTTATAACAATATACTCCATATCTCCGCCTGCTTCCAAGTAAACCAAGTGCATATTGTTCCATTTCAATCATGGATTCCAACTAATTAAGATTCATTGCATATGATATATAACATATATTTCGGCACATTCAATTTGCTGCAGCATGAACTGTTCTTGTCGGATCATGATATGAGCTCATTGTCCGCTTGTCATCCTCGTTATCATTTAATTTGGTGGAAATAAACAGAAAAAAGTAATGTTTAAGCATTATTCAGAGTATAAAAGGGAACATATAAATCGAAATTCTCCAAAATATAATTTAACAGTACGCCATATATGCTTTAACATGTACTGGTACAAACACGATATGATTTTATATATCCGCCAAGATCGAACAATTTCGCAAGCTGCCAGGATTTGAACCAGTGAGCTCTCGGACTGATGACAGACACCTTAACCACTAGACTATTTTGTCCCACCACCATCCCCAATAGTATTATTTTACCTGGATCATACCAGGCGGCAATACCATCCTCATTACATTATATGGTCAATATATATATATTGCAAAACCTGACACATCTGTTGCTAGCATGCTTCACTCACATTAAGTCGCACATTTCTGTCACAACCTTGCATTCCATGAAGGTGTAATTTTTCGAATGTATTTATTTTCTACTTGAGGGCGACATCATATTTGACCCATTGAAGGGCAGTGAATTATTAATATTGACAATCACCGGTTTCTATCAAATTCATAGTGATTAGATCTGTTAAATATTTTCTTCCCAATGTGCTTCACGTTATAACAATATACTCCATATCTCCGCCTGCTTCCAAGTAAACCAAGTGCATATTGTTCCATTTCAATCATGGATTCCAACTAATTAAGATTCATTGCATATGATGATATATTACATATATTTCGGCACATTCAATTTGCTGCAGCATGAACTGTTCTTGTCGGATCATGATATGAGCTCATTGTCCGCTTGTCATCCTCGTTCTCATTTGATTTGGTGGAATAAACAGAAAAAAGTAATGTTTAAGCATTAATTCAGAGTATAAAAGGGAACATATAAATCGAAATTCCCCCAAAATATAATTTAACAGTACGCCATATATGCTTTAACATGTACTGGTACAAACACGATATGATTTTATATATCCGCAAAGATCGAAAGATTTCGCAAGCTGCCAGGATTTGAACCAGTGAGCTCTCGGACTGATGACAGACACCTTAACCACTAGACACATTTTGTCCCACCACCATCCCCAATAGTATTATCTAACCTGGATCATACCAGGCGGCAATACCATCCTCATTACATTATATGGTCAATATATGTATATATATTGCAAAATCTGACACATCTGTTGCTAGCATGCTTCACTCACATTAAGTCGCACATTTCTGTCACATCCTTGCATTCCATGAAGGTGTAATTTTTCGAATGTATTTATTTTCTACTTGAGGCGGCATCATATTTGACCCATTGAAGGGCAGTGAATTATTAATATTCACCATCAGGGTTTCTATCAAATTCATAGTGATTAGATCTGTTAAATATTTTCTTCCCAATGTGCTTCACGTTATAACAATATACTCCATATCTCCGCCTTCTTCCAAGTAAACCAAGTGCATATTGTTCCATTTCAAACATGGATTCCAACTAATTAAGATTCATTGCATATGATATATTACATATATTTCGGCACATTAAATTTGGCTGCAGCATGAACTGTTCTTGTCGGATCATGATATGAGCTCATTGTCCGCATGTCATCCTCGTTCTCATTTGATTTGGTGGAAAAAACAGAAAAAAGTAATGTTTAAGCATTAATTCAGAGTATAAAAAGGGAAACATAATAAATCGAAATTCCCCCAAAATATATTTAACAGTACGCCATATATGCTTTAACATGTACTGGTACAAACACGATATGATTTTATATATCCCAAGATCGAAAAATTTCGCAAGCTGCCAGGATTTGAACCAGTGAGCTCTCGGACTGATGACAGACACCTTAACCACTAGACTATTTTGTCCCACCACCATCCCCAATAGTATTATTTTACCTGGATCATACCAGGCGGCAATACCATCCTCATTACATTATATGGTCAATATATATATATTGCAAAATCTGACACATCTGTTGCTAGCATGCTTCACTCACATTAAGTCGCACATTTCTGTCACATCCTTGCATTCCATGAAGGTGTAATTTTTCGAATGTATTTATTTTCTACTTGAGGGCGGCATCATATTTGACCCATTGAAGGGCAGTGAATTATTAATATTCACCATCAGGGTTTCTATCAAATTCATAGTGATTAGATCTGTTAAATATTTTCTTCCCAATGTGCTTCACGTTATAACAATATACTCCATATCTCCGCCTGCTTCCAAGTAAACCAAGTGCATATTGTTCCATCTCAAACATGGATTCCAACTAATTAAGATTCATTGCATGTTATATATTAGATATATTTCGGCACATTAAATTGGCTGCAGCATGAACTGTTCTTGTCGGATCATGATATGAGCTCATTGTCCGCTTGTCATCCTCGTTCTCATTTGATTGGTGGAATAAACAGAAAAAAAGTAATGTTTAAGCATTAATTGGAATAAAAAACATATAAAAAATTCCCCCAAAATGTTTAAGCATTACGCCATATACATGTACTGGTACAAACACGATATGATTTTATATATCCGCCAAGATCGAAAAATTTCGCAAGCTGCCAGGATTTGAACCAGTGAGCTCTCGGACTGATGACAGACACCTTAACCACTAGACTATTTTGTCCCACCACCATCCCCAATAGTATTATTTTACCTGGATCATACCAGGCGGCAATACCATCCTCATTACATTATATGGTCAATATATATATATATTGCAAAACCTGACACATCTGTTGCTAGCATGCTTCACTCACATTAAGTCGCACATTTCTGTCACAACCTTGCATTCCATGAAGGTGTAATTTTTCGAATGTATTTATTTTCTACTTGAGGGCGACATCATATTTGACCCATTGAAGGGCAGTGAATTATTAATATTGACAATCACGGTTTCTATCAAATTCATAGTGATTAGATCTGTTAAATATTTTCTTCCCAATGTGCTTCACGTTATAACAATATACTCCATATCTCCGCCTGCTTCCAAGTAAACCAAGTGCATATTGTTCCATTTCAATCATGGATTCCAACTAATTAAGATTCATTGCATATGATATATTACATATATTTCGGCACATTCAATTTGCTGCAGCATGAACTGTTCTTGTCGGATCATGATATGAGCTCATTGTCCGCTTGTCATCCTCGTTCTCATTTGATTTGGTGGAATAAACAGAAAAAAGTAATGTTTAAGCATTAATTCAGAGTATAAAAGGGAACATATAAATCGAAATTCCCCCAAAATATAATTTAACAGTACGCCATATATGCTTTAACATGTACTGGTACAAACACGATATGATTTTATATATCCGCAAAGATCGAAAGATTTCGCAAGCTGCCAGGATTTGAACCAGTGAGCTCTCGGACTGATGACAGACACCTTAACCACTAGACACACATGTCCCACCACCATCCCCAATAGTATTATCTAACCTGGATCATACCAGGCGGCAATACCATCCTCATTACATTATATGGTCAATATATGTATATATATTGCAAAATCTGACACATCTGTTGCTAGCATGCTTCACTCACATTAAGTCGCACATTTCTGTCACATCCTTGCATTCCATGAAGGTGTAATTTTTCGAATGTATTTATTTTCTACTTGAGGGCGGCATCATATTTGACCCATTGAAGGGCAGTGAATTATTAATATTCATCACCAGGGTTTTTATCAAATTCATTGTGATTAGATCTGTTAAATATTTTCTTCCCAATGTGCTTCACGTTATAACATTATACTCCATATCTCCGCCTGCTTCCAAGTAAACCAAGTGCATATTGTTCCATTTCAATCATGGATTCCAACTAATTAAGATTCATTGCATATGATATATAACATATATTTCGGCACATTCAATTGGCTGCAGCATGAACTGTTCTTGTCGGATCATGATATGATATGAGCTCATTGTCCGATTTTGGAATAATCATCCTGTTTATCATTTTAGTTTAAAAGGGAATAAAAATCGAAAAAAATAATATTTGTTTATAGCATTAATTACATTTTATACATCCGCCAAAGATCGAAAAATTTCGCAAGCTGCCAGGATTTGAACCAGTGAGCTCTCGGACTGATGACAGACACCTTAACCACTAGACTATTTTGTCCCACCACCATCCCCAATAGTATTATTTTACCTGGATCATACCAGGCGGCAAAACCATCCTCATTACATTATATGGTCAATATATGTATATATATTGCAAAATCTGACACATCTGTTGCTAGCATGCTTCACTCACATTAAGTCGCACATTTCTGTCACAATCCTTGCATTCCATGAAGGTGTAATTTTTCGAATGTATTTATTTTCTACTTGAGGGCGGCATCATATTTGACCCATTGAAGGGCAGTGAATTATTAATATTCACCATCAGGGTTTCTATCAAATTCATAGTGATTAGATCTGTTAAATATTTTCTTCCCAATGTGCTTCACGTTATAACAATATACTCCATATCTCCGCCTGCTTCCAAGTAAACCAAGTGCATATTGTTCCATTTCAATCATGGATTCCAACTAATTAAGATTCATTGCATATGATATATTACATATATTTCGGCACATTCAATTGCTGCAGCATGAACTGTTCTTGTCGGATCATGATATGAGCTCATTGTCCGCTTGTCATCCTCGTTATCATTTTAATTTGGTGAATAAAAGAAAAACATGTTTAAAAAAAGTCGAAATGTTTCGAAATACCCCCAAAATATAATTTAACATACGCCATATATGCTTTTACATGTACTGGTACAAACACGATATGAATATCCGCCAAGATCGAAAAATTTCGCAAGCTGCCAGGATTTGAACCAGTGAGCTCTCGGACTGATGACAGACATTTAACCACTAGACTATTTTGTCCCACCACCATCCCAAATACTATTATTTTACCTGGATCATACCAGGCGGCAATACCATCCTCATTACATGATATGGTCAATATATATATATATATTGCAAAATCTGACACATCTGTTGCTAGCATGCTTCACTCACATTAAGTCGCACATTTCTGTCACATCCTTGCATTCCATGAAGTGTGTAATTTTTCGAATGTATTTATTTTCTACTTGAGGGCGGCATCATATTTGACCCATTGAAGGGCAGTGAATTATTAATATTCACCACCAGGGTTTCTATCAAATTCATAGTGATTAGATCTGTTAAATATTTTCTTCCCAATGTGCTTCACGTTATAACAATATACTCCATATCTCCGCCTGCTTCCAAGTAAACCAAGTGCATATTGTTCCATCTCAAACATGGATTCCAACTAATTAAGATTCATTGCATATGATATATTACATATATTTCGGCACATTCAATTTGCTGCAGCATGAACTGTTCTTGTCGGATCATGATATGAGCTCATTGTCCGCTTGTCATCCTCGTTCTGCTATTTGGTGGAATAACAGAAAAAAAAGTAATGTTTAAGCATTAATTCAGTCGAAAAGGGAACATATAAATCGAAATTCCCCCAAAATATAATTTAACAGTACGCCATATATGCTTTAACATGTACTGGTACAAACACGATATGATTTTATATATCCCAAAGATCGAAAAATTTCGCAAGCTGCCAGGATTTGAACCAGTGAGCTCTCGGACTGATGACAGACACCTTAACCACTAGACATATTTTGTCCCACCACCATCCCCAATAGTATTATTTAACCTGGATCATACCAGGCGGCAATACCATCCTCATTACATTATATGGTCAATATATGATTATATATATTGCAAAATCTGACACATCTGTTGCTAGCATGCTTCACTCACATTAAGTCGCACATTTCTGTCACATCCTTGCATTCCATGAAGGTGTAATTTTTCGAATGTATTTATTTTCTACTTGAGGGCGGCATCATATTTGACCCATTGAAGGGCAGTGAATTATTAATATTCACCATCAGGGTTTCTATCAAATTCATAGTGATTAGATTTGTGTTAAATATTTTTTGTAGCTTCACGTTCATCCATACTCATCTCCGCCTCTTCCAAGTAAACCAAGTGCATATTGTTCCATCTCAAACATGGATTCCAACTAATTAAGATTCATTGCATATGATATATTACATATATTTCGGCACATTAAATTGGCTGCAGCATGAACTGTTCTTGTCGGATCATGATATGAGCTCATTGTCCGCATGTCATCCTCGTTATCATTTAATTTGATGGAATAAACAGAAAAAAGTAATGTTTAAGCATTAATGCAGAGTCGAAAAGGGAACATATAAATCGAAATACCTCCAAAATATAATTTAACAGTACGCCATATATGCTTTTACATGTACTGGTACAAACACGATTGATTTAATATATCCACCAAGATCGAAAAATTTCGCAAGCTGCCAGGATTTGAACCAGTGAGCTCTCGAACTGATGACAGACACCTTAACCACAAGACTATTTTGTCCCACCACCATCCCCAATAGTATTATTTTACCTGGATCATACCAGGCGGCAATACCATCCTCATTACATTATATGGTCAATATATATATATATATTGCAAAATCTGACACATCTGTTGCTAGCATGCTTCACTCACATTAGGTCGCACATTTCTGTCACATCCTTGCATTCCATGAAGGTGTAATTTTTCGAATGTATTTATTTTCTACTTGAGGGCGGCATCATATTTGACCCATTGAAGGGCAGTGAATTATTAATATTCACCACCAGGGTTTCTATCAAATTCAGAGTGATTAGATCTGTTAAATATTTTCTTCCCAATGTGCTTCACGTTATAACAATATACTCCATATCTCCGCCTGCTTCCAAGTAAACCAAGTGCATATTGTTCCATTTCAATCATGGATTCCAACTAATTAAGATTCATTGCATATGATATATTACATATATTTCGGCACATTCAATTGGCTGCAGCATGAACTGTTCTTGTCGGATCATGATATGAGCTCATTGTCCGCTTATCATCCTCGTTATCATTTAATTGGGCGGAATAAACGGAAAAAAATAATGTTTAAGCATTAATTCAGAGTAGAAAAGGGAACATGTAAATCGAAATTCCTCCAAAATATAATTTAGCAGTACGCCATATATGCTTTACATGTACTGGTACAAACACGATATGATTTTATATATCCGCCAAGATCGAACAATTTCGCAGGCTGCCAGGATTTTGAACCCGTGAGCTCTCGGACTGATGACAGACACCTTAACCACTAGACTATTTTGTCCCACCACCATCCCCAATAGTATTATTTTACCTGGATCATACCAGGCGGCAATACCATCCTCATTACATTATATGGTCATATATATATATATTGCAAAACCTGACACATCTGTTGCTAGCATGCTTCACTCACATTAAGTCGCACATTTCTGTCACAACCTTGCATTCCATGAAGGTGTAATTTTTCGAATGTATTTATTTTCTACTTGAGGGCGACATCATATTTGACCCATTGAAGGGCAGTGAATTATTAATATTGACAATCACGGTTTCTATCAATTCATAGTGATTAGATCTGTTAAATATTTTCTTCCCAATGTGCTTCACGTTATAACAATATACTCCATATCTCCGCCTGCTTCCAAGTAAACCAAGTGCATATTGTTCCATTTCAATCATGGATTCCAACTAATTAAGATTCATTGCATATGATATATTACATATATTTCGGCACATTCAATTTGCTGCAGCATGAACTGTTCTTGTCGGATCATGATATGAGCTCATTGTCCGCTTGTCATCCTCGTTCTCATTTGATTTGGTGGAATAAACAGAAAAAGTAATGTTTAAGCATTAATTCAGAGTATAAAAGGGAACATATAAATCGAAATTCCCCCAAAATATAATTTAACAGTACGCCATATATGCTTTAACATGTACTGGTACAAACACGATATGATTTTATATATCCGCAAAGATCGAAAGATTTCGCAAGCTGCCAGGATTTGAACCAGTGAGCTCTCGGACTGATGACAGACACCTTAACCACTAGACACACATGTCCCACCACCATCCCCAATAGTATTATCTAACCTGGATCATACCAGGCGGCAATACCATCCTCATTACATTATATGGTCAATATATGTATATATATTGCAAAATCTGACACATCTGTTGCTAGCATGCTTCACTCACATTAAGTCGCACATTTCTGTCACATCCTTGCATTCCATGAAGGTGTAATTTTTCGAATGTATTTATTTTCTACTTGAGAGCGGCATCATATTTGATCCATTGAAGGGCAGTGAATTATTAATATTCACCATCAGGGTTTCTATCAAATTCATAGTGATTAGATTTGTTAAATATTTTCTTCCCAATTAGCTTCACGTCATAACAATTTACTTCATATCTCCGCCTTCTTCCAAGTAAACCAAGTGCATATTGTTCCATCTCAAACATGGATTCCAACTAATTAAGATTCATTGCATATAATATATTACATATATTTCGGCACATTAAATTGGCTGCAGCATGAACTGTTCTTGTCGGATCATGATATGAGCTCATTGTCCGCATGTCATCCTCGTTCTCATTTAATTTGATGGAATAAACAGAAAAAAGTAATGTTTAAGCATTAATTACATGTACATCCGCCAAGATCGAAAAATTTCGCAAGCTGCCAGGATTTGAACCAGTGAGCTCTCGGACTGATGACAGACACCTTAACCACTAGACTATTTTGTCCCACCACCATCCCCAATAGTATTATTTTACCTGGATCATACCAGGCGGCAATACCATCCTCATTACATTATATGGGTCAATATATATATATTGCAAAACCTGACACATCTGTTGCTAGCATGCTTCACTCACATTAAGTCGCACATTTCTGTCACAACCTTGCATTCCATGAAGGTGTAATTTTTCGAATGTATTTATTTTCTACTTGAGGGCGACATCATATTTGACCCATTGAAGGGCAGTGAATTATTAATATTGACAATCACGGTTTCTATCAAATTCATAGTGATTAGATCTGTTAAATATTTTCTTCCCAATGTGCTTCACGTTATAACAATATACTCCATATCTCCGCCTGCTTCCAAGTAAACCAAGTGCATATTGTTCCATTTCAATCATGGATTCCAACTAATTAAGATTCATTGCATATGATATATTACATATATTTCGGCACATTCAATTTGCTGCAGCATGAACTGTTCTTGTCGGATCATGATATGAGCTCATTGTCCGCTTGTCATCCTCGTTCTCATTTGATTTGGTGGAATAAACAGAAAAAAGTAATGTTTAAGCATAATTCAGAGTATAAAAGGGAACATATAAATCGAAATTCCCCCAAAATATAATTTAACAGTACGCCATATATGCTTTAACATGTACTGGTACAAACACGATATGATTTTATATATCCGCAAAGATCGAAAGATTTCGCAAGCTGCCAGGATTTGAACCAGTGAGCTCTCGGACTGATGACAGACACCTTAACCACTAGACACACATGTCCCACCACCATCCCCAATAGTATTATCTAACCTGGATCATACCAGGCGGCAATACCATCCTCATTACATTATATGGTCAATATATGTATATATATTGCAAAATCTGACACATCTGTTGCTAGCATGCTTCACTCACATTAAGTCGCACATTTCTGTCACATCCTTGCATTCCATGAAGGTGTAATTTTTCGAATGTATTTATTTTCTACTTGAGGGCGGCATCATATTTGACCCATTGAAGGGCAGTGAATTATTAATATTCATCACCAGGGTTTTTATCAAATTCATTGTGATTAGATCTGTTAAATATTTTCTTCCCAATGTGCTTCACGTTATAACATTATACTCCAAATCTCCGCCTGCTTCCAAGTAAACCAAGTGCATATTGTTCCATTTCAATCATGGATTCCAACTAATTAAGATTCATTGCATATGATATATAACATATATTTCGGCACATTCAATTGGCTGCAGCATGAACTGTTCTTGTCGGATCATGATATGAGCTCATTGTCCGCTTATCATCCTCGTTATCATTTTATTTTGCGGAATAAACAGAAAAAAGTAATGTTTAAGCATTAATTACATGTACATCCGCCAAAATCGAAAAATTTCGCAAGCTGCCAGGATTTGAACCAGTGAGCTCTCGGACTGATGACAGACACCTTAACCACTAGACTATTTTGTCCCACCACCATCCCCAATAGTATTATTTTACCTGGATCATACCAGGCGGCAATACCATCCTCATTACATTATATGGTCAATATATATATATATATTGCAAAATCTGACACATCTGTTGCTAGCATGCTTCACTCACATTAAGTCGCACATTTCTGTCACAACCTTGCATTCCATGAAGGTGTAATTTTTCGAATGTATTTATTTTCTACTTGAGGGCGACATCATATTTGACCCATTGAAGGGCAGTGAATTATTAATATTGACAATCACGGGTTTCTATCAAATTCATAGTGATTAGATCTGTTAAATATTTTCTTCCCAATGTGCTTCACGTTATAACAATATACTCCATATCTCCGCCTGCTTCCAAGTAAACCAAGTGCATATTGTTCCATTTCAATCATGGATTCCAACTAATTAAGATTCATTGCATATGATATATTACATATATTTCGGCACATTCAATTTGCTGCAGCATGAACTGTTCTTGTCGGATCATGATATGAGCTCATTGTCCGCTTGTCATCCTCGTTCTCATTTGATTTGGTGGAATAAACAGAAAAAAGTAATGTTTAAGCATTAATTCAGAGTATAAAAGGGAACATATAAATCGAAATTCCCCCCAAATATAATTTAACAGTACGCCATATATGCTTTAACATGTACTGGTACAAACACGATATGATTTTATATATCCGCAAAGATCGAAAGATTTCGCAAGCTGCCAGGATTTGAACCAGTGAGCTCTCGGACTGATGACAGACACCTTAACCACTAGACACACATGTCCCACCACCACCATCCCCAATAGTATTATCTAACCTGGATCATACCAGGCGGCAATACCATCCTCATTACATTATATGGTCAATATATGTATATATATTGCAAAATCTGACACATCTGTTGCTAGCATGCTTCACTCACATTAAGTCGCACATTTCTGTCACATCCTTGCATTCCATGAAGTGTGTAATTTTTCGAATGTATTTATTTTCTACTTGAGAGCGGCATCATATTTGACCCATTGAAGGGCAGTGAATTATTAATATTCACCATCAGGGTTTCTATCAAATTCATAGTGATTAGATTTGTTAAATATTTTCTTCCCAATTAGCTTCACGTCATAACAATTTACTTCATATCTCCGCCTTCTTCCAAGTAAACCAAGTGCATATTGTTCCATCTCAAACATGGATTCCAACTAATTAAGATTCATTGCATATAATATATTACATATATTTCGGCACATTAAATTGGCTGCAGCATGAACTGTTCTTGTCGGATCATGATATGAGCTCATTGTCCGCATGTCATCCTCGTTCTCATTTAATTTGATGGAATAAACAGAAAAAAGTAATGTTTAAGCATTAATGCAGAGTCGAAAAGGGAACATATAAATCGAAATACCTCCAAAATATAATTTAACAGTACGCCATATATGCTTTTACATGTACTGGTACAAACACGATTTGATTTAATATTTCCACCAAGATCGAAAAATTTCGCAAGCTGCCAGGATTTGAACCAGTGAGCTCTCGAACTGATGACAGACACCTTAACCACAAGACTATTTTGTCCCACCACCATCCCCAATAGTATTATTTTACCTGGATCATACCAGGCGGCAATACCATCCTCATTACATTATATGGTCAATATATATATATATATTGCAAAATCTGACACATCTGTTGCTAGCATGCTTCACTCACATTAGGTCGCACATTTCTGTCACATCCTTGCATTCCATGAAGGTGTAATTTTTCGAATGTATTTATTTTCTACTTGAGGGCGGCATCATATTTGACCCATTGAAGGGCAGTGAATTATTAATATTCACCACCAGGGTTTCTATCAAATTCAGAGTGATTAGATCTGTTAAATATTTTCTTCCCAATGTGCTTCACGTTATAACAATATACTCCATATCTCCGCCTGCTTCCAAGTAAACCAAGTGCATATTGTTCCATTTCAATCATGGATTCCAACTAATTAAGATTCATTGCATATGATATATTACATATATTTCGGCACATTCAATTGGCTGCAGCATGAACTGTTCTTGTCGGATCATGATATGAGCTCATTGTCCGCTTATCATCCTCGTTATCATTTAATTGGGCGGAATAAACGGAAAAAAATAATGTTTAAGCAATAATTCAGAGTAGAAAAGGGAACATGTAAATCGAAATTCCTCCAAAATATAATTTAGCAGTACGCCATATATGCTTTTACATGTACTGGTACAAACACGATATGATTTTATATATCCGCCAAGATCGAACAATTTCGCAGGCTGCCAGGATTTGAACCCGTGAGCTCTCGGACTGATGACAGACACCTTAACCACTAGACTATTTTGTCCCACCACCATCCCCAATAGTATTATTTTACCTGGATCATACCAGGCGGCAATACCATCCTCATTACATTATATGGTCAATATATATATATTGCAAAACCTGACACATCTGTTGCTAGCATGCTTCACTCACATTAAGTCGCACATTTCTGTCACAACCTTGCATTCCATGAAGGTGTAATTTTTCGAATGTATTTATTTTCTACTTGAGGGCGACATCATATTTGACCCATTGAAGGGCAGTGAATTATTAATATTGACAATCACGGTTTCTATCAAATTCATAGTGATTAGATCTGTTAAATATTTTCTTCCCAATGTGCTTCACGTTATAACAATATACTCCATATCTCCGCCTGCTTCCAAGTAAACCAAGTGCATATTGTTCCATTTCAATCATGGATTCCAACTAATTAAGATTCATTGCATATGATATATTACATATATTTCGGCACATTCAATTTGCTGCAGCATGAACTGTTCTTGTCGGATCATGATATGAGCTCATTGTCCGCTTGTCATCCTCGTTCTCATTTAATTTGGTGGAATAATCAGAAAAAAGTAATGTTTAAGCATTAATTCAGTGTATGAAAGGGAACATATAAATCGAAATACCTCCAAAATATAATTTAAACAGTACGCCATATATGCTTTTACATGTACTGGTACAAACACGATATGATTTTATATATCCGCGAAGATCGAAAAATTTCGCAAGCTGCCAGGATATGAACCAGTGAGCTCTCGGACTGATGACAGACACCTGGATCATACCAGGCGGCAATACCATCCTCATTACATTATATGGTCAATCTGACACATCTGTTGCTAGCATGCTTCACTCACATTAAGTCGCACATTTCTGTCACATCCTTGCATTCCATGAAGGTGTAATTTTTCGAATGTATTTATTTTTTACAATATGAAAAATCATTTTCTAATTTGGCTAAGCCTGCATCAGTGAAAGCATTGTACAATACAGTGGTTCTGTAAATATCACAATGGCATGCTACATCAAACTATTATACCTTTTTGGGTGAATTATAGACAATATGTATTAGTCGGGTTACATAGCATATTTAGAGAAATATTCGTCTACTTCAAACGTATTGCCTATTTTGCCCCAGATGATTGTAATTTCCTTATGAACTGAATTGTCACGTACCAACAAATGTAAAATAAAAGACTTGCTTTAAGATTGTTTAAAAATTGATGGTATATGCGCCAGATTACCAATGCATTGACATTAAAAAAAAAGATGTTTACATGAAATATATAAATCAAATATTCAGAAGTCCTTGTTGTAGCCAATCGATGCCTTATACCACTGACCCCAAATAGCATGTCCACTTCAGTACATTTAACGTGTAGTGTGACAATGTAGGAGACGGTGCAACAGTGTCGCTATCTATATGATGCATCTACATAAAACCTATATGTGCTTTATCAACATTGACCAGCAATTCCACTGATATTTTAAAACATCTGTTAGGTAAGGTTTATTATTGTTATCTATTATTTGTGATTTAACAGTGTTCATACAGGATAATCAGCAGTAGTCAAATGTAATTATAGCTTGATAGTTTCCCTCTTCAGATGAATACATGCGGTTGTTTTCATTACGCTATGTGGGATTAGTTTTAGCATTGATTAAGTTTATAGATTATCTAATCAAATCACGTATTCCGATTTTAATTTCGGCTTTCAGGAGTTTATGCAACATTCTCAAGAACTATTTCAGGAATGATAGTCACGTCTGAGGACATAACTGCTGCTGGAGGGATAAATATCCGTGCTAAAAAAACAATTACTAATTCGAATGTCAAGGTGCTATTTGAAGATGCGGAGCTGCTTTGAAAGACGTCGCTACTACTAAAGGTCTCAAAACGGCAGCGGTTGGGTTCATGCAGCTCATCCACAAGGGAGAACACCATGGAGTTACATCGGTCATGTTTCTTTCAATGATCGACATGGATCCGAATGTCATTGTCTGCTCCTGATTTGGACAAGTCCTGCATGTCCAGAAACATCGGAGTCAGAAAAGTAGAGCTTAACGAAAACCCGTACAGCTAGACTAGTCTCCAGTATATGGACATCATTGACCTTCTCCGAAGATTTATCAAGTCCCAAGACTTGGCAATTAAGAGCTTCATCTCCAGTGTCTTCATCACATGTTGCCATACCTCCCTGCTTCATGCCGTAACCTTTATATCAAGAGTGTGCGTGAGTACTTGCTGAAAATGCTCAACCTTGAAAATGATCTCCCAGATGTATGCAGACATGTTGTACGTCCGTCTGATAGACTTAGGGCTTGCATTTCAACTGATTTCGCAATACAACAGTACCTAATGTGCGGTTTGAAAACAACAGAAGATCTGACAATTGAATAAGGATCATAAAAACCCCAATGCTTAATCTGGGCTGTCACTCCCACGTGTGCAGAGGTCAATAGTGCGATGCAGCAATTTATAGGAATAACATTTACTACCAAAGACCTCAGCGATGTGCATCAGCTCATACAATATCTGTCGCAGGGAAATCCTCTCAGTGCAGGGGGACCACAGCCTCTAAGAAACATTGCAACAGGGGTAACTGCACATGTGAATTGTGACGCGGCTAAACATGTGGGTCTTCAAATGCTGCAATCAATAAAAAAAACAAAAGGCGGATGACTACACATTAAGGAAGAAAAACCAAGCTGTTACAATGAATACTGAAGGCTCAGTGAAGATCAGAGAAGTCATTGTAGATTATTTGCTCTTTTACCAACTTTAGGTTGTTGCTGGTGCTAGATGTGACACTAACCAGATACATTCATATATGAAATGTGCATCTACATACCTTCATTATTTGAATCAATATAAATTATGCGACCTGCAAACAAAGTAAGTTTTGATGATAGTATGTGGTCTTCACCTATTAAACATTCTTCCGAACCCCCTGATCAGGTTCACTATGTAGACAACTCGTAATAACGGGGAAAATTCGAATGGCTCCATAAGCGAGGTTTTTTAGCTCCCGTGGACTCAAATTGAGTAAACAAAACTTCAACATGCCTTCTTATGAATATATTGTGAAATTTCGTGAGGTTTTATGAAGCTACACAATGCCTGCAACAGTGGGGCTTATAAATAAGTAGGTGCTCGCATGATACTTGCATGGAAAAGTGAAACGTAATTACTATATGTTTCGTTTACAGCAATAATAATGCTTCAGACAAGTCGTCCGGCCATAATGCTCTTAGAGTTGCAAACGATGCATTCGGAAACATTGTAGGTAATAGCTGACGAAGGCAGGTCTGAATTGTTTAGCCACTGACCACCTCATTATTTGGCATAGTTTGCCTTGCGAATCACGAGCGTCTCATGCGCTGCGTTCTTGTTAATAATTGTTGTATTTGGTCCATATTACACCAAATATGTTTGTCTTTTAAGATCCGGTGTTGCCATGTATATCAACTGTTTCATGCAGATATAAGGTAGACGGCAATTTGGACCAGTTAAGTGTACATGCACCATTCCTGATATAGCAACAGAGAGGCGCTGGGGTGGGGCGTGGGGGTGGCAGTAATGTTTATATGAAACTGGTTGTCACAAACCTCACGACTGCAGAATCATACCTGTCACCACAATGAGCTTGTCCGCTCTGTGGCGGGTCACGTCACTTATAATTACTGTGTCACAATACCGTCACGCTTCAACAATGTGCATAATCATACATGGTAGTAGTAACTGTATAGGTTCTTTCTCCAGAGATGACGTACAAATCGCAACTCATGCTCAGCTTGGCGTGCGAGATGGCTGTTGTGATTTTATCGGAAAACTGACAGATCGTTTCTGTGAGTTTAACCGTACTGCTTGGTTATCACTCTCTGGAACGTCCATAATCACACAAAAGAAGAAAACTCTTACTCATTATATTTGAAGACACAAATTGTCGAGAAATCATGATGCATCAAGTCTCATCATGCTTCTATTCTTATCCGAGAAGCGAATGTCGAGATCACAACATGACACAAAACTCCTAAGCCTGATGAATGTGGGGCTGGTATTTGACGTTTTATCTCGATAAAAAAAGCCCGGTAATGCGAACTTTTTAAGGATTTGTTCCGATTTTAATGCGCGTCGCACGAGGACGCATGCTGTGCAACAATGTTGATAGTGCATTATAGAAGTTGAATAATTCTTCGGGACAGAAAACTGATGCAATTTATTATTACTACATCATATTAACGAATGCTAGTTTTACTACATACACATACGAGATATATAACTGAGTGTGAAGCCAACCAGTAGCAACCAAGGCGATCAAACTCTATTCCGAGGTATGAGAAGTTAACCTTCTCAAAACGTGTCTCCTTAAACAAATCATCCTGTAACTGAAGGATGGTTAGGCTCGTAAACTAATTTCTTTGGCAGAATGGTAGAATCATTAGATGCTTAATAATCGTTATAACGTTGTTTACATGTAAAATCCTTTGCAGACTTGATGCTACTGGGTTTCGTAACAGACAGGTCCGGCATATCGTATTGTGGGGTTTATCAATGCTAATTTAAGGTAGGATGTATGATGTACCCTGGCAGCCGAGGTTTATTTTTGTCATTCTAAGCCTAAATATTTCAAGATGTGTGGATGTATCTCCTAGAGTTGATATTCGGACTATCTTAAAAGTCACAGTTGGTATCACTGCTAATGGAAAAAATATAGATTGCTTATTAAAATATGATGATGAAACGTACCTTAGATCACTAAACATAGAATGCATTTTGATAACACCCAGCACGATACTTGTTATTTCATATGTGAGATTTTCTTACAATTAGCAGATCGACAAGCATTAAACCAGTGTACCAGGGTAAATAGTATTGTTGCAAAAGAGAACTGCAATAATTCTGATAAAAAGTTTTGGGAATGCTGTCACTCGCAACGAAACTCATTGAGGCATATTGTGCTTGGCTTATAGCTAATGCTTTGGTTTGTTTCAATGTTATCATTGCCTGTCTATAGTTTGTAATATGCCATAGATTAGCGTGTTTTACAGGCAACAACAGTGGTAGAAATGTAATCAAGACAAGAGGGCGTTTAATATACCAGCACAATACATTTAGTGTGCGATCTATGAAAAGCCACAATGCATATTATTTATGATAGATGCGGATATGATATTACAGCAATACACAAGAAATCGCAAGAAAAAGCTCTACACCGCAAGTCAATTGCGGCACAGTAGTTTGTGAACAGTCATACGTATCATTACGCATCATCAATGTATAGATACCCAAAATGCGTTATCTGAGTCTTTCCACGATGTTCGGCCTGCACTAAAACCTATCAATTGTGGATAGATTACGACGCCAGTTACACAACGAGCTTGTTGATATTGTGTCCTGGCGAAGTGTACTTTTATTATATAATCTATATCTAGTGCAAAGTATGGGTTGTGACAGCTTTCAACTCTCAAACCGATTAACAATTGACTGATTCATGAATTATGCGTTAGGTTTCATTCTTTAGAATCTCGCTACATTTATGGAGCATCGAAATGTATATAGAAATTAAGGATCGCAACTGTAGATGCTAAAAACCATATAGGCCTCTGCCATTCATGTAATTAGCGATTACAGGGATAATTATTTAGCTTTGTGTATTTGTATTGACCAAGATAACTACAAAAAAGGTTAGTATGTGGAATTTAAAGAAAACCAGACATTTGTAAAACTGGTTTGCTTCCTTCAAATTAGTTTACAAACTGATGACAACATGTTGTAAACTTTATTGCACATCAACATAACAAATGCTTAGTGGATGTATGTCGAGTTTGCTGCCGCCCTTTCTGGCTAAAATAAAATATTCAATTACTAAACTTCTATTGAATATTAAGTAGTGTCTTGTCATTACATGATTGAGCACAGTACTGTCGAGCCCTGGGTCTATTCGGTATATCATTATATAGAAAGAGGCAGAAATGCTGTTAGATTAATAAAGGGAATGTACGTCTTCAAAATGAGTAAATTAACGGTGGTGTGCTCAGTCAGAATGATAACGATGGCTATGACTCTTAAATAAATATACAGTTTGAAGCTTGTCTCAATTCGAGAAGAATTTATCTAAAGATAATCTCTTTAAATTGACTTTTCATCTAAATAACACTAATAATTGCCCAGAGACTAGGGCTCATCCATTCACAAGCATCATTACTATATGGCTTTAAATATTACCGTAAATGGCTTAAGAACACTTGCGGTTACGGCTGCAAATAAATTTGAATATTCACCGTGAGACCATATATTATACATATGTCTATTCTGCTTTGTTTAGTTTATCATAAGTAAGAATTTTGTTTTGAAAACCATTACAGTGATATAGACAAATAGAGCCTAGCATATACCCATTACCGAATAGGCGAAGAGAACATATGTAATTTTGCAACCTTAGGGCTACGGAATAACGCAAGCGGATGCATATTGATATGTGTATCTACCTAAAGTGATCACATATTTTTTAAGATTTTATTATTTCTACATGGCACCCTTCCAAACGTTAGTCGAACGGATTAAGTGATGAGGCGTTTAGGCTATTTTCTCTAGCATTTAGAGAATCTGGCTCGGGTGCAACATAAATATATCTCGGAGAGCATTAAAGCGCCAATGTAATTCAAAATCCCATTAAACAAGGTCCAAAGCATTCCACTCACTAGTATATGTGTTAGTTATCGCATGGTCACGTGGGTGATATGGGGAAAGAACACGAGGACGCGGAGCGTCCGAGTGTCTTTCACCATATCATCCGCGTGACCATGCGATAACATACTTATCGCGATGGCAACTACACGCGATAATCAAGCACGACGCTGCCTCCTAATGACGATAATTAGCGTGAACCTATGTTATGTAAGGTATCTGCCTGGGACCTGTAAATATGACAGGTAGTCCGTTAATCCAACATTCGGCCTCAGCATGATTCCCGGGAGATGAGATAATACCGTGACTTCCCGATAAGCGCTACGCAACCACATTAGCGGCTGGCAAGCAAATGACTCTTGAGAAAACCTTTGTTATTAGACTTGTAAAGTGTGCGTGATAATAAGAACCTCCGTAGTGTTGCCATGCTAGAGCAGCGGTGCTCTGTGAGGGACCATCTCAAGTGAAGTTGTTTCTCGGTGATATATCGACACGGTTGCAGTTATCGCATGGCAAACTGTGCGTTTGAGGTGATATTGGAAAAAGACCCAGCTTTTTCTCGAGCTCTGATTGGCTGAGAGGAAGGTGCCATGCGATAATGTCGCTTAAAGCGATACGCTTTAGCACTACATCCATGGAGTATAACTGAAATTTACGAGTAGGCTGGACAGCGTATGCCTCACTGGAGTATATCATTGTCATGAATAATTAGCTCTAGTTGCCGTAGGCAATTATCCACGGTTGAATATTACTTACTGCAACATAGTGTTAGATGAGGAATTGTTTTTTTTGGCCCAGTCATGGGATACTTCTACTATATATTTGTTTGGGGTACGACGAAACGAATGGAGATACAATCCACTCTTAAATATAGCCATCGTGTCCAATGTATCGTATAAACAGTATTGATCTAATTAACTATAATATGAGGACCACCTACCCTTACACATACGTACATTGAAATAATCGGTTATGAAATTATCTGTTATTAGATTATCTGCTATAAAGACTCGTGGCATCATGATGATTTACGTTCAACAAATGCCGACATTCAGCCTAAGCAAGCAAGATTAGGAGCTATATGGTATTAATCACGTAATGGAGGTGGAAATATCGTTGACACATGCTTTGGTGAACTCGACAAGTGAAGTCGGCAGCAAACTATTGTGTAGATTGGCGGTTACTGGCATTGGCTGTTTAATGCAATTCATATTGAGTTTTATAAATCGTGCTATATGTGTCTTTCCAGTGAAAAGTTTGGTTAGAGGTCACGTTTCTTTGAAATGATATGGTTTACTAATGTATTATGCAACAGCTGCTTAGTCTAGAACGGGATGCTAAAGTACACATGTGGGTTTAGATACGCTGTGATTGGGCAAGCTGTCCATTCACATGTCGTGTTATTCAGCTCAGTTTGGCATAATGATGTGGTATAATGACGATACGGTTATCAGCAACACATTTAACGCGACGAGTGTATTGAACTAATTAACGAGACGCAGTGCTAGTTCGTATTAAAAGCTCATGCTTGTTTTAATTCAATGAAGTCAGCAGTTCACAGTGTCAAAACGCGTACAAAAATGGGCATCTTTTATCGGCTGAGAGAATCAATGGCAATAATCATATATCAAATTTGACTCAAATATTACTCTCGTTTAGCGAAACCTGCTTCGCAAGCAATGTACCACCTAAAACATTCACCGCCTTTCAGAAGTAATTTGTGAGGATATTATATACGCTAAGCTAAAGACCCCGGTAGTCCGTACGCGTGCAACACTGGCGTACAACTGGAGAGCAATTGAGGTACTCGTGAAATATTACTTGTATAATGTTGATTAACAAATACCCATTTTAAGTGAGGGTTTATACCCCGGCATGCTTTATCACATCTAGAAGCTTTAGCGTAGGTGGTGTTTTACAGCATATGTAATAAATGATGTAATATTACACGAATGGTGTTATTGTATGTGTAGAATAAACATGCCATCATTTTGGGTGCTGCTGTATATTTCCGGCATTTTCATAAGCAGTCGGTTTTTATGGAAGAGCTGGTATTCAATTATTTAACTACTGAGAGGGTTACTTTCTCACTGCTTTTGTAGTATTATTAAAAATCATATTTTATTCATTTGCAGTTTGTTCCTATGTATCTGATATATTTTATACAACAAGACTTTGATTTATTTGAGTTATATTTTCGGCATAGCAACGCCCTTCTATATAATCATAGCGTATGTGAAATACACGCCAAAAATTTGCGTCGGTTAGCTCACCCATTTGACTGTGAATAATAGTGATGATAGGACAACACCTTGATAGTATAGTGTACAACATTTTAACCATACTAGATAAATGTTATATCGTGTAGCTCTATCTGGCGTTGTATAGATTTTCATTCCCCCTAGAGGCAACGGCTGTAGAAAAAACAATGTAGTATTCGGCATTTCTGTTACATTGAATTGCACATATTTTTCACACAGCTTGCTTAAAATGTTGGTTACTTGCAACTACGAAATGCATTGGATCGTGCATCCGCGCTTGGAGGTTTACCAATAAACGTAGGTGCTGGCTTAAGGGCTAGCCATTCACTGAACGTGGTAAGCAATTTGTTCAATATTCAATTTGCATTCTAAATTGCTCAACGGCCAAATACTTGTTTTCCTTGACTCGATAGCAAAATTGACCCGAGCTGCCTCATTGAATCGACATCTGAACAGAGATAATGTCAATCGTGAGACCAATACATGCATTAATCATTCATATTATGAAGTATAGACCATAAGAAACTAATATTTCTGTTCGATGATATTCTTCTTCTATAAGCAGTTGATAAGTGCCAATTTCAAAGTAAATACAATAGCCGTAACTTCAACCAACATACCGTCAAAATTAGAATTTTGAATGGGAAATACGTTATGATGTTGATTAATGACCAAAGAGGACTCGTATTATTGCCTCTGAATTGTCGCACATATAATAGGGCACCCAAATATTTATTGCGTTTATTGGATAACGATGACATTTTCATTGGATCTCAAACTAGTGCAATGCTCCAAGTTGTCTTCCATGACTGCCTTTGGGTGTTCTCGCAAGCAATTATCCAACACATCCTTTTCCCAAATAAAAGTACATTCATCATTTTCGAATAATCCATAAAAATATAAAGTGCGACTGAACATAGTGTTTCATTAAAATATGATCCTGCGATCACATATCCTGTGACAACTCAGTGGCGATAATAATCCTATTAGCTAAGCGCATTAATAAACGAACGATTATCATAAAAACTAGTAATGACCCCGATAAAGATACAGTTGGGCGATTACAAGATGCTAAGTCAGAGCTCTTCTGGTACAGTGAGGAATCCAGCTAATTGCGTGGATAGCACCTAATCAGATGTGATTGGTCGTCGTGTATGCTGAAACCATTGCTCATCCAGATGAAGCTTTGCCCTATCTGGCATCCACCATATCTATGTATTAGTTACTTGACAAAGTACCTACAATGAGAGTCACCAAATGCAAATAATGTTTTGTAAAGACCTCCAAGTTTATAAACTCGAAACCTTGTTGCCAGATTTACGTATTTATATACTATGCTTGGAGTCAGCCAAGTAGTGGTGACATATTGTGCAACTACAAAACAGCAAGAAGGGCGACTTTCACATAACACATGATATATACGCTTTTCAGCCATATCCTGTAACCTAGAATTTACAGAAGGCTACTCTACTACTTGTTAATTGATTCAAGAACAAACATGAACCACATGCACTCGCATAATTGATTTTTGCCTATGCTTGCAAGATGCAACAACTATATAACAGGTAATTGAAACGAGTATGAGCAAAGCATAGCTCTAACTATTGACACTAATAATTTGAGCTGTTTACAATGAATTGTATGTACACCGTGTTGATTAACCACCATCACCACAGCTGAAGGCTACATATTGTACGACAAAGGCTCACTACCATATCATGACAAAATAAGTCCAACTATGGCTTTTTAGTACGATATTCACGTCTTGCCTTACGTGGCTATACTTAGAAATAAAATGACGCCCGTTATTTTTCTTCGGTTGAGTTTTCCGAAGAAAATTTGGCGAAAATAATTGTGCATTCACACATATCTCAATATCGATTCCACATTGGTAGATGTGCATTTTCTTGCTATTAATTTTTATCGATCGCAAGTTGACTACACGAGAACTGCCATATATCCCAGGGGGTGGTAAAGCTCTGATAAATTACCTATCCAAATAAACAAATTAACATCATCACTGCATTTAGCATCAATGACTAGTTTTATTCATAAGAATAGGCTGCTACCCGATGTTACGTTGGACATGATCCACTATCCCCAAGAGTGCCAATTTAGATAGAGGTATTTTTTACTTCCATTATATTGGCATGTGCGCCAATGGTAAACATACATCATGAATAAGGCTTGTTTTTGTTTGGGATGCCGTGCTTCTACCTTTCTTTACCACCTACATCTAAGGTGTTGCAGATTACCTTACGCGTATCCATAGAAACATTTCGCATCATAGTGCATATTTGATTTGTTGTAGTCTTCAGTATAGGAGACAATATACTTCTCGGGTAAACATTAAACTTATGTTAGGAAAACAACACCCTCTTATACCTTACATGTTTTCGGTGTTTGCTTTTCGAACAACTTGGCGCATTTATGTTTCCCTCAATCAATTTACATTTGCCCAATAGGCTGACAGTTTATTGGAGACGACACATCGATCAATATGGGTGTATTCGTTGTGTCGCAGGTTAACATTTGTCTTGTTTGGCTGTCACGGGGTGGTACGGCCATATTTATCAATCGATGTGTATTTATTATGCCTTCTCCAATGGCCTGAGAGGGTTGCAGTACCTAGGTGCTAGCTGTATAAAATCAATACTTATAATCAATTCCTAGTACTTACAGAAGCAAACATGGTACCCTCATCGGACAAAAACACCCATCAGTTTTATACGTGAGCGACCAAAGTCCGACGGCTGCAAGTTGCTACAACCAGCACTTTACATTTCATCTATAATTATCTCCGCCCCGAAGCGTCGTAATAGCCATGTATTATAGTATGTCTAGTATATGGAAATAGAGAAAAAAAGGTAGGACTTTACCATTGATGCCGCATATGTGTGACTACATTGTGATAAAGTGCCATTTTTCATGTTAATTCACCTCTAGCCAGAAAACGCTACAATAATGTATGGTTCTACATCGTATCGACAAAAGGGTTTACTATCCAATTTTGCCTTTAGAAGAGGAAGCAACGAATCAGTTTTGATGTACTAATTGAATTGGAATGTTTCAGTTGAATTTTCGCAGTGCGTCAGAGTAATTCCATATATCTTCAAGCCCCCCGCATCTCACTACATAGCATCCACGGAGTATAGCCACTTGGCCGTTATATTAAGTCCTTCAGGGCTGTCGCGATTGCTGCAAGTCGGAATTTTACAGATGAATAGATCTTCTGTATTCTAGATAGTTTGTATACATGCTGTTCAGTTGTGGATGGCACGAGTTATCATCAGATTTTGGGAGTGCAGCTGCCTATGGACGCTGATTTCTACGATAATCTGCAACATGATCATCAATCCTATTCACCTAACGTTCCCGACTTCAAAATCAACAAAGAGCCAACAATACAATTTGAATTGAATACTCGACAGACGATCGTTTCTTAATTTGGCACAGTGCAGGGATGTTCTTAAAGGAAATGATATATATGCGTTTGATGCTTTTGTAGATGATGTCTAGAAGCATTACACAATTCAAGTCTCCGACAAGCATTGCAATAAGTCAGACATGACTCATAAATACACTATCGCATAACCGCTTCTCGGCTGTTAGGACAGAGCATGGCTCGCTGAGCACCATTTCCCCACTACAAGTATGAGAAACGCCGATTTGTCAAATCGGATTCCACGGGGTCTTGTGAGGTTAAACAACGCCGAACTTTCGGCTGACACAGTTGGGCTTAGAAATAACTGTGTGCTCACCTGATACTTGCCTAGCAAGTGTACAAATGTGGAACGTAGTTACTATCTATAATGTTTACAATTATAAACATTATATCGAATAAATAAATACAGCTGCCCACTATATGATGGGAACCAAAATAGGAAAAAACTCCATTGGCAAAGGCTGGGCTGAATAACTTGCAACCTTTCAACCTCATTCTTTGACACGGTTCGCGATAACCGTAAAAAATTCATGAGCGTCTCAGGCAATGCTTTCTTTTTGATTACTGTTGTATTTTGCCTATTTCGCTATATTAAATCATTCATGCTTGTATGATGGGATCAGGACAAGCTTGTTTTGTAGACTGAGGGCGCTTGCCGTGCAAGCAAAAGTTTTGACATAGATACAAGGTACACGGCTAGTTAAGTATATGTATCATTCATTGCCTAGCAATGTTAGAGGCGACAGGGTGTGTGTGTGTGGGGGGGGGGGGGGGGGTGGGGGTGGAGCAGATATAACTGTATGAAACAGAATGTTACAAATCTCAAAATTACACAATTAGACCTGCCTCAAAAATAAAGTAAGTCCAGTGGCTGGTCACGTCATATACAATTATTATATCGCACGTGTGAAGAATTTCGTCACGCTGAAACAATGTGCTCCATCATCCGTGGTTCTACGAAGAGGTTTTGCAATATATGTATAAAATGTTTAATATTAGAGTAATTAGCATGTCTTATTTGCGTTTGGATTTTTAAGGAGGTCCATTCAATACAGATGAAATACAAATCGCCGCGCTAAGCGGCTAAGCGTGTGAGACGGCTTTTGTCGTATTATTTTGTCGGGTAACTGAAGGATCGTTCAGATAAGTTTAATTGCATTGCTTCGATATTGCTCTTGAAAAAGTTCGTGATCTTACATAATAGATGTGTATGACGCCAAAGAGTCAAATATAACCCACATGCCATTCCTAAATTCTTACTTTGTATAACTTAAGACCTAAATCAGGATCCATTAATCTATTACCTGCTTCGTTTCTCTTACCCTGCAAAAATATGCAGTGCGACTGAAAATGTTGTGTTATCGTTTCACTGAAGGAAGACGCTGCAATTGCTGTCCTTTTGTTATTACTTTGCGATGATCACGCACGATATTGGCGAATCAATGACCGAACGCGTATCATTAAAAATAGCAATAACCCTTATAAAGATCCACTTGGCTTGCTGATGGCTAAGACAAATCAGAGGACCCAAAATCTAATTTTATGGTGTTACCGTGCGCTTTCCTCAGGGCTTAGGCTTTGTTGTGGCAAAAGACAGTGACATGTTTATAAGTCATTCGCCCTTGTGGAACCCGCACAGCAAACAGAAGATGAAACAGCAACAAAGTCACTTCAGTTAATTTTGTAAAGAAACCCACCAAAACTCGCATTAGAGCTATGATTCAACACGAGGCTTTGGTGGCAAATGTAGCATACCCACAGCGATATTTAATCAAGTGTTTTTTATCGTTTTTACGTTTCAAATTAAATAGAAAGTACCAATTATATACACCTCAATGCTGCGTATTCGTATATAGTATTTTTCTTTCATTTGTTTCTTGCATCAGCCAAACGGAGACCTTTTAACTTGAACTTTTAGAGAAATAACTGAGTTAGAGCTGACTGTGTGAGGTCATCTACTATATAGTAACTCATATCTGAAGAACTACCGAAAAAGGTTTTACTGTTCGGTACTTAGACTACGATGATAAAGGATATAACCGTATCATCTCCTTTTAAAATTGCGATCAGAAGATGAATGTACTGAATTGTAACGCGTGGCTACTCAGGAACATATTCGTAATATCCGTTCGGTTACGAAATTATGTTGAAAGACCGCGCATACATTCATCTATAGCGGAGAGCCATACTTTGTGCGTTGAACGCCAAGAATTAAATGAAATGGCACAATCCCTTTATCTACAACTCCTGATGGGGGTCATGAATACAGTTATTGGTCTGCATGCCATAGATAAAACATTGTTCGACTGCGAGATTTAGGGATGCTGATTAAATTACATTGTACTGTCAATACGCGCCATGGCTAGTAATGATATAGCTGCGACGTAGTGTTGAGTAAATCCAAGTTAACCTTGGTGCATCGCAAGGAACTCGAGCCATAATTATACCACATCTAAGTCTTTATTTGTTAATCAAAATTTGCATACAGGCTTACGTAACATAGCCTCAACAGTAGATTATACTGAACCGCTACACGAAGGTTACGATTTGCTTGGCCCAATGCCACAACGGCATCATGAGTTAATAAGTCAAACTATGGCTAATTAAGTTCAATATTTACGTCGTGATTTACATTACATATTTTGCATTTTGACAATTAGACGCATGCCACAAATTTATCGTGGGTTTGGCGACAAACGTCGATGCAACTAATTTTAACCTGCGTAATTGTATGTTCTCATATGTCTCCGCATTAATTTCAAATAGAAAATCTGTTATGCGGGAAAATGCAAAATTCCAAGTTTATCATATTCCATTTAGCGCAAATTGGCCGCAGGAGAACTGCCATAAATCGAAGAGGGTATTAAAATTTTGATGCAATTGCCTGGCGCAATAGACAAAGATCACAGCGATCATATATCGGTCATAGAGGCACGTTTAGCGAATAGCAATAACTATTAAACAATGAGAGTGCAATCAAAATTATTCACAAATAAACAGACTAGCAGCATCAGCAATACTTCAGCATCCCATAAACTTCAAATGAGATAAATGACAAAGATGCGCCGAGTCGAAACGACTCGATTTTATTAACAGACCTGTTCACATCTAATAAAGTAAATGATATAGCTTACCGGAATCTTTATGTTGCGTGATATATCAGAATAAACCAGCTCGTGCAAGTTGCAAGTGATTAATGGCATAGATACAAGGTACACGGCTAGTTAAGTATATGTATCATTCATTGCCTAGCAATGTTAGAGGCGACAGGGTGTGTGTGTGGGGGGGGGGGGGTGGGGGTGGAGCAGATATAACTGTATGAAACAGAATGTCACAAATCTCAAAATTACACAATTAGACCTGCCTCAAAAATAAAGTAAGTCCAGTGGCTGGTCATGTCATATACAATTATTATATCGCACGTGCGAAGAATTTCGTCACGCTGAAACAATGTGCTCCATCATCCGTGGTTCTACGAAGAGGTTTTGCAATATATGTATACAATGTTTAATATTAGAGTAATTAGCATGTCTAATTTGCGCGTTTGGATTTTTAAGGAGGTCCTTTCTATACAGATGAAATACAAATCGCCGCGCTAAGCGTGTGAGACGGCTTTTGTCGGATTATTTTCGTGATCTTACATAATAGATGTGTATGACGCCAAAGAGTCAAATATAACCCACATGCCATTCCTAAATTCTTACTTTGTATAACTTAAGACCTAAATCAGGATCCATTAATCTATTACCTGCTTCGTTTCTCTTACCCTGCAAAAATATGCAGTGCGACTGAAAATGTTGTGTTATCGTTTCACTGAAGGAAGACGCTGCAATTGCTGTCCTTTTGTTATTACTTTGCGATGATCACGCACGATATTGGCGAATCAATGACCGAACGCGTATCATTAAAAATAGCAATAACCCTTATAAAGATCCACTTGCTTGCTGATGGCTAAGACAAATCAGAGGACCCAAAATCTAATTTTATGGTGTTACCGTGCGCTTTCCTCAGGGCTTAGGCTTTGTTGTGGCAAAAGACAGTGACATGTTTATAAGTCATTCGCCCTTGTGGAACCCGCACAGCAAACAGAAGATGAAACAGCAACAAAGTCACTTCAGTTAATTTTGTAAAGAAACCCACCAAAACTCGCATTAGAGCTATGATTCAACACGAGGCTTTGGTGGCAAATGTAGCATACCCACAGCGATATTTAATCAAGTGTTTTTTATCGTTTTTACGTTTCAAATTAAATAGAAAGTACCAATTATATACACCTCAATGCTGCGTATTCGTATAGTATTTTTCTTTCATTTGTTTCTTGCATCAGCCAAACGGAGACCTTTTAACTTGAACTTTTAGAGAAATAACTGAGTTAGAGCTGACTGTGTGAGGTCATCTACTATATAGTAACTCATATCTGAAGAACTACCGAAAAAGGTTTTACTGTTCGGTACTTAGACTACGATGATAAAGGATATAACCGTATCATCTCCTTTTAAAATTGCGATCAGAAGATGAATGTACTGAATTGTAACGCGTGGCTACTCAGGAACATATTCGTAATATCCGTTCGGTTACGAAATCATGTTGAAAGACCGCGCACACAGTCATCTATAGCGGAGAGCCATACTTTGTGCGTTGAACGCCAAGAATTAAATGAAATGGCACAATTCCTTTATCTACAACTCCTGATGGGGGTCATGAATACAGTTATTGGTCTGCATGCCATAGAAAAAACATTGTTCGACTGCGAGATTTAGGGATGCTGATTAAATTACATTGTACTGTCAATACGCGCCATGTCTAGTAATGATATAGCTGCGACGTAGTGTTGAGTAAATCCAAGTTTACCTTGGTGCATTGCAAGGAACTCGAGCCATAATTTTACCACATCTAAGTCTTTATTTGTTATTCAAAATTTGCATGCAGGCTTACGTAACATAGCCTCAACCAGTAGATTATACTGAACCGCTACACGAAGGTTACAATTTGCTCGGCCCAATGCCACAACGGCATCATGAGTTAATAAGTCAAACTATGGCTTATTAAGTTCAACATTTACGCCGTGATTTACATTACATATTTTGCATTTTGACAATTAGACGCATGCCACAAATTTATCGTGGGTTTGGCGACAAACGTCGATGCAACTAATTTTAACCTGCGTAATTGTATGTTCTCATATGTCTCCGCATTAATTTCAAATAGAAAATCTGTTATGCGGGAAAATGCAAAATTCCAAGTTTATCATATTCCATTTAGCGCAAATTGGCCGCAGGGGAACTGCCGTAAATCGAAGAGGGTATTAAAATTCAGATGCAATTGCCTGGCGCAATAGACAAAGATCACAGCGATCATATATCGGTCATAGAGGCACGTTTAGCGAATAGCAATAACTATTAAACAATGAGAGTGCAATCAAAATTATTCACAAATAAACAGACTAGCAGCATCAGCAATACTTCAGCATCCCATAAACTTCAAATGAGGTAAATGACAAAGATGCGCCGTGTCGAAACGACTCGATTTTATTAACAGACCTGTTCACATCTAATAAAATTATTGATATAGCTTGCCGGAATCTTTATGTTGCGTGATATATCATAATAAACCAACTCATGCAAGTTGCAAGTGATTAATGGCCCTCAGTAGGAAAACATGTAGCTGCTGATTTGACACATTATACAAATAGTGCCGTTCCATCAGAATAACGTATATATTGGATCAATCTGTTACATATATCGCTATAACACCAAGCAAAGCGATACAACTTTCAAAGGCATTACGAAAGTTTGTCCAGCTAGTAAATCATAAAATGATCTTTTTTATCAGATGCAAGCCGTTGCATCTCTCGTTGTCCTGCGAATATGTGTCCTTCTTAAATACTCGCTTCTGGCATATTTCTTATTCAGAATGAAATCAAGCAACTTGACACAATCGGAACCTCAGAAGATAACCACTTCATTCAACATGTTATAATCAATACATCTCGGTAGTGATAGATTGAATCAAGAAGTGTCCAAAACAGTGCCAGTCCACGCATTATGTATATTTGTTACAATGCATCGATGTTCATGTTATAAAAACAAAGGTATTCAACAATAGGCATATACGTGCTTTGTTGCATGCGAACGCTACCCAGGGCACATTTGTTTTAGGCTTTTTGATAAATGACGGGTTGGAGTTAATTAGCATTAAAATTTCGGCCCTTTATAGTCAGTTATAATACCGCATAAATCAGTACACTTCATTACAACACAATTCTGCCGCTTAGATTGTCTAAAATGTCATTGAATGCACTTACTGAATGATAACATCTAGTAATGATGCATTATGGCCCCTGTTGTCATATTGTAATGCACTGACTAGACTAATAGGGTCAAGGACATAAACCACGTATTTAAGTATGATATGCTCCGGGTTATATATATAAATATATATATATATATATATATATATATATATATATATATATATATATATATATATATATATATATATATATATATATATATATATATATATATATATATATATATATATATATATATATATATATATATATATATATATATATATCGAGAGAGCGAGAGAGAGATGTGTAAATTTACGCAGAGTGTAACTTCTTGAAATCCGCTTTGGTACGGTTAAAAGTTTCGTCAACTGTGCGACATAAAATAGCCATTAGTGAAGAATTTGTGTGAGTAAGCCAAAGGTGCCAGTTATTATAAAGAATCATATAGGCCAAATATAAGGGCGGCATCTACAAGGTCATTAATGACAAGGCCGTCTTACTACTCTCCGCAATAAGCCGTATATTGCAACAAATGCTTCTATGAGAAAATATATGTTACGGTGTAATCAATACTGGGCGTTTTTTAGCCAACATATGAAACATTTACTATGTTTTCTTCTATAATTGCCAGTGCCTAAATATATGGAAATATTTTCACTAATAACGCCGAACGGCTATTAACTGGCAACAATTCATCTTTAACCGATTGTGTTATGTATGGGCATTATGCTAAATAATAAGTAGATATAATCAACAGGAATTCACCCCTCGAGAAATAGACACAAACGGTATGCATATATATATATATATAAGTAGTATTTGCACCGCGACTGACATTCTGCGTTGTTAATGCCATTTCATCAATAATAGCAATTAATTCCATCAGCGCTTGGGGCATTGAAGAGAACGACAACCATGAAATTGCCATTATTACTGTGACAAGTTTGCCCAGATGAAAATGCATTTTAAATGTCAGCACTCGACTAACGCTCGCGTCCCATGCAAAACAAACTTCAAATGATATACCGTGTATTGCTTCTGCAACATGTCAGCATGATTTGTAAAGTACAAACTAGACTATCAGTGCAACGCCAATATTCTACTGACGTGTTAGCTTCCCTTTACCCAAATAACGGTTGGGGCTCTGATTTAATTTAACAAATGTTGGTGAAGAGGATGTAAATAATGGATCAGCAAGGCTTTAAACAACCTGTGAAGCGGATAAACTAGATAGTTTGTTGATTCCGATAAAAGGATTTATATCTAAACTTAAGTAAACTAAATTTGAGGCATCATATGCAACGAGGATAAAGTGGTATAAATAGCATCGCTAAAGTAACAAAGTTAGATCCCAAACGTACATTATGGACTTTTTCCCTATATAGCATATCTGCACAAGTGAAATCCCATTTTAATTGCACTGGCTTTGAAAGTAATACACGAGCGTTATTGGATTAAAAACCACTGTTTGCACAAACGAATCGACAATGCTACATCAATCCACTTACAATGCATAAGCTGACGCAAGATTGCAACATAGCTAATATATATATATATATATATATATATATATATATATATATATATATATATATATATATATATATATATATATATATATATATATATATATATATATATATATATATATATATATATATATATATATATATATATGTGTGTGTGTGTGTGTGTGTGTATGTGTGTGTGTATATATTTGTATATGTGTATATATTCACAAATTAACTACTGAGAGGGTCACTGTCTCACTACATTTGTTGTACTATTTGAAATGATATTTTTAATCATTGGCAGTTTGTTACTATGTTAGTGATATAATTAACTCAACAAGACTTGGATTTATTTGAGTAATATTCTCGGCATAGCAAAGCCCTTCTATATAATCATAGCGTATATGGAAGTCAATCCTAGATTGCATTAGCTCATCCATGTTACTGCGAATAATAGTAATGATAGGACATCACTTTGATACTGAAAACAACGGCTGTAGCATAAACACCTTTGTATTCTGTATTTCTGTTACATTAAATTGCACATGTTTTTCACACAGCTTGCTTAATATGTTGGTCACTTGCAACTACGAAATGCATTTCATCATACATCTTTGCTAAAAGGTTTACTAATAAATGTAAGTGCTGGTTAAAGGGCTAGCCATTCATTCGCTGAGCGTTGTAAGCAATTTGTTCTATATTCAATTTGCATTCTAAATTGCTCAACGGCCAAATACTTGTTTTCCTTGACTCGATGAAGGCACAATGAACTCGAGCTGCCTCACTGAATCGACATCTGGACAGTATTAATGTCAATCGTGACACAAACACATCCATTAATCATTCATAATATGAAGTATACTAAGTCCTAAGAAGTTAATATTTCTATTTTACTATATTCTTCTTCTATTAGCAGTTGATAAGTGCCAATTGGAAAGTAAATACAACAGCCGCAACTTCAATCAACATACCGTCATAATTAGAATTTTATATGGGAAATACGTCACGATGTTGATTAATGACCAAAGAGGATTCGTATTATTGCCTCTGAATGGTCGCACATATGATAGGGCACCCAACTACTCATTGTGTTTAGTGGATAACGATGACATTTCATTGCGACTCGAACTAGTGCAATGTTCTAGGTTGTCTTCCATGACTGCCGTTGGGTGTCCTCGCAAGCAATTATCCAACACATCCTTTTCCAAATAAAAGTAAATTCATCATTTTCTCATAGCGTACAAGTGTTTTATTAAAATATGATCCCGCGATCACATATCCTATGACAACTCAGTTGCAATAACAATCCTATTAGGTAAGCGAATTAATAGACGAACGATTATCATAAAAACTAGTAATGACCCCGATAAAGATACAGTTCGTTTACTGACAGTTAAGACAAATCAGGGGGTTTTTAATTTAATTTAATGGTGTTACCGGACGATTGTTCCACGACTTAGGCTTTCTCACATGTATGTAATGTTACGCCGTTTGTGGCACCCGCGCTGTCGCGCTGGATGAAGAGGATATAACATTGAAAGGGTCACTTTGGTTCATTTCACACAGTAACCAATGAAACTTCCATTTGATGTATGTTTTGACACTATGCTTTCGCAGGAATGATGCATACCCACAGCAATATTGAATATCGTGCTTTTGTATCGCGTTTACAGTTCAAGTCTAACAGGGACTACTGATTAATTTCACCTCACTTCAGTGTTACTGTATTTTACCTCTTTCTTCCAATGAATAGCATTTTTTTCTGCCATAAACCAGATTGACACATTTGAATTTGAACATTTATGAGAATAACGGTGTGAGCGATAAACGTGCCAGGTAACAAACATCTGACGAGCTACAGGGAAATATGCTACAGCTCGGTGCCAAATGTGTCTATTTGCGAGCATATTAGCTTATTCTGCGATTATTGTGTTGAGTGAATCTGCACTCATCGCTGTCCACTTTACGAAACCGCAAATGGCTCCTAATCTGGCTCGAGGCTCTTCCCATTTGCCAACAGCAGATGAAATGTAATCACGTGCGCTATAGTACATGCTAGGCGAACTAACAAATGGCTACTCAGGACTCTTTCAATATTTTCCGTTCTGCTACGCAATCAGGTTGGATGACCACATACACAGTTCAATGGAGCGCAGAGCAATCAATACGTTTAAAGCCAAGCATATAATGATATCGCGTAACTGCTTATCTGCAGCGCATGGTGTGAATCACAACCTGTGTTTCGGAACAGTTATTGGTGTGTTATTATGAAAACCTAAATAAATTCTTCTTCTCATTATTGATGAAATATTGCGAGAAATTGTTGATGCTGATTTAATGGCGTTGAACTGTCAATACGTGCCGTGGTAAATAATGAGTTGCTTTCACGTACTGTTGAGCTTAGTCATGTCACCACTGGTGCATTGCAATGAACTCGAGTAGCAATAATATCGGCTATTCGGTTGTATTTACTATTCCAAACTGGCATTTAGGTTCACGTGACTAAGCCTCAGCGGATTACATCTATGAGTGATTACAAGATACAAAGTCAACAGTGCTTTGCTGGTACAGTGAGGAATCCAGCTCACTGCGTGAAAAGCGCCAAATCTGGTGTGATTTGTTGTCGTGCATGCTGAAACTATGGCTTATCCAGAAAAGGCGTTGCACTCTTTGTCATCCGCCATATTCATGTACGAGCTACTTGAAAAATTAACTACAATGAGAGTCACCAATATGGATATATTGTTTTGTTAAGACCTTTAAGTTTATAAACCCGAAACCTAGTTGCCAGATTTATCTATTGATATATCTTGATTGGGTTTTGTTGTGGTGACATAGTGCGCAAGTACAAATCCACAAGCGGGGCGACTCTCACATTGCCCAAGTTATATACGTTTTTCAGCCGTACCCTGTATCTAAGAATTTACAGACTGTTATTCTACTACTTGCTAATTGAAACAAGAACAAACCTGATGCAGCCTATACGCATGCTATACATGCACTCGCATATATGATTATTGCCTTTGCTTGCAAGATCCAACAACTGTATAAGAGGGAAGTGAAACTAGTAAGAGCAAAGCATAGCTATTGAAGCTAATTATTTGTGTCGTTTACACTGAGTTCCCTATACACCGTGTTGATTAACCACAATCACCACTGCACGAGGGCTACATGTTGTACGGCAAAGAGTCACTACCGTATCATGAAAAATATGTCCAACTATGGCTTTTTTAGCTCTGCATTCTCGTCTTGCCCTAAAGTGGCCATACTTAGAAATAAAATGACATGCATGGATGTGATAACTTGAAGCACGCCCGTATTTTATCTTGGTTGAGTATTCTTATGATAATTGGCCGACAGTAGTTGTACAGCTTATCTTAATCCACATAATTATACATTTACGCATGACACAATATTGATTCCAATTTGGTGCATTTGTTTGTTATTTATTTTATATCTATCACAAGTTGGCTAAAAAAGAACTGCCATATGTCCCAGAGGGTGTTAAAACTCTGATGTATTACCTATCCCAATTAACAAAGTTTACAGCGGTCTCAAATCGGCAATCACTGTACAACTATACAAGTACAATCAAAATTAATTCACATGTAAGTAAAATAGTAAAGAAATTGGCTTGTTGGTTTAAGATATCTTGTGAAATATCAGAGTAATATCGGCTTTGGGAGAATCGGATGGTTAATAGCGTTTATGAGGAAAAGATATCAGGATTGTGTCAATCCATGTTTCAGTTTATAGAAGATGGTACAGATAGCAATAACAACAAGCTGAGAGATGCAGCAGTAAAAGGCAATGCGAACGTTCCTCGATGCCCCGGGTTTAGATTGAGAAGTATGTTCAATCGAGTCGATCATTCGTATGACCTTCGTAGAGTGCACCTTCATTTAATGTGCTTAGGTATGGTAAATAGTGTCGTTAGCTGCGCGACATAGAAAACCCATTAGAGAAGAACTTGGAAGCTAATAATAAAGAATCATATACGTATAAGATAGAGGCGACATCTACAAGGTCAATCATCACAATGTAGACCTACTGATCTACTACCTAAGCTGAACGTTAGGACAAAAGCGTCTATGCGAAACGGTAAGTTAAAACTCTCTCTGCTTGGTAAATATGGCCCAATCAGTACTTTACGTGTTTATCAATGAGATTGTACAGTATGATTTTTCGTTGAAAATACAATGTATTCTGTTGATGATGACAATTTGCGAAAAGTTCTTAATTGAATTTTCATATGGGAATTCTTCCATTCATAATTTAACGACATACAATTGACCGATAATCTGCAGCGCCTGTTAATAAAGTGATTGCTCAAATCTTGCGTATCTTCCAGTAAAGCGATTCATACTGCTATTTGTATCATCGGTGGTGCGTGCAGTGAAATGCTTTCATACACTTTCTCTGAGAACTGTTTGTAGTGTTTTGCCCCCCGATCCCGCATCACGTTGCTCGGAAGTAGGGTAAATAAAAAACCTTTGTCTAACTGTTGCGTTTTAAAAAAAAGTTCGCCTACCTATAGCTGCATGTTAATTGTGAATACGTAATTAGCGCTTGTGTGACATGTTATATAGAATATGATTGACTCCGAATGCTGTACGGCATCTGGTTTATACAACTCCATGTCAGCTTGACTATTCAATTACATGCGTGGCATTTTTACGCTGATATCCTACTGCAGTGTTTCCCTTACATAAATTAAATTTATACTTCCGCTTTGCCGAGTTTTGTTACGTTAATGTAGAGTTTACGCTCTAAATTAACGTAACAAAACATGGCAAACCGGGAGTGCAGTTGGGCTCTTTGCAACCATGGAGAAGATATATCAGAAAGATTGTATACAAGTTCAAGTATTAGAATATGCTGCACGCATGAGGTGATTACGAAAATGGCATAATATCAACCACAACTACTTTGGTGTTTTAGGTAGCTATTCGTGTTCTACTGGATAATATGTCTACGTTGTTATCTTTCGGTAGTAATTCACGTTCCGTCTCTACCACCTTCATTTAAGGTGTTGCAGATTATTTTACGCGTATCCATCGAAACATTTTGCTCAATAGTGCATATTCGTTTAGTTGTAGTCTTCAGTAAAGGAAGAAAATTACTTCTCCTCCAGTAAACAGTAAAACTAATGTTAGGAAAACAACACCCTCTCATACCTAAACTGTTTTCGGTGTTGGTTTTCGAACAACTCTATGTTTTCCTCAGCCGACGTCCAAAATCTGCTCGCGATAATGTGTCTCCGTCAATTATTTCCCTTTTATCAAACAATTTCATTTGCCCAATAAGCTGACAGTTTATTACGTTTTTCATCGATCAATAGGGGTGTATTCCTAGTGTCGCAGATTTACATTTGTCTTGTTCTAGACAAAATCAATTGATATGTATTTATTATCATCCAATCCTAGTTAACATTCTTTCTAGACAAAACATATCATCCATTTCCAACACTCATGGAAGCAAACATGGTACCGACATCGTTCAAAAACACACATCAGGTTTATGCGTGAGCGACTAGAGCCCGACGGGTGCTAGTTGCTACAACCAGTGCTTTGCATTTCCTCGATAATTATCTCCGCCCAGAAGCGTCGTAATAACCATGAAAAAGTACATGGAAAAAGAGACAAAATAAGGTCAAATTTCACCATTGATACCGCATTTGTGTAACTAAATTGTGTCAATGTGTCATCTTTCAAGTAATAATTCTCCTTACAAACTTCACAATTACAGAATCAGACCTGCCGCCAAAATAAAGTAAGTCTAGTGAAGGGTCACGTCACGTACAAATATTATATCGTACGTGTGAAGAATATCGTCACGCTGAAATAATGTGCTCAATCATCCGTGGTTCTACGAAGAGGTTTTGGAATATATGTATACAATATTAGCAACAGAGTAATAAGCATGTCTAATTTGCGAGTTAGGATCGTTTAAAAAAGTACTAACTCCTTCTTGTCCTTTATCTAGAGATGAAATACAAATCGCCGCGCTAAGCGCCTGAGACGGCTTTTGTCTTATAATTTTGTCTGACAACTGAAGGATCGTTTGATAAGTTTAATTGCATTGCTTGGATATTGCTCTTGAGAATGTTTGTGATCTTGCATAATAAATGTGTGTGACGTTATAGGGCCAAGTATACCCCACATGCCGCTCCCAAATTCTTACTTAGTATAATTTAAGACAAAAATCATGATCCATCAAGCCATACCCTGCTTCGTTTAATACTCGGGAAGCGAACGTCGGAAACAACATGGCGAAAAACGCCTAAGCCTGATGAATGTGGGACTGGTATTTGACGTTCTATCTCAACATCAAACACCCTAATGCGTATTATCTAATGTTCGCCTAACGACTGATAGACAGAATATAGATTGCTCATCAAAACATGGTGATGTAATATACCGTGGATCTTTAAACAAATAATGCAATGTGATAACACCCAGAGAAATACGTGTTGATTCACATATAAGCTTTTACTCTTAGCAGATTGACTAATTTTAAATTAATGTGCCAGGATAAATGATATCGTAGCAAAAGACAACTGCAGTGATCCGAATAAAAGTTTTTGGGGGAATATTGTCACTCGCAACTAAAAAACACACATTCTAATGATCATGAAAGTGATCTCGGTGACGCATGTTATTACTGGGCGGGAAGCTGATGCTTTGATTCGCGTCAATTTTATCATTGCCTGTATATAGTTTGTGATATGTCAGACACTGGCGCTTTTACCGGCGCAGACAAGTAGTTTTGAACAACCGTGTATCATTGATATATGCTGATGCCATAGAGTGAAACTTATTACTGACTCTCATCAGTAATGTGTAGATGTCCAAAATGCGTTTTTTTACACAAGAGTGTGTCGGCACACAAACGAATGTGGATAAATTAAAACGCCTGTTACGCAGCACACTGTTGACATTCTATCATGGCGCAATGTACCCTAATTATGTGATATATATCCAAATTAAGGCCAATGACAGCTATCAGCAAGGTAATATCGCACGTATTACGGCTCCATCGATCCAAGAGATTTCAAAAATTATTAATTTGTTGGAATCGCAATTTATTATACAGCGCATCACAACTTCTATGGCAATGAAAGCAAATGCAGTGTACCACATACACACCAACCATTTACGTAATGAGTGATAATCGGGATCATCATTTAGCTCTGTGAATTTATACTGAGCGAATTGACTACAAGAAATGTTTGTCTTAAAATTAACCTTTGAATAAAACGTATCTAGACTTATTTGATACGAGGTTGAAATAGCAATACAACTGGCCCTTATCAGCAAGATCTAACGCAACACTCTGTGTATTTCTATTCTTTTCGTTCTTAAGAATTCTTAATGTCTGCATCGGGACCGCTTTGTTCGTTAAATGTGATTTTCTTCGGCGAGTGGCCGTTTAAAACAATTAATACAGGCTTAGTTAACCACTGAACAATACGGCAAATTCAACAAATTAACACTGACATGGTCGATACCTGAGGATATGAAACCGGACTGTTTGGCTCTACTTTATTTGAGTATATCATTCGTTGTAAATAGTAGATGACCCTACACTTGGTGTGGTGCTGCAATGTGAAATGTATATTTTTAAAATATCGCTAGTTCTTCTGCATAACATCGGAGACCCACTGAGGTTCATAAATTTTTATCAGATTTTATCACTGTATAACAAAAGCAAGTACCGAGTACAGCACGAATACCAATGCGAATATCGGTACCGAGTAAGTTCGCAGCAATTGGATTTATTGATGAGCAAATGTGTGATGAGAAGTTGCAATGATTCGATGTTACCCAAATCCAAGTAACTGTTAGACGTATGAGTCAACTATAAACTACCTGCTTCACAAAACAATCGATGCTTCTAAGTAACCTTAATAGCACTGTATGGATTTACGGAATACCTCGTGTATACATTTATCATCCACATGGCGCTAGGAAAACAGACAATTTATCATAGCTCATTGTTGCAACCACCCATTAGTTGATGCTACGGTACTTTTACATTGCAGCTCATCCCGTGTGTTGAAAAGCACAGACACGGCAGCGGTAATTGACTTCCAGGTATTAGAGTGCTGCACACTGTACAATACCAATCTAAATCGCTCGCAGAGGGCAGATGAGTACTTCGGCTCATTTGATCTTGTTGAACAGGCGGGGAATCGCCATATGATTCTGCAGCGCACATCCATGGCGGCAGTGTAGTTATTAAAAGTTATATGTATAAGGTTGCATCATTGATATGTGTACATGGCACTACCACAAAATAGTAATATCTAGATGTCCAAAATGTTTTGTCTGCATCATACTAAGGTGTGTAACCGCACTCAATACAAACAAATGTGGATAAATGAAGATACCAGTTGCACAACATGCATCTTTCCTGATAATGTGTAGCTTATTAAATAATCTATATCCAGTGCAGATTTAGGACAATGAAAGCTATCTTTTTTATAATAGCGTTGATCCACGCAATACCCATTATGTTTTACTCTTCGGCATCGCAATTTATAATATGTAGCACCAGAACGTCTATAACAATGACTGATCGCCACTGTAAATGTAGAATACCACATACACATCTGCCTTTCATGTAATTAGCGATTACCGGGATTATCGTCTGACTTTTCGTATTTGCATTGACCGAGCAAACCACAATAAACGTTATTATGTGGAGTATACATTTGAAGTATTTCAGATGTCTAAAAGTGTATGTAATACGAAGTTAAAATTGCAATGCAACCCGTCCGTATCAGCACGCTGTTAGGCAACATCCTGTATATTTCCATTTTGAGAGACAGAATTACTGTTTTTAAGATATCTTCACAATGAAATCTTTTGACACATTTAGACATACGGAACACATGAAGGCAGGTGTTAATTTATCATTCGACCATGTTCATCATGCGTTAGATTATCATAGACTTGACCGAAATAGAAAAATAGTCGATAAATGTCTACGTCACGCGCAATGGCACACAACATGACTTGCTTTGCTATTGCCGTCCTCATATTTTTATCACTGACCCCCTAAGTGATATTAGATCTTATAACCTGATTACATAACACGTTATGCTACGTAGACGAGATTTTAAGGTCGGCTTAAACGCTTTCTTGATCAGCCTAGATTGACATTATGGAATGAGAAACATTTAGATTTAGATCAATACCCGCTTCGCACTTGCTTTAAAGTTTGCGCAAAACACCATTATAAGCCATTCGATCAAGGAAAGCTGTAACTATTTCCGTTCACGATGATGAGCAGGATGTGCAGCTTTGTGTGTATTACAAAGCATATGTTATATTGCAATGATCAGTGTCGAGGTTAATTAGATCAGCAGCTTAACTGGATGGCCAGTAAAGTTAGAATATCAAAATTTCTGTAGATTTCTTTTGCAATTCATCGTCTCAAAAGAAATGAATTATCGGTTGTGGACATTGATATTTTGTTGAAGCATTCATTGAATGGAATCCTAACAATTATCTGCGCAACATGTATTAATCGCATGATAAAAAATAAATGATAAGCCGCTTCAGCTGCGATCTTTATAATACGATATACAGCTCTTAATATTCAACGTCCAATCTGCTTTGTTTGCGTTTGTTGATAGTCAAGAAATTAGTTTGGAAAAGTTTAAAAACAATACAATGATACCCTCAAATAGAGTCTAGCATATAACTACTACTGGAATGGGAGGGGAAAAAACCGGGAATGATTGATAGGGCTACGGAATGACGCTAGCGGCTGCTTGTTTATATGTTCTATGCTCCAGGGAGTATAGAACACATAAATATATAGCGAGGTATATAAAATCAAAGTCCATGTTTCCAATCGAGAATATTCCTGTTTTTACAAGCAATTACTAAATAATAAGCCCATAGTGAATACACTAGGCGCAAACTTATATAGAAATGTATCTAGAATTTTATCAGAGACATACTTCATGATGTTACCTAATTACCATGGAGGATTCGTAAAATGGACTATCACAAATGTTCGGACATGAACTATTTATGGCGTTTATTGGACAAAAATGTGATATCATTGGGTGTCCAACCAGTGCAATCCTCCCGGTTATGTGACAGCTTTTGGGCGTTCTTGCATGCAACCCACCATGCCCTCTTTCGACCGAAATGTGTTTTCCCCCCCCCCCCTAAGACAGCTATGCAGTGCGACTAAAAGTAGCATCTTCGCGTTTCATTAAACTGAGACACCGCGATCACATACGCTATGGTAACTAAGACACAATTATCAGCCCCCAATTGATGTGAACTAATGAACGGAGCGGAGAGTTGTACATTGTGCGTTGAAAGCCAAGCATATAATGCAATCGCACAATCCACTCATCTACAACGCTTGGTACTTCTCCGAGTAGGTACAGTTATTGATGTGTTATCATGCATGCCTAAACAGTTTCTTTTTATATCATAGATAAAGCATTGCTCGACTGTGAGATTCAATGATGTAGTTTTAATGACTATGTACTGACAATACTTGACGTGCCATGGTTAGTTATGAGCTGTCACGTTCTGCAGTGTAAAGCAAAGTAAACCCTAGTGCATTGCAATGAGCTCGAGTCGTAATATTACCAACACTTAGTCTAAATTTATCATTCAAATTTGGCATACAATTTACGTAACAAAGTCTCAACGGATAATACATAGATGCGTAGTCGGAGCTCTGCTAGTGCAGGGAAGAATCCTACTAATTGCTTGGAAAACGCCTAATCTGGAGTGATTTGTCGTCGTGTATGCTAAAACCATTGCTTATCCAGAAAGGGCTTTTCATTATATTTATATCTCCTATTCGCCCGAGCCATGTTATGTGTTGCTTGACAAGTTACTTTCCATTAGAGGCACGAAGGTAAAATATGCTTTTGTAAACAGCGCTAAGAAATAAAACGAAATATTATTGTCAGATTTCAGTATATATATTTACAATATTTTTATGTTTGTTGAAAGTGAACCCTGTCAGCCATTTAGTAGTGATATATTGCCCAATTACATAATCTCAAGCATGGTGACTATAGTTATTGTCACAACCGTAGATTTCATGGAGCAACATTCTACTGCTTGTATATCGATATATGTCAAATCTGATCCAGCATATTGCGTTCAGTGTTCTGAGTTTCCAATGCGAACGCAATGTTTATTATCTAGGCTTGCACTGTAAAGGTGTATCATCAAGTGCTGCGAATGCGAAAAAATTAAAGCTCAAGCTCTTGTCACGCATTTATTTGTGCTCTTTATAATTAAGTTTTCAGCATAACGTGTTGATTAACCACAATCACTGCTGCACGAAGGTGACGATTTGTTTGGCCCAATGACGCAACGGCATCATGAATTATTTAGCCCAACTATGGCTTATTTGGTTTGGTATTTACGTCCTGATTGTTGTGGTCATACATAGAAATCACGTTACATATTTAGTATTGTGATAATTAGAGGCACGCCACTTATGTATAGTGGTGTGGCCAAGAACGGGAATGCAGCTCATCGTAGCTGCATGATTTGTTTAAACACATATGGGTCAGCATTGCTTTCAAATAAAAAATCGGTCATGCAAGGCAATGTGCATTTGGAAGTTTATTATCCATTTTTCGCAAGTTAGTTGCAGGAAAACTGCTATATATCTATAAGTCAATTGGAGTGCAATTAACATTATTCACAAATAAGCAGTCTAGCAGCATGAGCAATACTTTGGCATCAAATAAGCTTTAAATGAGAATAGTGAATTTAGTTGCGCGGTATTGAAACGACTCGAGAATGAACTGACCTGTTAGAATCTAAAAACGTAAATGATATTGCTCGTTAGGATCTGTATGTTACGTGAAATATCAGATTAAGATAGATCGTGCAAGATGCAGATGATTATTAGCTCATAGTTGAAAAACCTTTACCTGCTCTTTTGAGACACTATCCAAATAGTGCCATTCCACCAGAACAAATTGTGTCAATCTGTGTTGGAATATATACGAGATTATATATATAGTTACAACACCAAGCAGAACGATACAACAACAAAAGTCAATACGCACGTTTCTCCAGCTAAGAAATAAAAAAAGACCCATTTTGTTGGTAGCAAGTTATCAACAATTATGACCTACGAAAGCGCTTAAGAAGACAATCGCTTTATTCAACACGTGACATAGTCAAAATATATCGGTAGTGATCAATCGAACTGGATCCAATCATGAGATGTCACATTCTGGGCCAATCAACTCAATGTGAATTCGTGTTACAATACATCGATGTTCCTATTTTAAAAACGCATGCTGCTTATTATTCAAGTATTCTTCATACATGCTCAAACAAAGGACTTCAACAACAGGCATAAACGTTGCTGCTGGTTAAGAGATATCTTCAAATTCAGTTAGGGACTGTTAACAGCTGAATAATGTTTGAGGCGCAATGAGACGGCATAACAGTCACTTATGGAACAGTATTGGCCTGTTGTTGTCTGAGGTTTGTCTTTTTTCTGTCTGTCATATTCGGGATAGAGTACGAGCGCAGTTGAGTCGCTTACAATGTCTAGCTTTTAAGAAGCAATGTGTATATACAGGAACTACATAGTGATATTTTATCTAAAGTTTGTATCTTGAACGACAACGGACCAGTTATTGTTAGATAGCAGACGCTTATACTGCCACTTACTTCGTTACATTCATACACTTTATAACCAACATTTGTTTGTGGCTTTTTGATAAACGCCGGTAGTGAGCATTAAACTTTTGAACCTATAGATAAAAGACAATGATAGCCCCTCATCTACAAGTACTCTCCATTACAAAATACTCCACAGCTTGGATTTTCGTAACAATCATTTCTTCCACTCACAGATGATAACATTCGTTTATGTGGCAATGTTGTCGCGGTTGTCGCATTTGTACCAAACGGACTAGACTAGGGTTAGGAGATAAACCAAAATGTTATGTTCGATATGCTCTGAGTATAAATAGGGGGGCATATTCTGTCGGGTTTATTATGCATATGAGCTGCGCAGCGTGTTTCGTCTACGTTCCATGACGTAACACGGGTTTATTATTTTTCTATCATTCATATTCAGCATCGAGTATCAGCTTCTTTTAGTGTGCTTGGGGTTTGGTTAATAATTTTGTCAGCTTTGTGACAAAGAATATCTATTAATGAAGAATTTGGCTGCGAAGGTCAACGAGGTGGTTATGATAATGTATATACAAGGTCATTCATAACGAGATAGTCCATCTTCTCTCTTACATAAGCTTATGTTGCGACGAGTTCCTCTATGTGCTAATGTGCATTAACACTTTCCCTGTCATATAAATATGATACAGTCAGTACTTGATGTGTTTAGCAAGAAGATGGCCCGTTTACGATGTGTTCTCCTCAAAGAAAAGGCAATATATTCTCTAGTACATAAAAATATAATGAATCCCAATTTACTCAGTAATTACGCCATTTGTGCTATAAGCTGGGCATCATTACAACCATAATCATTTCCGTCTACCAAGTGACTTTCGCTATGTATGGGGCATTATGTTGACAAATTAGTAGATATAGTCTAAATTCATTCACCCCGCCAAAGAACGATGGCACAGATGGCACACATACGCATAAGTATTATTTGTACCACGATTGACATTCTTCGATATTAGTGTCAGTCCGTCAAAAATAGTCCCATTAGCGCATCGGGCACCAAGAGAACGACAACCACCAAGTTGCGGTCACTGCTATGCGAACAGATCTCAAATGAATTAAGTCAACGTCAAGATTATTATATAAATAGAGTTATAGAATTCCATCACAAACTGAGGTAACCGTCCATCTCAGATAAATATTACGCATTGATGCTGGGTGATAATCGGCCTAGCAAGTTAATAAAGTGATTGCTGTACGCAATCCCTACTACTACTAGTATAATCAGTGGAGCGCACAGAAAAGAACGTCAGAGGCTTTCATAGACTTTCTCTCAGTCTTCAGTTTTTTTTCCTTTATTTGAGTATATTTTAAAAACAAACAGTTATTGTCTAATACAGTTTAACGTTTCGTTCTAAGGCATTCGTCAAGAAAGCTCCATTTAATTAGGCATTAAGGACTTGCTACATTTATAAGAACAGGCTGCAATCCGATGGTTACTTTGGTCATGCTCCACTATGCTCATGAGTTCCAGCTGAGATAGAGGTAATTCGTACTTCCATTATAATTGCATGTGTTCAAATGGTAAGCATATATCATGAATAAGACTGGTATCTGTTTGAAACGCCGCGTTTCTACTAACCTCTACCACTGTACTAGGATTTAAGCGGATTTCTTTATGTGTATCCATAGAAACATTTGTGGTTTTCAGTATAGGAAGAGTACCGCTTATCCCCCATTTTAAAAAGCAGCACACTCATCTAGCCTCATTTACCTTATTTGATATCTGCGTTGGATTGTAGAAAAACACGGAATGATGCATTCATAGCTTATCTAATCAAATCGCGTATTCCTGTTTGAATTTCCGCTTTCAGGACTTTATACAACATTCTCAAGAACTATTATAAAAGTGATAGTCACGTCTGAGAGTTTAATTGTCGCTGGAGGGATAAATATCCGTCACTTCCTGTCCGAAAATGATGCCATTAAGTCTCTCTGCTACCAAACCAATTACTTATCCGAATGTCAAGGTGCCATCTGAAGATGCAGATCTGCTTTGAAAGTTGTTGCTACTGCTAAAGGCCTCAAAACGGCAGCGGTCTGGATTCATGCAGCTCATCCACATGGGAGAACACCATGGTGTAACATCGGTCACGTTTCTTCCAACGATCGACATGGCTCCGAATGATCTGACCTGCACTTATTCCACTTTAAAATACATATCATTCCACGCGCATGGTCGGTTTTCATGCACAAATGAGCTACCTTGGATCCATTGGCCATCTAATGAGTGGCCTTGGCCTTCGTAAGTAATTGGTGCGTGTCGGAACCACGGTTGGACATATGCTCGCAGTTCGAGGCAATTTGCTAGTTGATGCACACTGGTGGATAATTAAAATTTGAATAACAAAATAATTAAGTATCCAAAATTATAAAATATGCATTTCAAATGCTACTTATGCTGATATGATGGATATGGAGAGCAACCTTACTGCAATAAAACTTCTATTGAAAGTCATTGTCTGCTCCTGATTTGGACAATAATGAAGTCCTGCATGTCCTGAAACATCGGAGTCAGAAAAGTAGAGCTTAACGAAAACCCGTACAGCTCGACTAGTCTCCAGTATATGGACATCACTGACCTTCTCCGAAGATTTATCAACGCACAAGACTTGGCAATTAAGAGCTTCATCTCCAGTGTCTTCATCACATGTTGCCATACCTCGCTGCTTCATGACGTAAACTTTATATCAAGAGTGTGCGTGAGTACTTGCTGAAAATGCTCGACCTTCAAGAGGATCTACCTGATGTATACAGACATGTTGTTCGTCCGTCTGATAGACTTAGTGCTTGCATTTCAACTTATCTCGCAATACAGCAGTACCTAATGTGCAGTTTGAAAACAACAGAAGACCTGACAAGGGAACAAGGATCATCAGAAGCCCGATGCCTAATCCGGGTTGTTACTCGTACGTGTGCAGAGGTCAATAGGGCGATGCAGCAATTTATAGGAGTAACATTTACTACCTAAGACCTCTGCGATGTGCATCAGCTCATAAAAAAAAATGTCGCAGAGAAACCCTATCAGTAACGGGGGACCACAGTCTCTGAGAAACACAGTAACCGGGGTAACTGCGCATGTGAAGTGTGACACGGCTAAACATGTGGGCTTGCAAATGCAGCAATCAATGAATGAAACAAAAGGTAGGTTGACTACACATTTAGAAAGAAAGACCAAGCTGTTACAATGAATGCTAAAGGCTCAGTGAAGATCAGAGAAGTCAATGTAGATCCTTTGCTCCTTTTCCAACTTTAGCTTGTTGCTGGTGCTAAATGTGATACTAACCAATACATTCAAATGAGTTTCTACCTACCTTCATTATTTGAATCGATATAAATTATGCGACCTACTAACAAAGAAAGTTTTGCAGATAGTATATGGTCTTCAACTATTAAACATTCACCCGAACCCCCAGATCAGGCTGACAATGTATATAACTTTTAATAACTTGGGAAATTCTAATGGTTGCATAAGCAAAGTGTTTTTTTTTATAGCTCCCATGGACTCAAATGGAATAAACAAAATTTCAACTTGCCTTTTTATGAATATATTGCAATATTTCGTGAGGCATTGTGAAGCTAAACAATGCCTGACACTCTGGGGCTTGGAAATAAGTAGGTGCTCGCATGATACTTGCTTAGAAAAGTAAAACGTAATTACTATACGTTACGTTTGCAACAATAAAAATTGCTTCAGACAAGTCCGGCCATAATGCTCTTAGAGTTGCAAACCGTTCGAAAACATTATATGAAACAGGGCTGAATGTTTGTCACTGACAACCTCACACGACTACAGAATCACAGCGTCTCACCTGTTCTTGCTAACAATGAGCTTGTACACCTGTTTTCTTTTAAGTGGAAAATATTGGGTAGGTTGAGGTTCTAGCCATGTATATTAAATGTTTCATGTAGATGTAAGGTAGACGGCAATTTGGACCAGTTAACGTCGCTTCATAATATAGCAACATGAGAGACGCTGGGGTGGGGCGTGGGGTGGCAGTTATCATTATATGAAACAGGTTGTCACAAACCTCACGACTACAGAATCATACCTGCCACCACAATGAGCTTGTCTGTTCTGTGGCGGGTCACGTCGCTTATGATTACTCTGTCACAATACCGTCACGCTTCCACAAATTTTCTAAATATTTGTTCCGATTTCACGGCGCGTCGCACGAAGACGCATGATATGCAACAACGTCGATAGCGCATTCTAGATGTTGGATATTTCCGCGGGACCGACACCTCAAGCAATTTATGATTAATACATCATATTAACGAATGCTAGTTTTACTACATACACATGCGAGATATATAACTGAGTGTGAAGCCAACCAGTAGCAACCAAGGCGATCAAACTCTATTCCGAGGTGTGAGACGTTAACCTTTTCAAAACGTGTCTCCTTAAACAAATCATCCTGTAACTGAAGGATGGTTAGGCTCGGAACTAATTTCTTTAGCAGAATGGTAGAATCATTAGATGCTTAATAATCGTTATAACGTTGTGCAGATGTAAAATCCTTCGCTAACTTGATGCTACCGGGTTTCGTAACAGACAAGTCCGGCATATCGTAATGTGAGGTTTGGTAACGATGATTTAAGGTAGGATGTAGGATGTACCCTGCAGACAGTGCGAGGTGTGATAAACATTGTGATCAGCGGGAATTACAACGACAGCTGAAGTATTTTATTGTCATTCTTAGCCTAAATATTTCAAGACGTGTTGTTGTAGAATACACAGGAAATCTCACGAAAAGTGAAGTCGGCAGCAAACTATTGTGACGACTGGTGGTTTCTGGCATTGGCTATTTAATACGCTATGTAATGCAATTCATATTGTGTTTTATAAATCGAGCTAAATTTGTCTTTCCAATGAAAGGTTTGGTTAGAGGTAAGGACATGAAGTCACGTTCCTTAGAAATGATATGGTGCACTGATGTTGAGAGCAGTATCATGCAACAGGTGCCGAGTCTAGAATGGGATGCTAGAGTACACATGTGGGTTTTGAACATTAGATACGCTGTGATTGGGCAAGCTGTCTATTCACTTGTCGTGTTATTTAGCTCAGTTTGGCATAATGATCTGGCAAAATGACGATACGGTTGTCGGCGACACATTTAACGCGACGTGTGTATATGGCTAATTAACGAGGCGCAGTGTTAGTTTGTATTAAAAGCTCAGCCCGCTTTAATTCATTGAGGTCAGCAGTTCACAGCGTCAAAACGCATACGAAACGCAACAGAAAATGAACATCTATTATAGGCTTGGAGCGTCAATGCCAATAATCGTATATCAAATATAAGTCTCGTTTAGCGAGACCTGCTTCGCAAACAATGTATCACCTTAACCATTCACTGTCATTCAGAAAAAATTTGTGGGGATATTATATTCGCTAAGCAGAAAACCCCGGTAGTCCGTACGCGTGCAGCACTGGCGTACAAATAGTGAGCGATGGAGTTACTCATCGTTTAAAACGTGAAATATTACTTGTATAATGTTGATTAACAAACACCCATTTTAAGTGAGGATTAATACCCCGGCATGTTTTTATCACATCTAGAAGCTTCAGCGTATGTTGTGTATTACAGCATACGTATTAAATGATATAATAGAAAATGAATGGTGTTACTGCTATGTGTAGAATATACATGCCATACATTGTGGGTGCTTCTGTATATTTCCAGCATTTGTAAAAGCAGTCGGCTTTTATGGCAGAGCTGGTATTGAATTATTCAAATATTTACCCTTTTCCCTCAGGCATATATCGTTTTACTTCGAGGCCTACATTAATTCATTTAACACAGCTGGAACTATTTCATGGCGTTAATTGTAGATTAGACATTATCTTTTTGACCACCAACAATCGCGGTAACCAATAATTAGATCCAATAAATCCGACAAGATGTTGTTGACGCAGTTGACTTAATTGGTTTCATGCAGGACTCTCTCATTGACCCTGTGTCATTGCACACAAAAATATACTTCGATCGGAGAAGAACCTTGGATTAGTATATATTATACACTTGACTGTAAGAACACTAATTGGTTATTTCAATCATTCTAAAATAATATATTAGTAAGAAGTCAACCATTGTACATCAGCGACCTTGGCTTTTCAACGAAAAAACTTCCTATTCCAATCATTAAGCTCGTATCGTTTGTTTTGCAAAACGGGCCCCTTAAAAACACAGACCAATAAAAGATGGCACAATAGGTTTCAAATAAATTATGCAGACAACGCTCTCTCTGTCAATTACATATAAAATTGTGGTCTGCTTTGCGCTGATGCAATATATCAGGCTAAGCATCTTTAAAGCAAATTATTTCCCCGTTCAGCCAAACTGACCAAATGGCAAGGGAATATCTAAGAGCGAATTGAAGCGCTAATGCAATTGTAAATCACATTAAACCCGGCCTCGAGCAAATTTAGTACAAGTAAAGAGTAGCATAAATCTGAAAGGAAATGGTCCTAATATGAAAACTATACTAGAGATCATGAGGCTACCATACTGCTGCATATTCTTAAACGCACAATGTAATGGTGCTTTCCGTCAATATACCTTTCATGTCGGCTGTTTGCCACAGACTTTTTCCACATAGATGTGCACTATGATAACATCAATCATCAGACTTATAATGCGTATATCGTTTATGTTAATATATGTGGGCGTTCGTGCATGCAATTGCAAACCATACACTCTTTCCACATAAATTTACACACCATTCATGATTTTCTCTCCTCCCGCACAAATATGCAGTGCGACTAAAGTGTTGTATGGTTTCATTCAAAGAAGACACTGCGATCATATATCTTATGGTAACTCAGCTTCAATGATCCCCCTGATAAGAACAGGTAATGATCCCGATATGGATACAATTGGTACACTTTTGGTAAAGACACTTAAGGGGGCTTACAAAGTGAATGAGATTGTGTGGATGCACGATTTCCGCAAGGTTTAGGCTGTGTTGCGGCAAAAAAGTCACATCTATGTTACGTTACACAACCCGCAAGCAGAGCGATACAACATTCACAGACGTTACGCGAGCTTGTCAAGTTAGGAAATCGTTAAAGGATATTTTGTATCAGGTGCAAGCTATTACATCGTTTGTTATCTTGCGAACATGTGTCTTGACTAAATACTCGATTCTTGCACGTTTTTTTTGCAGCATGAAATCAGGCAATTGGACCCAATTGGGACCACAGAAGATAACCACTCCATTCAACACGTTTGACAATTAATACATCTCAGTGGTGATAAATCGAATTAGCTCCAATCAATAGGTGTCAAAAACAGTGCCAGTCAACGCATAATGTATACTTGTTACGATGTCCATGTCTATGTTATAAAAGCAAAGGGATTCAACAGTAGTATATACGTACTTTGTTGCATGCGAACACTACCCAACGCTCATTTGTTTCATGCTTTTTGATAAACGACGGATAGGATTTGATGAGCATTTACTTTAGGCCTGTAGGTGATAGAGAGTGATAATACCGCATCATTCAGTACACTTCATTACAGCATAATTCAGCAGCATGGGATTTCTAAACTATCGTTGCTTGCACTTACTGAATGATTATATTTAATAATGTTGCAATATGGTCCCAGTTGCCACATTTGTACCGAACTGACCAGACTAAGAGGGTTAGACATAAACCACATCTTTTAGTATGATATGCACATAATATGAAATATATATTTATATATAAATATATATATACATATATATATATATATATATATATATATATATATATATATATATATATATAATATATATGTATATACATATATATATATTATATATATATATATATATATATATATATATATATATATATATATATATATATATATATATATATATATATATATATAGTATAAGTATATATAGATAAGTAGATATAATCAACAGGAATTCACCCCACGTGAAAAAGACACAGACGGTTTGCATACGTATTAGTAGTATTTACACCACGACTGACATTCTGCGTTGTTAATGCTATTTCATCAGTAATAGCCATTGGTTCCATCAGCTCCTGGGGCATTTTAGAGAACGACAACCATGAAATGTCCATTATTGCTTTGACAAAAGATTTGCAATGAATTTAGTGAGCGGCATAGTTTTTGAATATGTTCTTGAATATAATTTGATTGCAAACTGGTGTAATCTTCCATTCCTCACAAATAAAACTTGTATTGGACCGATACTCTGCCACGCTTATTACATACAGTGACTGAACCTACATAACATGTTCTAAGCTTTAGCATCATCGGCGCATCGCACTAAAAAAGCACCTACAATGCTTTCATACCTTTTACCTGAGAGCAATTTGAAGTGTTTTGTCCCCAAATATCGGCGGCGTGGTTTGCAGACAAGTTCGCCCAACTGAACCTGCATTTTAGATGTCAGCACTCGACTAGCGCTCGTGTCCCATGCAAAACAAACTTCAAATGATATACCGTGTATTGATTATACAACATGTCAGCATGGCTTTTAAAGTAACAGCTACACTCTCATTGCAACGCCAATATTCTACTGACGTGTTTGTTTCCCTTAACAAAAGTAACGGTTTGGGATCGGATTTAACTTAACACATGTTGGTAAAGAGGAAGTAAATAAAGGATCAATAAGGCCTTCAAAAACCTGTGAAGAAGATCAACTAGAATGTTTGTTAATTCGGATATTAGGACTTAAAATTAAAAATAAATAAACTACATTGCATATGATGCCAACACTTTAAAGTGGTATAAATAGTATCGCGAATGTAACCAAGTTCGGTCCCCAATGTACATTATTATTCCTAGTTAGCTTATCTGCACAAGTGAATCCCATTTGTATTGCACTGGCCTTAAAAGTAATACACGAGCGTTAATGGATTACTAACCACTGTTTGCACAAACGAATCGACAATGCTACATCAATCAACTTACAATGCATAAGCAGATGCAATATTGCAACATAGCGAATATATATATATATATATATATATATATATATATATATATATATATATATATATATATATATATATATGTATATATATATATATATATATATATATATATATATATATATATATATATATAAATATATATATATATTTCCATCTCTCTCTCCTTATCTCTCTCTATATATCCCTTTCTCTAATCTTTTTTTTCTCTCGTCTTCCAGTTCCCTCTCTCTCGTTCTCTCGCTCGCTTTCTATGTCACTCTGTCTCTCTGTCTCTCTGTCTCTCTGTCTCTCTGTCTCTCTCTCTCTCTCTCTCTCTCTCTCTCTCTCTCTCTCTCTCTCTGTCTCTGTGTGTGTTACTTCACAAATTAACTGCGGAGAGGGTCACCGTCTCACTACATTTGTTGTACTATTAAAAATCATATTTTATTTATTGGGAGTTTGTTCCTATGTTTGTGAAATATCTATGCTTGGCTTTCATATACGCAATGATTATATGAAGGGTTTTGCTATGCCGAGAATATAACTCAAATAAAGTCTTGTTGTATTAAATAGTTGTGCAGTTTTTTTTACCCGCATAATTGTGCATTCTCACATATATCAATATTGATTCCAAAGTTGGCTACACGAGAACTGCCCTATATCCCAAACGGTGTTAAAACTCTGATGTATTACCTATCCCAATAAACAAATTTACATCATTTCGGCCATAAAACTAAAACTATGCCAGTGCAATCAAAATTAATTGACATGTAACCAAAACAGTTAAGATAAGTGGCATAACGACTCAATTTCAACATGTTTTAACTGGCAGGTTAATATGTAATAAAGTAAAGAATTTCGATTGTTAGCTTAAGATGTTTTGTGAAATGTAGGAGTATTATCTTCTGTGCCGTGGAAGACTCGGGTAATAAATAGTGTTCACGAGGAGAAAAGATATAACGATTGTGTCAATCCCTGTTTCTGGATATAGGAGTTGATACAGATAGCAATATCAACAAGCAGAATGATGCAGCAGTAAAAGGAAATATGAACGATTCTCGATGCCCCGTGTTTAGATCAAGAAGTATATTCAACCGGGTCGATCATACGTACGAATTTCGTTAAGTGCATCTTCATTTAATGTGCTTAGATATGGTAAATAGTGTCGTTAGCTGTGCGACATTGACAACACATTGGAGAAGAACTTGTCTGAGAAAGCCATCGCTGCAAGTTATGATAAATAATCATATATGTATAAGATAGGGGCGACATCTACAAGGTCAATCATCACGAGGTAGACCTACTAATCTTCTATGTAAGCTGAATGACGAAATCGCATATGCTAAAAGGTAGGTTAAAACTCCCTCTGCCATGTAAATATGGTCCAATCAGTACTTGACGTGATTAGAAATGAGAATGTACAGTTGCTATATGATCTATCTGTAGAAAGACAATGTATTCTGTTGTTCATGAAAATTTGCAGCTCCAAAAGATCTCGAATGGATTGAGGTAATCTTCCATTCAGGATATCTGTACGACTCACGACTGACTCGCCTGTTAATAAGGTGGTTTCTCAACGCTTCAGTATCTTCCAGTGACGCAATTCATAACACTACTGGAATAATCGGTGGTGCTTTCATACACCTTCTGTGAGCTGTTTGTAGTGATTTATCCCCGATATCCTGCATCATGTTGCTCAAAAGTAAGGGTAGTAAACCGTCTTTTTCTTAATGTCGTGTTCTTAAAAAAAAAAGTTTGCCTCTCTGTAGCTGCATGTTTATTGTTAGTAAGTGACCAGCGCCTGTGTGCCACGTTATATAAAGCATGATTGACTCAATATGATGTACGGTAGATTGTACAACCCCAGGTCAGCTTGACTATTCAATTACATGAGTGGCATTTTAACACCGATATGCAACCGCAGTGTTTCCGTTTACATCAATTAAATATGTACTTCCGCTCTGCCACGGTTGTAGCTTTAGTTTAGAGTTTACGCTCGGATTAACGAAATGAGACATGGCAAAGCGGGAGTACCATGAAACAGTTGGGCTCTTTGCAACCATGGAGAAGATATTACAGAAATATTGTATACACGTTCAAGCACAAGTATATGCTGCGCGCTTAAAGTGGTAGGCATATCGTGATTAAGGAAATCACTGCATTTAGCATCAATGACTAGTTTTATTCATAAGAAAAGGCTGCTACCCGATGCTATGTTGGACATAATGCTTATTATCTTCCAATTTCTTCGAAAGTTGCGGCGCATGGAATGAGTACTCATGCTTTGCAATAAAACTGGGTAGTGCTTTCGTGAAGATGGAATATTTACGCATGACCGAAAGCAAATGCAATTTTGCAGCTACAGTTTATTATTATCATTTTAGCTATAAGTTTCCAAAATGTGTTGATGGAGCTCCTGGTGGTTATTTTCGGACTATCTTAGAAATCACAGTTCGCCTCACGGCTGAGAGATTGCTCATCAAAACATGATGATGAAATACACCTTTAATCTTTAAACAAATAAAGCATTATAATAACACCCAGAGAAATACGTGGTGATTCACATTTAAGCTTTTACTCTTAGTAGATTGACAAATATTAAATCAATGTGCCAGGATTAATGGTATAGTAGCAAAAGAAAACTGCATTGATATTAATAAAAGTTTTTTTTTAATATTGTCACTCGCAACTAAAAAACACATATTTTAATGCTCATGAAAGTGGTCTCGGTGATGCATTTTATTGCTCGGCGGAAAGCTGATGTTTTGATTTGCGTCAATTTTATCATTGCCTGATTATAGTTTGTGATATGTCAGACATTAGCGCGTTTAACCGGCTTAGATCATCAGAGCTGAAGAAATGAGAACAGGACAAGAGAGCTATAAACATATCAAAAGAGTGCGACCAATAAAATGCCACTACGCATATTATTTGTGATAGATGCGATGGAAAACAGTGCGACTGTCCCCTAAAAACATATTGAACTCTATGATATTACAGCAGTATACAGGGAATCTCCAGACGATTTGAGAGCATATACAGGGCTCATCCATTGCGGCACAGTAGTTTCGAACAACCATGTATCATTGATATATGCTGTTGCCATTGAGTCCAACTAATTACTGACGCTCATCAGTAATGTCTTGATGTCCAATCTGCGTTATCTGCGTCTTACATGAGAGTTTGTCGGCACACAAACAAACGTGGATAAATTGAAACGCCAGTTACGCAGCACACTGTTAACATTCTGTTCTGGCGCAATGTACCCTAACTTTGCGATATATATCAAGAGTGGGGCCAATGACAGCTATCAACAAAGTACCAACGCGCGTATTACAGCTTTATCGATCTAAGAAATTTCCATAATTATTCATTTGTTGGAATCGCAATTTATAATATAGCGCCTCACAACTTCTATGGCAATATAAGCAAATGCAGGGAACCACATACACACCAACCATTTATGTAAAAAGCGATTACCGGGATCATCATTTAGCTTTGTGAATTTATACTGAGCTAATTGACTACAAGAAATGTTTGTCTGGGAATTATGTTTGAAGAAAAACGTATCAAGGCTTATTCATTACGAAGTTGAAATAGCATTACAACCAGCCCGTATCAGCGACAATATTTCTATTCTGTTCGTTCTTAAGATTTCTTATTGTCTGCGTCGTGACCGCTATGTTTGTTAAATGTGATTTTCATCGGCGAGTGTCCGTTTTTAAAAGTTAGTTTACCACTCAAAAATACTGGTAATGCAATAAATTAACACTGAGATAGTCGTTACATGGAATCCGGACTGCTTGGCTCTATTTCATTTGTGTATATCATACGTTGTAAACAGTAAATGATGCTACACTTGGTGTGATGCTGCAATAGGAAATGTATATCTTTGAAATATGGCTGGTTCTCGCGCATAACATCGGACACCCACTCCATAAGAGAAGCAATTACCGAGTACAACACGAATGCCAATGCGAATATTGGTAGCGAGTAAGTTCACGGAGGTTAATTCTATAAACAGGTGTAAACAATTGGATTTAATGATTAGCAAATGTGTGATGAGAAGTTGCAATGATTCGATGTTACCCAAGCCCAATTACCTGTTAGACGTATGAGTCAAACATAAACTACCTGCTTCACAATACAAACCATGCTTCTAATTAACCATAATAGCATTGTATGGATTTACGGAATACTTCGTGTATACATTTATAACCAACATGGCGCTTGGAAAGCGAACAATCTCTCATACCTCATTGCTACAGCCACCCATTAGTTGATGCTTCGGTACTTTTACATTGCAACTCATCCCGTGTGTTGAAAAGCACAGACACGGCAGCGGTAATTGACTTCCAGGTATTAGAGTGCTGCACACTGTACAATACCCATCTACATCACTCGCAGAGAGCAGATGAGTACATATGCTCATTTGATCTTGTTCAAGATGCGGGGAATCGCCATATAATTATGCAGTGCATATACATGGCGGCACAGTAGTTATTAACCGTTACGTTTATACGGTTGCATCATTGGTGTGTGCAAATGGCACTGGCACATATCAGGACAGTCTAGATGTCCATAATGTTTTTTCTACATTATACTAAGGTGTGTGACCGCACTCAATGCAAACAAATGTGGATAAATGAAGACGCCAGTTGCACAACACGCTTCTTTCCTGACAATGTGTAGCCTTATTATATAATCTATATCCAGTGCAGATTTTGGACAGTGTAAGCTATCTTTCTTATATTAACATTGAGCAACGCAATATCCATTATGTTTTACTCTTTGGCATCACAATTTATAATATGTAGCATCAGAACGTCTATAACAATGACTGATCGCCACTGTAAATGTGGAATACTACATACACATATGCCTTTCATGTAATTAGCGATTACTGGGATCATCGTCTGTCTTTTAGTATTTACATTGACTGAGCTAACCACAAGAAACGTTATTATATGGAGTATACATTTGAAGTGATCAAGATGTCTAAAAGCGTATGTAATACGAAGTTAAATTTACAACGCTCGCTGTTAGGCAACACCCTGTATAATATCCATCTACGTCGCGCGTAATGGCACAAAACATGTCTTGTTACTGCCTTCCTCCTATTTTTGTCATTGACCCCCTAAATGGCATAATATATCGTATAACCTGATTACATTGAGCAATAACCTGACACCCTCATTGGTTAGGTAAATAAAACCTACGATTTATGTTATTTCATTTTCTGCTTGAAAGTACACGTTATGCTACGCAGACGTGATAATAAGTGCCGCTTAAACGCTTTCATAATATAAAAAATGATAAGCGGCATTCATTGCCATCTTTGTAATACGGTAAACAGCTATTAATGTTCAACGGCATAATTTAGACATATGTCCATTCTGCTTTGTTTGCTTTTGTTGATAGTCAAGAATTTAGTTTGGAAAAGTTTAAAACCAATTCAGTGATATCCATATATAGAGCTTAGCCTATAATTATTAATGGAATGGGCGAAAACAAAAACGACAATGATTAGGGCTAACGGAATAACGCTAACGAATATGACAAACATTTGGCTGACGCAAAATAGATCATGTCGAATGGTGTCAAAACGTGTACGAAACGCAAGAAAATTGAGCTATTGTTACAGGCCGAGAGCGTAAATGCTTATAACAACATACTAAATATGTTGCTCTCGTTAGGCGAAGTCTCGTTAACAAAGTACGACGTGCTGCATTCGCCGACTTTCAAAAGTAATGTACCAGGAAATATAACGTTTCGCCCTAAGCGGAATACCCCGGTAGTCAGTAATTAAATATAGCTGAGGGTTGGGTATCGTGTATATTGTAGCAAAAGTATAATATATTTGAATACCGATAATCACGGTAACAAACAGTAGGTCCAATCATGTGTGCCTTAATCCAGAAAGGTACTGTTGATGTTTACTTAATTCGTTTCATACAGGTCACTGGCATTGACCCTGTTCGTTGCACACATAAACATACTTCGATTCAATGGGTGCTTAAGACTAGTATTTATAAAACACTTGACTGTAAGAATACGAAATGATTATTTCGATCTTTGGAAAACTCTAATTATGTGCTGAGGGAGTAGATGTGATTGAGTGAGAGGCTAACCATTTCCCGTCAGCGACCTTGTAATAACATTGGCTCCTCAACAAGAAACTAATTACCGTATTCTGTTTATTAAGCCCGTATAGGTTGTGTAACAAAACAGGCAAATGTAATGGTTACTGTGCTGTAATGTGCCAGCCCCGTAACGCTACAGACCATTAAGTGTAAATAACAATCCCTCTGTCAATTACTAATAATATGATGGTCTGTTTTGCGCTGAGGCAATATACCAGGCCACCATCTTTAAAGCTAATTATTTCCCCGTTCAGCCTAAGTGGCAAAATAGCAAGGGAATATTAAATAGATTATTTAACCGCTAATGGAATTGCAATCTGCTCTATTATGCATTCGTACCCTGAACGAGCGGTGCATGTATAGCTATTTTATATGAACAAAGTTCAGTATTTACGTCGTAATTAACGTGGCCATACTTAGAAATTACATTACACATTTGGGATTGTGATAATTGGATGCGTGCCACTGATTTATCGTGGTTAAGACGATAGGTAATCTGTTTTGCAGGGAAAACGCGTATTTTCAAGTTATTTTTTTTTTGCCTTTAGCTCAAGTTGGGCGCAGGACAACTACCACAAGTCTAAGAAAATATTAAAACTGTGAAGCAATTATCTATTGCAATTAACAAAGATAACAGCGATCTGGTATTGGGTACATTGACGCGTTTAGCGAACAGCAATAGCAGTGCAATTAGAACTAGAACTAGTAATACTTTGGTATCTCATTAGCTTCAAATGAAATGTGCGACTTTTGATGTGCGGTGTCGAAACGACTCGAATTTTGAGCTGACCTGTTAATATCTAAATATTAAATGAAATGGCTTGCTTGGATGTGTACATAAGACCGTACAAGAAGCATGTGATTAATAGCTCAAAGTAGTCTCTGCTGATTTGACAAAATATCAAAATAGTGCCATTTGACCATACAACATATCAATCTGCGTTGGAATATATAGGAGATGCTATGTATCGATATTATACCGAGCAGAGCGATGCAACAGTAACAAGCAATGTGCAAACTCTTACTAGAAATTCATAAAAGTATACTATTGATCAGACGCAAGTTATTGCATCAATAGTGATTCTTCGAATATGCGTCTTGTCTATATACTCACTTCTGATACATTTGTTTGCTGGATAAAATTTACTATTTAACCTATGTACGTAAACCGCTTCATTTAACACGTGTCATTGTCAATATATCTCGGTAGTGATCAATCGAACTGGCTCGAATCCAGAAAGGTCATGTACTGTGCCAATCAACTCATTATGAACACTCATTATAGTGCATCGATGTGTACAGCAACAAAACCGCTGCTGCTGTTAATTTCGCATGTATTCTCAATACCGGCTCAAACTAAGGGCTTCTACAGTAGACAACACATCTACTGCAGGTGTCTAGCTATCATCAAATACATTTTGAGTCGCAGTTCGAAGGCGTAATTGTTTTATATGGAACATTAGCTTTTGCCTTTTGCTGTCAGTCATATTCGAAAGAGAGATCCACAATTGAGTCGCCTACAATGGTTAGCTTTTAAAAAGCTACTTGGTGTTATCTTAGCAAAAGTTGCAATCTTGAACGACAACAGAAGAGTTAATTTTAGAACTATAGCAGACGCTGATGATGTCACTTACTATGGTGCATATCTCAAACAATATCGGTTTACGGCTCTGATAAACGCTGGGTTCGAGGGAATGAGCATTAAACTTTTGGCCCAGTAAATAATAAACATTAATAATACCGCATTAATTAGTATGTATCATGGCATCATCCCGCAGCTTGGATTTTCTACACTATCGTTGCAACACTTACTGAATCATAACAGTAGTTTATATTGCAGTGTTGCTCCGGTTATCCCATTTGAACGGAACCAACTAGACAACAAGGTTTGGAAGTTAACCATGTTTAATATGCTCTCTTTGTAGATAGAGAACTATGTTCAGTCGGGCCTATCAAACTTATTACGTGTGTAGAGTGCATCTTCATTAAATGAGCTCAGGTATCGTAAATAGTGGCGTTAGCTGTGCGACATTGAAAACCCACCAGATAATAACTTGTCTGAGAAAGCCAAAGCTGTTAGTTTTAGCATTGAATCGCATAAATACAATACAGAGCGACATCTACAAGGCATTGATACTACTCTACTATATATGCCGTATGTTGCGATGAATGCTTCTACACGAAAATGTATGCTAAAAAACTCTCTCTGCCATGTAGATATGGTACAATCTGTACTTGACATGCTTAGCAATGAGATGGCACATTTGCTATACGCTCTTTTTCTGAAAAGACGATCTATTCTGTGGTAAATGAATATATACTGAAAAGCAATGTTTTCAATAATAACGCATCTTGTGTTATTAACTGGCCATTAATCGTTTCCATATACCAAGTCACTTATATTATGTATGGGGCATTATGCAAAACAGTATTATGCAGAGCAGTATGATTTCATCAGTAAGAGCCATAGCGCACGGGTCATTTGAGAGAAAAACAACAAAAATTTGCTATCACTGCTATTGTTGCTACGCTAAAAGTAATCGACTGAAATAAGTGGGTGTCACGAATATTAAAAGGATAGATTTATATTATTACATTTCTGTATCGTAACTGTTTTATTTATTTCTTTTCCGATATCGTGTGTATGTTGTAGCAAATAATAGTGTTTCTCTACATCTGATGTGCGAAATTAAGATTATCATAATCTGCCGCGTGATTGTTCTAAGATTGTTTATCTTCCAGTAGAGCGATTCATACTACTACTGGTATCATCGGTGGTGCGTGCAGAAAACAACGTAAAATGCTTTCATATACTTTCTCTGTGAGCTGTTTGTAGATTTTATCCCCCGATCGCTCATCATGTTGCTTGGAAGCAAGGTAAATAAAACTTCCTTTCCTAACGGTGGCGTTTTAAAAAAAAGTTTGCCTATCCGAAACTCCAAGTTAATTGTTAATACGCGACAAACGCTTATATGCCATGTTATATAAAGCATGAAAGACTCCAAATGATGTAGCGTTTTATTGTTTATACAAGCCCATGTCGGCATGACTCTCAGATTACAAGCGTGGCTTTATAACACCGATAATATACTGAAGGGATTCCTCTTACATAAATTAGAGAGTAAGAGTTTACGCTCTGAATTAACTTAAGAAAACTCGGCAAAGCAGAAGTACGATGGAACACTTCGGCTCGCTGCAACCTTGGAGAAGATATTTCAGAAAGGGTATAAATAAGTTCAAGCATAAGCTACACGTATACAGATTTATGTATTTCGTGATGACGGAAATGACTAATTATCAACCACAAATCAGTTGGTGTTTTTAGTAAAAAATAACACTCTGTTGTTAAAGTTATTATCTTCCGGTAATAATTCACGTTCTGTTTCAAGGCATTCGTCATGAGTTCTTCACTTTATCAAGCTTCATTGTTCTTTTATTTATAAGAATAGGTTGCGTCCTGATGATTGCGTTGGTCATCCCCCGCTAGTTCGACGTTAGATGGGGCTAATGCGTACTTTAATTATGCTAGCAGATACTCAAATGGAGAGCTTAGTATGGATTTTCTTATGTTTATCAATAAAAAACATTTCTCACAGAAGTGCATATTTATTTTTTGTGTTTTTTCTATCTACGACGAGTATATATCCCCCATTTTGAAACGTATCCTTAGAAAACCAAAACTCTCTTATACCTTTTCTGCGTTGGCTATAGAACAACCCAGAACGCTGTTGCTCGTTTGTTTTATCTCCTCGACTGATGTATCAAATCCGCTCGAGACAATGTGGCTCGTTCAATCAAATGCTGCCGTTTCACCAAACAATTAATCTTTATTTGCCTAATGGGGTAACAGTTTATTAGAGAAGTCACATCAATTACGGGTAGTATATTCATTGTGCTGATTTGCATTTGTCCAGATGGGCTGTCATGGTTTTGAGCAGATAAATCTATCAACTCATGTGAATCCATGACACGTTCTTCTTTTGTCTGATAGGGATGCGATATGTTGGTCCCTTGCCGACAAACTCCTCATCTATTCCAAGCACCCACTGGTGAAAACATGATACTGGCATCTTTCAAATGCACCCATCCGCCCCACGGCTGCTAGTTGTTAAAACCATTACTATGCATTTTCTCTTTGAAGGATTAAACACAAACTTGCCCACATAATTTATTTTTATTTTGAAGCAATGAAACATTCCTGCCAATGGTAGGCAGAGATGCATTTACCACCAGCCAGGTTTGTGTTCTGGCATTCATACTGTAGCCGTCTGCTGATGAAGAGACTGAAATTCACACATTCTTATAAATATCTTAGAGTGAGCTGAGATTTCCCCCTCGGTAAGATGGATGCGTTTGGCTCAAGTCGTATTACATGAAATAAATACCATGGTTGATTAGATGTGAGAGAGAGAGAGATAGATAGATGAAACTAATACCGATTTGGCTCCCATACACTGGAACACTTTGCTTGTACCAATTCAATCATGGAAATTGTAAGGTTAGAAATGGCGATTAATAATTGTCGATGGTATATGTGGGTATCTTTAGAAAATAATTGGAAATCTCAACAACCTGTAATTTTGGAAGTGAAAAATACGATGTCTGAGCAAGTATTAACTGGCGCATACAAATGGTATAAGCCCTACGGTCTCAGCCGGCTTGGGGAGGTCATTATACTGCCTCAATGCCAATGACTGGAGACGATATTCTGATATTAATAATGCCCGCATTGTATTCACGCTAACAGTATCATCCCGAATACAAGTTTCACAGTAAAAATCCGACAATTATCAATATTTATCATTTAATTTAAATCGAATCTTTCGAGTATTTGTCGCGCTATATTCAATCGAAAGGTTATCGTTTAGCTGTTCAGGTTGTCTTCTTAAATATTGACCCCTTCTTTTAGGGATTTATACACGTTTGACAACTTCCAATGATACTATACATTCACGCAGGGATGAACCGCTAACATGCGGGAATGTTTAATACCTGCAAGATGTTTCAATATACTGTAATTATTTGGACATTTTACACATTGAAATTATTCGCCCATGAATCGATTCTCTGCAGTCATTTTATGGTTAGGTTTCATATAAGTTCCCTTGAAGTTACTATCGAAAAGTATGTCCCCAATTGGTTTCCGCTAATCCTCACTTGTTTTTGATGTGTATGGGTCACTCAAGTCATTAACTACGAATTCTATTAAACGATGCGAGACGTTTTAACGCAAGTTTATAAAACAATTCCTTGTCAAATTTAATCATACATGCGAGCCCGGTTAAGTGCATGTTAATTTATTATGCGTTGGTATAATATGAAAAATCATTATCTAATTTGGCTTTGCCTGCATTAACAAAAGCTCTGTACAACACATTAGTTATGTAAAGACCATAACTGAAGGCTATATTAAATTATTGTGCGGATTTTTGTTGAATAACAGACGAAATGTCATAATCACATAAAAAAGCACATTTGGAGACCGCGTTCGTAATGCTTTCTTTGCTCGAAATTATTGTGATTTCTGAGTGATGGAATAGCAAGCGCACATTCATAAGTCATTATTCGCTCACCGAATAATGCGTATATCACACAATGTCGCATTTGGATAAGCTTTATATTTGAAAGGCACACTGCAGGTTGTGATACATCCAATTATTTTGCGTTACAATATTTATGCAACTCAAATTTACTAGTCAAATGGTTGGGACACGATATGAAAGGTTATTAAATCTCCCATGGACGCAAATGGAATAAACAAAAGCTCAACATGCCTTGTTTGTATTGATAGTCATGTGCTTCCTAAAGCAGTATTGCTCATGCTCTTGAAGAGTCAAGGCATTATTTCCCTGTTTACGTGGCCTTTAGTTACCATCACCACTTATCACATTTGGATAAGTTTAATTGTATTGCTTGGACATTACTCTTGGAAACGTCCGTGATCTTGTATACAATATTCTTATGACGCAACATGTCACCCCAAGACGCAAAATCCTGACTGGTATAATTGAAAACAGAAATCATGATGCATCAAGCCTTATCTTGCTTCTATTCATATCGGACGGGCAAACGTCGGAAGCACAACATGGCGCAAAACTCCTAAGCCTGATAAATGCTGGGCTGGTACTAGACGTTTAATCTAGATATAAACCCGTTAATTCAAACTATCTACGGATTTCTTTGGAAGTCGCGGTGCAATGAACGAGAATTGGGCAGTGCGTTATAAAAGATAGAATATGTCCGCGTGGCAAAGATCTTTTGCAATTTTGACTTCGACATCAAATTAACGAAGGCGAGTGTTGCAGGTTACGTGCAAGATGGATTGCTGAATGTTAAAACAAGTAGAAGCAACCAATGCGGTTGAAATATATTTTCAGATGTTAGACGCATGTGGTTGAATGGTGGAATCATTGGCTGTTCAATAATCGTTACTGCGTTATCTAGATATATTATCTTGGTACACAATATTAACAATATGCGGTGAGGTTCGGTAATGCTGATTTAAGGTATAATGTAGGAGCAACCTTCCTAGTTTGCCGCACTGCTTACGGACAGAATATGAAAACATAATGATGCTTATTAAAACATGATGATGAAACATACCTCAGATCTGTAAACAAAGAATGTGTTTTAACACCACCCAGAAAGATATTTGTAGAGAAAGATATTAGAGTGCTGCTGCCTGTACAATATTCATCTACGTCGCGCGTAACGGGCAGATGAATAAATCCGCTTGTTTGATCTTCTCGTACATGAAGAGAATCATTGGAATATTTGGTAGGCTTAACTGCGAGCATTGATTGCGGCAACAGTAACAGCAACAAATTATTCCATTATCGCCTCAGCCTACAAAATGTGTTGCATTCCATTACCTTCCTCTTATTTGTATCAGTGATCCCTTAAATTGTACAAGAGCTTATAGCCTGATTACAATGCGCAATAACGTGACATAGTGGGCTAAGTAAAGTAAGCCTCTAACATTGTTATTTCATATTCTGCATAATAATAATAATAATACAAGTTATGCCACGTAGACGTTATAGAATGGTCCGCTAGAACGCTTTCATTATCTGCCTAGATGGACATTATGGCACACGAATAGTTTAGAATATGATAAATTCCCGCATTGCACTTTCTTTAAAGGTTGAGCAATACACCATTATCAGCCATTCGATCAAGATAAGTTGTTGCAAGTTGATGAAAAGGATAATCAACAGCCCAATGCTAGATGACCAATAGAGTAAAGATATCATATTTGCTTGATATAAGTGACTTTTCTTTGCTTAAAAAATGATTAATTAGTTGTGGCCATATTTTTTTAAGCATTCGTTGAATGGAATCGTGCAAATTTTGGCACATCGTATAAGAATGCTGGAATTCATGATAAATGAAAAGTGGCATTAGCTGCTAAAAAGATCTTTATAATATGATATACAGCTTAAGTGTGGCAAGCATGTTAACATCTAAGGCACCGATGGAAGTTGGTAAATATAACCAATCAGTTTAGTGTACCAACTAATAATTTATGAACGCACAGGATGCATTTAGAATCGACCACATTTTAAGCTGGTGTAGAACAAATGATATGACATTTATTTTCAAATGAATCGCACTTTTGGATAATAGGATATGGTTTAGTTTGGTAATTCATGAAAGGCTAATTATTATGTATCTGGGAACTAAAATAATGAGCAAATCAGGAACTTTTGCAAATTGAGCATACTGGCTCTCCTTCTTACTCCCTTATCATAACGAATGCTAGAGCTTGATTGATATTTTTACAATTATCATTATTGCATTATCCATTTCCAATAGTTATGCGTTTCGTGTATCGCTGCGGTGCCCAGAGCATATGGCTCTTTTATAGGTACACAGATTCGGATCATGTCTCGATATTATGGATAATCTCGGTCACAAAAAGTTACGGCTAAGATAGACTGAAATATTCACAGCAAAGCCAATATTAAAACATATGGTTATTTAGCTTTGTTTGGTTTTGTTGGTAAGCAAGAATTGTGTTGGGAAAAGTAGGAAACCAATATAATGATATCGACAAATAGAGCCTAGAATAATACTATTACTGGAATGGGCGAACAAATCAGATCCAATGGTTCATAATTAGGGATATGGAATAACGCTGGCGGCTACTCAAGATATTTGTAACTACCCAAGGCGATCATAGTTGGATATTGTTGTAAGCACTCAGTTTCTTAATGCCATCTAGATAGTCCAATGGATTTTTCATACCTTTTCAACGGATATCATTACCAAATTGATGATGAGTTGATGCGGCAAGATGTTGGGCTACAGCCACAAGCTTATCGACTAGATATTCATGCTAACTATTGTTCTTCCATATAGAAAATCTGACCCCGGTGCAGTAGAAATATATCTCGGGGCGCATTAAAGCGCCAATGCAATTACGAATCCCATTAACCAAGACCAAAAGCAATCAACTCACTAGTAAATTGTCCCAAAAAGCAATAAGCCGTAGCAATACATCCATGGAAGTATGATTGGAATTCACAGGTAGCCGGATAGCCATTACGCAAAAAAAAAAAAAGATCACATGCAGGCCTGTTCATAGATATTTTGGCATGAAGTATTTGCCAAACATTATTCCGTCTGCTTCAAACAAAAGAAAATCAAACATTTATGAGCGAAAATAGATTGTTTAAACATATGTTAAAACAGTAGTGATCATACTAACTACGATTAAGAGACCTACCCATGTACACACCCAGCCACATTACTGAACTGTGTGTAACACTGCATGGTGAGTTATGATAACTCACATGTATGTCATCTTGATGATGACAGGAGGCATCAGAAAGAGAAAATTATGGGCATGTGGTTAAGATCACATTATAGATGTGGATATCTTGTAAACACATGCTTGGATGATTGGGGATCACAGGCACCGGCTCCCTGTCAAGGTCATATTAAAAGGAATGCAATTCATATCAAGTTTCATGAATATAGCTAAGAACATTTACCATTTAAAGGTTAGGTAAGAGGTAAGGACCTGGAGGCATAGTCTTTAAAAATAATATCGTAATCTGATGACGACAGCAGTATCGTGCAAAAACTGGATGATACAGCGGATAATCAACATTAATTGCAACTTACTTTTTAAAAGTTCATGCCTGCTTTAATACACTGAAATCAGTGGTTCACCGAATTAAAACGCGTGCGAAACGCAAGGGAGAATGAGCTCTTCTATAGAACAGAAGCGTAATAGCTAATTACAAAATATTCAATACGACTCGAATTTTCCTTTCGTTATACAAGGTCCGATTATTGACCTGCCTCGTTTACAATGTACCACCAACTGTATTCGCCGTTTCCATTTAAAACGTGAGATATTTATTGTGTTTTGTTGTTTATATCGAGGCATGTATTTCTTGCGGCCAGAGGCTGTTGCATGTGTGGTGGTATGCAGTCAATATGATGGTAATCACCCCAAATGTCACTTCCTCTGTTTTAGTGGTGTATCAGTGCGTGAATCACTACGATAAATGTAATAATCCGTGTAAATTACTTCTCAAGTAGTACGTGGCCTATAGTTACCGAACCGCTTTACCAAGAAATAACAACAACAACAACAACAATTACTTCTCAATGTCGGTAGTACATGGTAGATAACGAATTATGCTACACTTAGAGTGAAAATGAAGGGTGCTGTTGTTTTCTTTCCTAAGGGGATCACTAAGCATCGTTCACAGGGTTAAAGCATTTAAATTAGTTTTCATCATCGCAAATGGTCGTGAAATAAGTTTATTTTGTTCGAACCGCATTCATATTGTTTTTGAAATAATATAAAGCGACGCGCATTCTTTGGTTCTTATCTCATGTTATGGGCTCCCGATTATTTTATAAACAAATTACTCGCCATTCTGCCTCCGCTGTGTGGCTAAGCAATTATACGACCGTACATTAAATAAGGCAACCTTATAAACATGAGCATAAATTTTACGTACGATTTTAATCATAGCAATAGATGATTCGATGGTATTAAACCAAAAACGTATTTGGGTAGAACAATTTTGACCTCATGATGTTTTGCGAAATTTACGATATTCTTTTTTTTTCCGTGCTTCAAAGTGCAAAGACTTACTTGGCTAGGTTCAGTTTGTCCAATTGATGTGGTATAACTGTGTTATGATGCCAGAAGTACTCATATATTACGAGGTGCATTTTATCTGTCGGGAAAGCTCTGATGCATATGTATTAGACACGGCAAATAGGCCAATTATGTGCTGTCTGTATTGTCCTAAAGTGTTTGGGTCAAAGCCTTCAGCTGCACATCCTTATGGAATTGAAATAATGATTAAGACCTATAACGGCAAAGCCTGATTATATGGTAATTTCCAGCGTCGTGTGCAAAATGGTTAAAGAACACAAAATGACTTGATAGCCGACAAAATTAAATATACACCTTGACAACATGAATCTGCTAGGAAAAACATTTTTTCAATGTTTGCGCATAGCTGGAGAAAAACCGTCTTTCGGTATAACATGTATCGTATAACGTGCGCTTGAAAACAATTGACGGAAAATTTCGAATAGGACAGTTTTCATATTTTTGTGCAATCTCATATATTTCACATTGCTGCATGAGTGAGAAAAAGTATCTGGCCGTTGCCGCCGATTTATATTGCTTTCAGAGAGGAGTTTGTCATAATAGTAAAAGTTGCTAGTTGGTTCTGCTATTAATAAATATTTTTGTGACTACATAATGGTGCACAAATTACCTAAGGGGTACAAATGGGAGCTTATTAAAACAAGGACTCTGGAGATTTTCATTTGACAGCCATGGTGTCGTTAAATGCAATAGAGTTAAAGCGTTTAGCAAAGTTGTCGAGTCAGTCTGCTGACTGCTTCTGTTATCACAAATATCATCATAGCCATCATTAAGATATCAAAACGTCATTTGTATAATAAAAGAACAACGAGCGCATGCGAGACTTTTCTAATATGTTGCAATGTCAAAATATTGAGCGTCTCTTTGTAGGTAGGGCTATGGGTAAATAAGATTTTATCATGGGTACAGCGTTATGTTTATGACACTTTTGTCACGGCAAATTCTATCGATATTCATAACGAACCAATATTATAGTACTCATTATGATTCAGGTAGACAAAGGGTTCTGATAATCGACTGAACGTAAACCATTCTGTGTGGCTCATGACGTAACAAGTAAATGATCAGTTTGGCCTGAATGTACACGGCTAAACTCCGCGCTAGTTCCAATATTTTGCTAAATAAATTCCACAGAATCACTGATACTTGATGAAAAAAGTGAAATTATAAATTTGTTACTGGTCTGTCTTGCAGGCCATGCGCATTCTGCACAATACGCCATTAAAGCGACAACTGTTAATTTTAAAGGGCTGTGTTATCTTTTCAAGCGTAAATTCGAAGGTCGGTGTGAATTGTTTACACTTTCTGTGTACTTGAATTGCTATCTAGCGTTTTCCTCCGGAATACGCAGTTAACCTTGTGGTCTTTTTGCCAATGTTAAAAAAAAAGATGTCGTTATGACCTTAAAGTAAAGGTTGGAAATTGCCAGATTCAAGTAGTTTCGTTGCTGTATACTGGGTATCCTTAAGAGCCAACGAAGCATTGGATTTGAAACATAATGCAAGTGTGTCGGATACAACGAACCCCATCTTTCACACTCCACTGTTCTATGAGCATGAATGTTTGGGTTTCACTTGGCATACATGACAGCTGACCAGTCACCGCGGCCGAACGGGTATTGAACAGTTAATTACAAACATAACGGAATTGGTTTGTTCTGCTTGTGGTATGTGACTTGCATATAAAACGTATCACAATCATTCTAAGGTGTGCTTAATGGTGCATTTTCAATCATAGTCTCTGCTTTAACTACGATGTGCATACGGGAGCTTAAGTTTCTGGACAGCTATAATGTCGGTAACACTCTGCTGAAACGTAATTCGAAGTACTCAATCATCGCTGCTTAGTACCTTCCAAAACTGAACAAGCAGGTGTTTTATTCCTCGCAAAAAGTTTGTGATTCCTATTTGTCCATTATACCTTTGAATTGGGTTGCTACGGTGTTTATTGCAGTGCTTTATGATAAACTAGCGCCATGAAAGGTGTTCAACGACCATCATATCAGGCGCGTGGGAGTATGATTAGCCATATTTTCCCCGTAAAATGTGTGCTACAAGTATTTACTCTGACGCGATATCAACTGATTCCTTTATGCTGCTATATTGCATATTACGGCTATGGTGAGACTTATCGGCGCAGCTACTATTCGGAAAAAGTCTATCAAACTGTCATCTGTTTTGTATGTTTATTATATTTACTTGCTAATAACAAGCAGGAGTAATCTCTCATCACTGTGGGTGGCGTTTGTGAGCAACTGGTTGCGGGAAATCACATTGGGTGTTATCGTGCTGTGCAATGATACATGGCTAATAATCTTTGCACCAAAGTTCGTAAACATTGCTGTATATAGCATAAAGCACAATGCTGCAAATCAGTAAAAATAAAATGAACAAGGACCCCCGGCTCGGGACGTAATAGCATATTAGAGAACAATATGGCAGGAATTTATCAAAACGTGCCAGTACAATGAATATAAATAATATATATATATATATATATATATATATATATATATATATATATATATATATATATATATATATATATATATATATATATATATATATATATATATATATATATATATATATATATATATATATATATATATATATATATATATATATATATATATATATATATATATATATATATCTATATATATATATATATATATGTATATATATATGTGTGTGTGTGTGTGTGCGTGTGTACTCGGCCACCTCGTCTTCATCTCCGCATAACATATCGGCTATGACGATGGCTAGTTTGGGCCTCAACTGTCAAACTTGGTCTTGTCTAAACCACGAACTGAGCTTAATATATAAGCGGCGTATGTGCTGTTGAGTTTCATTTTATCTCGGTGATTATTGCCTAAGTAATACTTAGCATCAAGGGCACCTGTTTGCTTTTTTGATTGCTTAATTAGTTTTCCTTACATTCAAACTAGGGCACGGTAAGTAAAGAGTATAATCTGGAGATTTTTGTCATTTAACTGACGAACTAGTTGTGGTCCATTCGCCTACCTAACGCTTTTGAGGAGTGGAGGTTATCATCTGATTATCGTGAAGTCTGTTTGTTTATCATGATGCTTTATCATAACCATAACAAGGCTTGATGGACATAACATTAGGCGGTGTATAGTATATGATATCATTTCCCTGATATATTGCATTACCAGAAATGCGATTAGCTTTTCCAACCGCTTGCTTGGTCACAAAGTTCATGTTATCAGTCATATTAACGTAGAGGCATCATGTTATCACTTTATAAGGCGCACTTTCCACGTCGAGGTTAACTATGATACATGTACAAAGGCACAATCTCGGCTCTGCCACTACTATTCTTAATGAAAGTGTTTCGACTAATCTCTATTGCAATGTCGGGCTTGGACAGAAGTCCCTCCCATACATTTTAGCACCTGGATGGTGATCATCTTTTTTCAGGAATACAATTACCACTTAACATGATCATCTGGAGCTTAAGGAATGTACTGTCTTAATGACCCGTCGGATTGCTTTACCTTGAAGTTTGAAGATGTTATATTTTTATCTGAGACAATGTTTTGTCACGTGGAGCTTCAGTAATTGCTAATTAAGTATTACCTCTTTAGTGCCTTGTAGCTTCCAACAAACAATGAATTGCCTGATTATGGAAATGTACATGTATAGACAGATAGATTATATCCTTCGTCTTAAGGTACAGTGAGTAAATTACACCGCATTCAGGGAATGCATTGCTTGACATCCACTACATGTAATGAAATTTGATTTCGGTTTATCATTCACATGGGTATGCGTCCGAGAACTCATCAGACGATAACATGACATATCTATACCAAGCACAAATGTTGAGAGCATACGCACAGGATGCGACGCGAAAGCTTACGCAAGTACAGCTTTTCCACTTTTGTGCTGACATCAGTTTAAAATAGTACCTGTGAAACGGTTGAGGTACTACAATCGATACCAATACGTGAACAACTGTATATGCCAACGATAAGAATTTACCTAGATCCCCGTAACAAACGGACGCCGCTTCAGTCTTTGCTGTCCAACCAGTAGTATAAAATATGTGAGCACCAATGTGCTGATAATTAAGATAATTTAACTTTTGAAGATGAGATTTTTAGGTTTTTATAACTTCTAGCATCAAATGCCATTAATTGCGTTTACCTGCTGATCTATGGTTTGGCCGAAATCCGCCAATAATACACAGCTGAAGCGGTGTTTCTTAGTTGCTGAATGCGTTCGCAAAAAAAAAATCTTTCATATTCTTAAGAATGCTGGCAATTGTATCAAACATTCGACAAAACTTCTATGTTTGGCATAATTGTACTCAGTTTTTTCAAAATACGTTTTATGTAATGTACGCACTTTACTTCTCAGATATAGAATTAAAAGAACCATTCCGACGTTTCATTCACTGCAGCATGACTGGTTCTCCTTAAATGGTTTAATAAGTATTTATCTAGCAATGCCTCCTTTGAAAGTTTCTTTTGGTGCATATAGATTCATTAAACGAAGCAATTGTTAACATAACGTTTCTTTTTTAATGAACCATTTTATTCCTCTTAGAAAAGAATAAATAGGCATTGATCGTTTGATTACGTATATTGATCGCTCGATTTAGGGGCAGACGTTTATTTCCCTGAGGTGTCGGGAGTGGTTTACAATGAGTGGCATTCTCTACAACTATAGGCCATATCTGATGTTTCGGATCAAAATGAATTCTGCAACATGGGATCAACTGGGGCTGATTATTATTACCATCACCCAATGGTTTTGGGTATCAGTTGACTCTTATTGGTGGTATTTGTTACCCCTTGGACATAGAAGCTTTTTGCACTGTGTGCAACTTAAGGGATGGCTGACAACAAGCCTGTTAAACAGAAACATAACGCAGGTTGTTAAGAAATACGGAAAGTCCAGTCGATATTTGAGCCATACTTCTGCTGAACAAATTATTTGTTAATAATCCTTTTGAAATCGTGATCCAAATAACCATCAGCTTAGTGCGAAACTCACAGAGGCACCAAACGTAACGCCAAAGAGACAGAAAGCTTAACTGAACATATTCCATGAATGAGGAAGCCGTATGCTGTTATATTTCCGGTCAATTTACACTCTTTACCTCGACAAGATGAAGTATCTATTTACTTGCCAACTAAAATGCGGCATGTGTAACGATGAAACGTACCCAGTACCCAACGATGTCATCTCACTCAGCAGCTATCCCCGATATCCTTTTTTCTACTAGTGTGATTTATTATTAGCAGCATAAAGAAATTGCTTCAAGCCAACGTAACATTTTTTCGAATTTTTCGTTATCGACTCAATACCGCCACGATTTCTATTTCCCGTTATCTATAAAAGTTTAACCCCAAATGTATATACAGATACGTCTTGAGTAAAATGTGTTACAGCGCTCGAAAAATACCTTCGACGAGAAAATGTTATATAGTGGACGCTGCAAGAAATCTTATTCCGAAAGGGTAATGGATATCATTAATCACATATTTTTATTTAAGTATCCTTCTGAGCCCTTGGCAGCTTATACAAGAGTTTTGATCACCCTAGGGCGCCTCGGATTCGACCCCCAAACGGGACCGAGGGTCTAGTTTGTTCGTAAACTAGTATGCCAAGGTGTCTTTGACTTTGGCTTTCTAGACTTTTTTGGTCTTTATTGGGGCTTTACCCCTGTCCGAATTTGGTAGCCCTGGGACTTCCTATATGGTATTTGAGTTTTGCCGGCCTGATAGACGGACTTTTCTTCACACCTTCTGTTTCACTTTCTCATAGCACAGTTTGTTCCCCATATTTTGTAGTGGTGCACGACTCTAACAGTGCGCCGGTCACAAGCTCGTGTGGCACCTGCTTACAAGCTCCTCTAGGCGTTTAACGCGCTCCATAATATCATCGTTTTTAACCTCCAGATCTCTCACTATTTCCTTCTGTTCCGCGCAATTAAAATCGTTATCTGTATTGAGACGGGTCAATATCATTCACAGTCCGCTCAATGGTTAAGAAGCACCATATTTTTGTCTCATACCTTCCAATACTTCGGCTTTTTTATCTATTGAAACAGTCTGGCGCGCTTTTACAGATCTGGCCTTAATTTCGCCTTTCATTTGGGTATATTTGGTGACCTCAGCTAAAACGAGCTTAAACTTCTGATCTGATATATTACCATCTCCAAGTGCTGTCGATACAATGTCAGCAATGCTATTCAATTTACTCTGCGCTTGAATGCGGATCTGATCATGTTTTTTCGCCTTGATGGTCAGACGCGGACTGATGAATTTTTCAGCAATTACAAGTATCCCACAAGCGGCCCCAGAAGCACCCAGCGCTGTGGTATTAGGAATGGGAACTACCGTAAACATTATACCTACGCCGCGACTAAAGCAGTGTCTACTGCGTCTACTGAGTGTACTGCACACCTATACGTTTTTTACATAGCACCATATTTTTTCATTTCTTTCTCATAATACCTTTGTATACATAAGTCATATGTCAAGTTCAATTTGGAGTGCTACTATTGATATTCCTGCTCGGTGGGCAATACCACGTGTTCTGAAACAAATTTGGGCACCTGCAGCCAACACGAGAAGGGTGGTAAACACTTCGACGCCCACATATTTGCCCCTTTGTTTGGTTACATAATAGTTGCGTTTTAGGACACGATTAACAACAATTCTTACAACTATAAGGTCAGGCCGGCCACTCAGACTAGATGATACCACCATATGACCCCCCTCTTTGAAGCTTGTTTCTTCCACATCACCTTGCTCGGTCACGGCTTCAGTGCCGCTCATTTCGAACGTCAGCTTCACCTTTACCAGCAGCTTGGTCAACGCCTTGTAAGGGCTTTTGCTGCCTTTGTGTATAATTTCGGGGTCACTCCAAGTGCCCGAGCAAGCTGTGCACCACCGTAATATAGAATACTCCTAGGAGATAGGAATTTGTTGGGATTGCTCTTCTATGTCAGAAGCTTCCATTCTCGCCCCCACCTAACCCAAAGGTCACCTTGTTTATACGTTCTCAACTCCATACGGGCCTGCAGCCAATGCTTAGACACTGCCTTTTTCCACTTCGTAACTAAGACTTTTGTTTCTTCTTTGGATCCCACCTAATCTTCTGTCAATCCTGCAGGCATTTCATTAATAGCCGATGTTGGACTAGTCGTACTCGAAATATCTAAAGCTTCGTCACTGAGGTTGGTCTCCTCATCATCATTAATGCTAGTCTCATTTCCCCCCTCTCCCATAGCCCCCTCCTCCTCCACGTCGTCAAATGTTGGGTTATCAAAGTCCATGTTATTATGTTGAATATATAATTGTACATAAGCATTCAACATGTCGAATACTTACGGACGCAAACTAAACCCATACCGTCGGATACGCGAACCCCTTGGGGTAAAGGGCGTGCGACAGCCTGTAGTCTTTACAAACAATCCAAACACTATTGACCAGAACCAACAACTGCTGGTTCGCTTCCCTAATCTAGGCACATACGACGTCAGTGTTCCAGGGATTTCTGGCAATGAGGTCATGTCTATTGATGACAGCGATGTGTAGCACTGTTACCACGACTTGTGGCGGACTGCACCGGCGAGACAGGGCCTCCAGTTTCAGGGCATTGACACATCAGATGACAGTAACACAACTAAGCTACGAGTGGTGGCAGGAGACAAGGATGAGGGCGAGGAAGAGGACAAGGCCGTAGCCGATGTCTATGTTAACAGGTTCTAAGTTCCGCTTGACTTTGAACTCCTCGAGAGCCACAAGCCATTCTACAAGAGCGCTCTTAGTGACAGACTGGACTACAACCGCGTGATTCACGCAACTATGATGGCATCTCCTTAAAGTATGACATGGTAACCCAATCAGAGTTGGCCCGTATGATACGCACCCAGCACACAGGTCGACTTGCAATTCTTTATGACCCTGTGCTTTGTCACAGGAAGCTTGTATACAATAAAAGAGATACACTGTAGAACATCAACCTAGACGTGCCGACACGCAGCATGAAGGGCATCCTACTGCTCTTTGAAGACCCAGCCAATGCCTCATTCGCCAATCGTTCTAAAAACCAACGATAACAAAAGCTGAGGTAACCATTGAGGGCATCCCTCATTAACTCTATGCACAGGGCATGCGTGGCTACCAGCAGTGGGATGAGGTGAAGAAGGCCTTTGCAGCAACGAGTAAACGAGACCCCATCGAGCAATAGCTCCAAAGACTTGGCATTGTCGGACGTGTCCCTAGGAGAGTACCTAACCAGCTGCATGGTGGTGGCAGGGCCTTGGAGACTGCGTCTGAGGGTATCACCAAACAGATCACCAAAAACAGCAGAGGCGACTTGTGCATTGAAGGTCTACATGTATATTGTTATGGATGCACAGCTTAACATTAAAGATGTCAGGTTCGGCGGCGCAATCTACTAAGTTTACTTTTCCAGATGGTCCCAGTTCGACTATTGTTTCTGGGCAGACAGGATGCGGAAAAACCGCATTCATCCTCGACCTAAATGAAGGGCCCTTCTTCGGTGCATTAAAGCATATTGTATTTCTTTGCCCTACCATACGGTTTAACAAGGCATATCAGCTGTAGTCATGGTTGTAGAATGATTCAGAGGTGTACGTGGTTGATCCGGGGGAGCGGTTCCGTGAAAACTTGAGAGCTTTCTACCATTGTTTTAAGGGCGAGCCCACCCTTTACATTATTGGTGACTGTAAGTCAACAAAGGCCCTAACAAAGAAGAGAGACATGTTATCCGAGCAGGCTTTTAGCGGCCGCCATGCGCAGCAAAGTGTCTGGGTCCTAATCTGTTGTATCTATCGTCTTGCGTTAGCAACGATTTTAGCGGCTGCAAGGAATAATTATATTTAGTTTATCAACGTCCGGTGCAAGTAAAATGGCGGGATTTCTGTAAGAGAAATAAAGAACATTTTTGTACACTTAATTGTGTCGGACTATCTAATATCACCCAAAAGTACAACTCTCTGCTGAAGGACTTACTTGAGCAGACTCGCAAGATGGTGCTCTTTCACACCACAATTCGATGTGTCTGGGCCTAATGATGTGCACCAAGCCGATCTCTTATTTGTTGCTCATGACGTTGTGAAGCTCCGAACTTACAAGTATGCCCTAACGGTGGTTTATGTGGCCTCGCGCTGCAAGACGGCTGAGCCATTGACTACAAAAGATGCTTAGGAGGTCGCAGGTGCACTCGAATGGATAAACAAGCGAGGACCTCTGCATTGGCCTTAACTACTTCAAGTCGACCCCGGACGGGAGTTTTTGCTAGCCAAACATAGACTATCAGTCAGGCTTGGTCTTGTGAATATCCATCGAGACAAGGCTGTAGTAGAATGCTTTAACCTAACGCTTGCTGAACGGCTCTTTGGACACCAGTATGCCATAGAGTCAAGGAATACTTGGAAATGATCGAATTAGTGGGTTTCTCGACTTCAGGCTGTATAAATAATGAGGTGACCCGTTTGACTGGAAAAAACCTAAAGATGCTATTAAGGCAAAACGAATTGCACAAAAGCCCTCTGCAGTCGTACCAAATCTCCCGCTGTTGGTCAAAGAGCAAAAGCTGCCCTCTGGTGTTTGCGTTTACTACCTCTACTAGCCTGGTAAGGCAGAGCAAGACCCGCGCTGGAAAGCCACTCACCCTGTGTGGTCACTCAATGTTTACCGGATTGGACGCTCTGTCACTAAATCTGGTGAGCATGTACTATACTATTTTTTGGATGGACCACTCCGTGGCGTTGTAAAGGAGGAGCTGCTTGTGGTGCCGTCAGATACCAAGTTGCCGCCAGACACTATTACCAATTAGACAAATAGATATCTATATACATAACAATGGTAGTATTTGAAAATAAGTGCCCGTGGATATTACTTGGAAAGAAAGACCCCTGTAAAAGGCCCTGCAAGCAAGAGTTTTGTGGAATACACATATGTAAGATAAAACATGGTGTCGTTAATCGTCTTTGTACGGGGTGGCCAGAAGGCTATAAAAATAACAAGGTAGGATTGGGTATAGATTGTGGGTTCGATAAAGTCAACCACACGATAAAGTCAACCAAAAGGAACAAATTGACTCACAACCGACTACAGCCTAAAAAGGAACGGGGACCCCCCCTGTATAAAAATAGAAATCCTGTTGCTGTCAAGTCGTTGTTTTTTATGTATCAATTTTGTTTCTTTTAGACTAATGAAACTGTATAGTCACCATAACTCACAAAACGCAAGCTTGGCTCGGACCTCTAAATGTTCTTTAAGGCCATGCGCAGAAGATGCGTAAAGCTTTGACTGGTGAGCTGGAAGAGCTAGGTGGAATCAAGTGTCAGTTTGCCTAGAAAGTAGCACTGTCCAATCACATCAATGATCGCAGCACTGAGTATGTTGAGCCTGTATTGCGTAATAAGCAGCAGGTGGTTCTCTCCTCAGAAGATATTAATGATGCGCTAGACCAGTGTAATGATAATATCCAAGAGCGGTTGGAGAAGTGGACCAATAGAGGTTCCAGATGGGAATTTGAGACAGTCACATCTCTGTGGATTGATATCGCCAACTACTAGCAATTGAAATATGGCTGCAACCTTAAACTGTTAAACACATACACGGACTCGCTGTTTCTAGAGATCCGTACATCCGACGTGTATGCTAATATAAAGGATGACAGCCACCTCTTTGATACCAGCAATTATAATCCTTCCCATGCCCTATATAGTAATGTAAACAAGAAGGTGCGAGGGAAAATGAAGGATGCGTGCGTTGGTGTTGCTATTAAAGAGTATGTTGGCTTACGCTAAAAGATGTACTCGATCTTTATGTCGAGCCGGGATGAGATTAAAAGGGCAACGGGCAAAAAGAAGGCATCTACGGAACGCTCAGTACGTGGAGTCACTGTTCACACAAAAGCAATTCAGGCATGGGATGAACTTGCTGCGCAGTGACTTCCACAAAATATACGGGCTTCACGTCAACAAGTTCTTTCTCTCCCCCTTTGACTCAAAGCAGTGGATAGCTGAGAACGGTGTAGACACCCTGGCCTATGGTCACAACAAACTAGTCTCTCGGCCCTGTTTGGGGGTCGGGTCTGAGGCACCCTAGGGTGAGCAAACATCATGTATAAGCTGCCAAGGGGACAATAGTATATATAGAGAGAGGGGAAGGGGGGTACTGCGCCAGTACCCCCACTATATATACTACTTCCGGAGATATCCCATTACACCTTTACTGATTTAAACTCTCTATTGGGACGATGTTTAGCCGTTACACACTATACAAACTTACTTACTTTATAAAGGTCTCAGCGTGCGCTCGTTTTTGCGTACGGGAGGATGTAGCATTTAAGTGTCCTAATTGTGTCGTGCGATATATAAGTTGCTGATGTAAAATGCAGTAATGCAATCAAAGTGTTACTTCTTTAATATCGATACATAGCGTTCCATCAACGCTTCCCTGTCCCATGTTTTGTGGAAGCCTTTATTCTGTAGTCATTGTGACGTATTCACAAATAAAATTGCCCTTTCTAAACCATTGACTATACAAGATGGCAAAATGCCATTTTAGTTTTAATGCTTTCCGTACCTAATGATAGTTAAGTTTTTTTCATTACGCAAGCACATATTAAGCCAGAAAGCAACTGTTTTAATCACCATTTTAGGGCAGGGCGTGTGCATATGATTAAGTGGAATTATTGCATACCATTGCAACAGAAAACGTTTATCAACATGGTGTACTATCAGCTATGTTGATTTAATCATGAGAAATGGGAATGGCCAGATCCATTGCAGAGGCTGGAAACATCCTTTTGTTTTGGAGTAAATACGTATGGTTATTTCCTTACCAAAGGACTCTGCTGTCAATCGTAATAAAATATTCTTGTCAAAGGCAGCATTATATGCTGTTGCATGTCATACCGCAGACCATTTGAGGGCCTATCAACATACATCATACGTTTACCATGCTCATAACACACAACCTCTAATATCCTATTCAATGGTGCTGCAAGTATGTGCCATCTATTAGAAAGATGCATCAACTGAGAATATGAGATGTTCTGAGGAATTAATTAATCAAAGCGGTAAGCATGACTATTCAATGTTTATCGTTTTGGCTTTATATGCAGAAGCACTAGACGTGGAGCAAATTCCTGAAAATGAAAATTATTTCTACGACGCATGTGTGCGATTGCTGTTGACAAGACTTTACAATCAACCGTAATGGCGTCAAAATGATGAAACAAATGTTACGAAAGCTAGTCTCAGTGAGGCTGCAAAAAGAAGTTCCTCGCCAACCTCGCTTACCATTGGTTGGATCAGCACTGTCGCATGAAGATCAACTGCGACTCCTGTTTAGCCGCACCCTGCACGAATGAAAAGTACATAGGGTCTAAACTCGTTGGTTGGACGTGCTGCATTATGTATAGCTAGACAATAGCTAGACAATATTTCCATTGCATCTTTTAATATGATGTATTTTTGTACGCCTGTGGTTAAGGTAGTCCTATATACATTCAGGTTTTATCGCGACAGTAGTTGTAATCTCTAAATAAGAAAATCGTTGTCGAATTGATATAAATTTACCGTAAAATCGACCACAGCTGTGTGCTTAAGACATGTATTATTTAATAATTACAAACCATCATCAATACACGTTCTTCAACGCAGTTGATACTACGGCTGAGATCTGAAAGGGTGCATTTAATCTAATTTGTAATCCTCAGCTGCAGGCGTTGGCAAGCACTTAATAGGATTCTTGAGCGTTGACATTCTTGGATAACCACTCCCCCCCTTAGATCCATCACTCCAACGTGTTTTGCCTTGCCAACTAGAAGTTACAGTCAGTCAACTAGGTTTGGTTTCTCATTAGGCTAATTTACGAGTGATTAAATTTAGACTTTAAGCTATTGTATCAAAGTTATTTGCTAACGCTCATAACATGCGAAAGGAATTAATATGGGCGTTTAAAGAGGTCACTAGTAAAAGCTACAGAAGGGGATCGGTAAGCAACAATCACTATTGTAAGGCAGGCGTGAAATAGACGCGTGTCCACGCTCAACATGAGATGATTGTTCAATTCGTCCACCCAACCTGAGCTCCGCCCCCGTCTGCAACGCCTTACAATCTGTCTGTGCCACTCCCAACCTCAGGATGGCCGTTCCTTAAAGTGCATATCTCACGAAAAATCATGTAATTTTTTTCGCCAGATAACGGAAATATAACCCAGAAGTACCTATTCTGTCTATGTGTCAATTGTCTAAGAGCGCGCTTTCTGATCGAAATTCGACTTTAAAGATGAATTCGGCGTATCGAGCCGACAAACTCATGAATAATTCATCGCCTCCGCGTGACGTCAGGTCCGGGAATGTTTTTGTTGTGAGGCGCAATCTGCACTACGATTAACGAGAAATGGCTGCTGGATATTTCGTTATTTCATCACTTCAGGAGAGCGACGAAGAGACATGGTATGGCACAGGTCATTCGCAAACTATCGTTGCTTCGGCAGAGCATACAGGCAGTTTGTTCACTGGTGCTGGGGACATCTTGGACAAAATATCAGGGTTCCGTTACCAGCCTGCGCTGTTACAACAATACGAGATAACTTCCCAGCACCAGACTATCAAGGATTCCTCTACCCTCCACTTACCTAGGACTTGTCTTGATTCATGAGGGAACCTACTCTGCCGTGCCTCAATGGCTTTTCGTGGATCTGGTCTCACCGCATCTGCACATATTGGAGTTGGTGCTTGTGTCTTGGGCAGGGTTGGCTCAAAGCAAACTAGCAAGAACTCAGCCATCAAGCACTCGACATACTCTGAAACATAACAGGAATCAAGTCACAGCTTACACACCAGACTGTGGCTTATTACCTTATATCCCCATGGTTATTGAATTTGTTGTTGTTTACATTTTATATATCAGTAAAAATATTCACTAAATGTTGCCTTTGTTGCTAGGAATTGGTTCAGATTCAGCTATCTGACAGGCGCCCTTTGAACATCCAGTGATATTTTCAGCCTTAGCTGCTTCCAAAATCTGTATACCAAAGAAGTAACTAATCAATTGGGATAGAATTTATGCACAAAACAAACAAACACATAGTGTCTATTCAACATTACATGCATGATAGTTGTTCGGTGGCCACACCCACTCCTTGCCTTCATGGAATGCATCAGCTTTATCAATCTTCAGAATTATAACATTTATATAGATCCGTGAATTTGTTTCATGGTCGAAATGTATTGTACCCTCTTAACAAGATAATGGAGTATTTATTCAATACTAATGCAACAACAAAGTCATCGAGTCTCACCCTCTGCTTCTCTCTATATATAAAGACAGGTCTGCTTTTTTTGGGCTGGGGTGGGAGGGGTTCACTTGCCTCACCATCCTTTCTTGCTTGCTTGACAGCAGAGGCCTTCGCAAAAAGAGTAGGCACAGCAGCTTCCTTCAAAACTAGCTTACATCGTGGTATCCAACCAGGCTCTTCTCTGAGTTTCGGTGCCTCCTCAAAACATCCCTCGGTGAAATGAACCGAGCACACAAACGAGTACTTGTCCGGGCCCGGCCATTTGTCTCGCGATCGTAGTACCTGGCCAATTCATTGTTTTTTTAAAATCGTCCTTACGAGGAAATATGAACAAGCTCACGCCGTCCCGACTGGTACGCGAGCAGCCCCCAACACAACAACCATTTCCGTGTTCATGCGGTCACAAGATGGCTAAAAACGATCCAAAATCCCCAAAAACGAGAGACGAACTCCGACTATGTAAACAACGGGGAACTCCGTGCGTCTCTGAGAACGGCCTCCCTTACCTGACGTCACACGCATTGTTGACCTAGATAAATGGCTGCCGAAGCGTTTCGTCGGGCGCTCTTATTTGAACTGACATTTTATCAAATTTGGGCCTTAACTGATCAGATGCGACGGTTATTGGATCGGTTTGAGTTTATTGATCACATTATGAATTGATTTCAGCGAAGTATCTATAACCGTGCGATAGGCACTTAAATCCCTTATGTATCCCATCCAAATCCCCGCTGTGACCCACCCCACTATTGATTCCCGCTGCGCTTACCTAACATATGCCTGTAATCATCATCAAGCGCACCCACTCTATGAACCATGCCATTTTGAGCAATCAAGATGCTCTAAATGCAATGCTTGCAGCTTCCAACGTTACCCCAGCTGAACCTCCTTGGACATTTATGGTGAGAGCAGAGAGATATACCGGCGTTTGCAAATATGTATTATAGATGCTTCGACGGTTAATATGATAACCAACTGCTGTATTTAGTCATTTGCAAACCGAGCTGATAAACAGATATCAGCATAAATCTTACAAAGAACATCCAAATATATATTCAAGCTTAGAATCACTGACTAGAAAAGAATAATGGCAAGTGGATTTAAATCAACTCATTCAATCACGTATTTAGCACGCAGTTATGTTGTTTTTAAGGAACTTTCTTTCACTCGTCGTTTAATCAACATCATAACCCCCCTCTTGACAGATTTCTATAACAAATCTGCTTAAAGAGGTTGCTAGATATAAAATGCAATGCATAATCTTTCGTGAAATTAGTTGTTTTTTCCAGGATAGTAATTAGAGGTAAGCAAACTGATCAGATAGCTCCAGCGCAACTGAACAGTTGATGGCTTCATCTGTTAGGATGAGTGAGGATTTACACGTTTCTAGCAAGTGAGCATCCATGTGGGCTAATGATGTGCAACGGGAATAAAAGGCCAATTAATCATTGATTCCATTATGCTTGTGTTTTCCTCTTTACCCGTATTCTGTTTTAAAATTGTGGGTTCATGGTACACTAGTGATTATCTTATGGATATTTATCACACCAACGCACCTCTGCCTTGACATGGTCAACCAACAATAGCACATTTTAAGCATGACCGGAATAAGAATAGTACAATTGCTAAAGCAAACTTTTCGATAGTAGCATTAGAATTAAAATTTGCAGTCTGACTCTTATTCGACTCCGGCATATCTAGTCAGATACCCGGTCACAGAATGCACAATAAACTAAGTAACGACTCATATGTAACTCTCGTATCCTAACGATGTGAATGGTAACGGCATGTAAGTCCCAACGCGGCATTTGGAAATATTGTGCGTATCATTGTTATACACGCCACCATGGCATCCATCAATTTTACACATCTACCGCTTCTTCCGGGATGGTTAACATCCTACTGTATTACCGGGAGACATGAAATGCCTTGCCTCAAACGTTATGTGCTCATGGATGAAGTTCTCACCCAAGGATTCTTACTCTCAGGTACCACATGTTTGCAAATTCTATGTTGTTCTATTTCACATCACAAGCCAATCAAGACAATACTTTTCCGCAGACAGCAATTTATTGCAGATATTAAATGGTATTTTAGCTAACATCTTATTGAAGCAGAGAGCAAATATGGAGATGATATAACCGGGCATGTGTGAAACCCTTCCTTACCGAATTTTCCAATCAACTCTGACAGTAACGTTAACATAAAACAATTGCATTTAAGTGTACCTCTACAGAAGTATATGACCAATTTTCATTGTTATTCAGTCCAGCCAAGGTTATTACTAAGAGGCAAAGCACCAGGATCATAACACCTCACCTCCCATCATCAACGCCCATGTAGGCAACATTGTCCATTCGCCATTATTTAAAGTAGGAAAAACAAGGATCCAATGAATTAATCCTTAAAGCGCGCCGTATAATTCCTGATCACAGCATCAGTACCGGTTTTGTAGGAGGCGATGTGGCACTTATCATTCAAATTATCACTTTGGCTTTAGTGAGTGTACACCTTATTTCACAATTTTGTAGTGCATTCGAATGTCGTGGTTAATCATAACAAATTATTTAGATAGGTACAGCTGACATCTCAAGAACTGCTGTCACCTGCCTCTGTGATGTAACAGTTCCATAACTTGAATGTCAATGTTATGTTAGTGTCGCGTGTATTCATATAAAGCTTTATAAAACACACAAAGCTCTCCTTGGCTATCTATGAACCTGTAGTCTGTCGTCTCCAATATTGTTTGAGCATGTCGAGAGAACCATCAGCGAGTATACTTTATTTACTTTAATGATTTTGATAAGCCTGAAATAACTTGGGTATATTGTATATAATCTGTAATTGCTACAAGTCTAATTTAAGTCCCCTTGTATGATAGTTGGGAACCATGGAAAATACCGTTATGTAGAATTTGAAACGCGCGCCACAATGAGATACAGTTAATTATATCTTATCATATACGTCGTCCCATCCAGCTTTTTAAATGCTGGAAACTAAGTATTCGTGTCGTTGCAGTAATAGAGCGTCTCTTGATTGGGAAAAGTATGCCTAAAATGCCAACTAAATTATTCTGATAAGGTCATGACTATCTAATTATTATATTACCCATATATTCTCGGAAACCCATATATGCTTTATAAAATGAATGTTACTTGATGCTTCTTATGTACAGTTTGTTTTTGTCTTACCTAATTCGATAAACCTGCTTATCACGAGATGCAGGAGATTTGCAACCATTGGTTAATAGTACGTTTTATTATTTATAATACCTTATAAAGTACCGCTGTATGTGTCATGGCGCGCTTATGCGTGTTCTAACCTAACGCGCGAGTGTATGTGTGTGTGCGTGTGTGTGTGTGTGTGTGTGTGTGTGTGTGTGTGTGTGTGTGTGTGTGTGTGTGTGTGTGTGTGTGTGTGTGTGTGTGCGTATGTGTGTGTGTGCGTATATGTGAGTGTGTCTATGTGTGTGTGTGTGTGTGTGTGTGTGTGTGTGTGTGTGTGTGTGTGTGTGTCTGTGTCCGTGTGTGTAATGATGTAAGGGTGTTAGTGTGTATTCGGCAATAATTGTAACGTTTAAGTAACTGATGATCTTTGTACTTTTACAACAATTTGGTCACAGTTTGGATCGGATGGAGTAGCAGCGACGACTTGGGTCATGGCTAGAATGGGGCAGAGAAACAGAGAGACGGCTAGGGTAAGGTCACGGCTGAGATGGGGTAGAGTAACGAAGACGGCTAGGATAGGGTCATGGCTGGGGTAGGGTAGAGGAACAACAACGGCTAGGGTAGGGTCATGGCTGGGACGGGGTAGAGTTACAACGACGGTTAGTGTAGCGTCACTATCACCCGATATTAAGTTTTTTATTAAATGTATGGAACAGAATATGAATCAAATGAACACGATCATAATGGGTGATTTCAATGGATTACGTTCTGTATTGGTTTGTTAATTGTAGTGAGTGAAATATTAGCATAGAGCACAATCAATATATAAAGTTATCCATGGAGAACATCAAGAATGATCGTGTGTATTTGGTGTACGTTGTGCAACATCCACAAATTTATGTGTGATACAGAAGGAAGGTCATAATTTAATACCACAACAGCAAAACAGGTCACTTAACTTGGTAAGTAATTAATGATGTTTGGCTCTATATTTGCCGAGAACAGTTGAAATGATAATGTTTGCGCGGGTGTTACGCAAATATGTTTACTCATAAACTTTATTTTCTTCATGAGGAGCAGTAATTAAACACCTAGATTCGAGTAAAGTTTATTTACAGGTGACATCCTCCCACTACCTATTCCGTGTTTTCGCCGAGGTACACTGAGCCTATTTGTCATACAATACCTGCGCTTCAGAAGCAATTTAGTAACTTCGATAATGGCTTTTATTTTTATCATGCAACTAGATACAATTATCGTCAACAAGATGCTGGCTGAAACGATTATCCAGGCGGTCTATATAGTAGCCATAACAAACATGGGATATTTTGTTTGCATCCCTCGATTTATAACCTATCATGTTACCTGATAAGACTCGCCTTTTGACCAACCGGCTGTTGGTTAGATCCCAACGTAAACTAGCAGTGTTTCCATTTTTTCTAGGAAATAAAATGCCTATGCACCTTATCTATACTGTGCCGTATTCCCCGTCGTAACGCCGCCCTCTCTTCACTCCTCTTAATGACCTCAAATCATTCCGTCTATTACCCCTCCTGGATATCCGTCGTGCTGACTTACCATAACCCCGCAATCCAGCACACCTAAATCCCCAAAGCCAAGCGGCGAACCAAATCTAATCCCTTCCCTTTAGAATGCCATATAATGTTTCGTCCTCCCTCTATACTGTGCAATATGTGGCACTCTCGACAGTTACTTCGTAATGTATGGTAATCATAATGTACTCTCCACACTAATAACAGACAGATAGAAAGACGGGCTTTCATTCAGCATTGGGTATTAATGTTGACGTTGGTCCGGTAACTGGATTGGTCAATCATTATCCCAAATGAACTAGTCTACTCCTCACTGCTGCCTCTTTACAAAGCCGCTCGTTCTATGAATGCAGGTAAAGCTACAAATAACAGTTATGGCTCCCACCGTTTGTTTCACACTCGTGTAATGACGCAATTGTCGACATTCACTACGTGAATTTGTTTACTGGCAACATACATTATCGCCCCGTGTGATTTACAATTGTGACATTAAAATTATCGTCCACAAGATGCTGGCTTAAATAAATTATCCAGACTTTCTGAGAAACGGTCTATTTAATAGCCATAACAAACCTGGGATATTTTGTTTGCATCCATCGATTTATAAGCTATTACGTTACCTGATATGACGAGAGTAAATACTCATCTTTCAAGTCTGTGTACATCACATTTAATTCCATAATGTCTGATCTTATTATCATTTACACGTGTATCACACGTGTGTAAACAAATGAATACTTTCGTGTTGGGAGGAAATGAGATATCTATTATACAATTAAAGATTCACTTTTTGGGCCGATACGATTTACGTGACGTTTTACGCGTTTTTTTATAATAAAGTCAAGTAACAGGCACGTAACGGTTCCTTCCGTTTCATAGCAAATCAATAACTATCTCCTGAGATGAAATATTGGTCAGCTCTGTTGCAAGTTAGTAACCCAATAGTTAAATATCTTCGGTCCAATGTTATCTACATAAATAATATATGCGATTGAAATGTAGCTCATCTCATTATTCTTAATTTGATTCAGTGGTTTTCCATGATTAAATTCCCGCCAATGCAGGACAGCTTATGTATTCGCCCAAATCAAAGCATATCAGTAATGCAACCAAGAGTAATGATATACTTTTGTTTTCTGTTGCTCCCTACAATCCCCGTCACTAAACACTGATCTTTTGGCGGAGCAAGTATGATATTTGTTATACTTTGCAAACATTTTAAACACCTCAAGCGCATATCCTACTTTATATGCTGTCGCATTTTCATATTGGAGCTATCATTCCTCAGAGCCACATAAATATCTAGTAAAGACTGAAAGCATACAAAAAACGTTAATGCTTTATTTTTTATTTAGTTTTCGAAAATTCGATTACAAATCGAGCCTAGTTAAGGGGTTTTTATGTTCCTGCATATGCATAGATAATGGTATCAGTGACTTTTCGAATAAAGGAAAATGAACGTGATACAACAGCTGAGTATGTTAGTAGTATTTATATGTATATAGTGCGCATCTATTGCTAAATCATAATGTATATTGTGTACAATGATGTGGAAGATATGTCCGAGGGATATTCAAACCGGCATTAAACACTTCAATAAGGAAAAATCACCCCAAATCTGCGATGATGTACTGAGCGCTACGAATGATCATCCGCTGTTATTTCTGCTTGTTGGGGCATGAATGGAGCCAATAATTCCAAATCATTTCCAATGACGTAGATGCTAACTCCCTCGCCTTTCGACCGACTGGCTGTAGGTTCGATCCCAACGTAAACAATTGGCTCATACCCCGTGACTTGGATCAGTTACATGGCGGTCCAATTTCTGAAAAGGGGACGACATTGTAACTCAGTTGTAGTATGCTGGACCTTTGTCCCAGTGAATTAGGTTTCCCAGCCCTGTCTGGGAAACGGAGCTGTGCAAAGTGGGCGCTTTCGCTTAAGAAGAGCTGCCCAAGCCTCACAATCATCCTCATTATCACCCTTTGCGAAATCAAACACGTATGATACATATACACAGTGTTTTATACGAGATACTTATTCGTTCGAGGTACTTATTCTGCTGCATAACTCATGGTAAGTATAGTAATATTTTATCTAAAAACATATAGACATCGCGCGCCGGCATCGTGATAAAGTAAATTACGATATGTACGCATCACCGCATAACACAAACCAGTCAGAGCGGCACATTACACAGAGTTTACGGGATATCTTCCATCACAACATGACACAAACACCTCTGCATGGAATGATTACATCGTGTATTTCATGCAATGGTAGCATCATTTAAGGCCAAAAATGCCAAAATATATTAATACTGTTTTCCGATTGGATAACCACTCCTTGGTGCCTACAATAATAATTTATATTATTTAGCATTTATGGCTCATGTATTTTCATATCGAAATTGCTTCTATTTTGAATGACGATAAGCTTCAGCCCCCGGAGATTGTTCAAAGTGTGGTTTCATCTATATCGTAAGTTGACGAGGTGGTGTCGGGGTTGGTTGGATCTCCTGCCATTCGTCAAATGGGCGGATAGTATACATCCTTATCATACACCCACATACGCATTTTCTGTGTTTCATGATCTTCATTATTTTTTGGGAGATAGTAAATATCGCCTTCACGATTGAATAGGTGGAGATTGTATGAGCGATTGCCAAGAGGTAATACCTTTACGTTTGCTACATATAATTGTAACAAATGAATTGTTTAAGCTGAAGCACGATACGACTCCTTGATTACAGAAGGATTATGCCTTAACTACTTCCGGTAATTCAAACGATACTGGGTTCCTATTTTGCGATCAGTATATGTTGTGGTCGTCCGACAGGTAACAGCCACAATGTATGTAGCACATGTACATCCCCGGTCAAGTTATGACAGCATATCACAAATTGATCACAATAAATGTGTTGGGTGAAGAATTATATTTATCATTTCCTGAACAAATGTATAGCATTCTTATACATCACATTGCCGAGCAAGCTGTTCATTCATCACTCCAATTGTTTCAATATGTTGACGAAATCGTTTTAACCTCCTTGGAGATCCACCTTGAGAACATGAATGAATTAAGTTTCTTAAAACCAATGACAGTCGGACGTAATTTTCATCCATTTGTATATTAGGGTTGCTACGTTAATTTGACAATTGATATACAACCCATTTGCGTGGCTTTAAAAAGAACTTCTACATCCACATTACTTGTATCAATACCATTACTCTCATTCGTTTTTTACTTGTGTTACTTTTCGTACAGAAGTGCACGCCCTAGCTGTGTAAACCTAAGTAATCCATTTGACAACAAAGACGTTGTGACCTTTCTCAATGTAGTTGCTGTTATATACATGATGAAGAAGCTAACCTAATCGTCCGGCTGGGAAGTTTATAGTTTCCTTTGTGCGTCCGGGTTATTGCAAGAGGTCAGCTTGTCTGTCAGATGCCTGACTGAATGCAACATTATAAGTGATTTCATAACTACTGCAAAAGGCATTTGACAAGACCGGTAACAGGAGGATAATCTTATATTTTGTAAGAAAGTAAGCAATATTGAATATTTTTTCCACATTAACAATAGCACGAATGGCAACTGAAATTTCACATGAATCTGATTAGTACGCTAACTTGCTCAAGATGCTGCAGACAATTGAGTTTATTGCGCCCATTCCCTGACAAAACGTCTGCATTAAATATATTTTATGTGAAATAACTGAATCTTAAAAAGTTGAGGAAATGCATGTGCAGTTAAGCTATGCATGATAGCTCCAGCAAAACGGAACGATAGATGAAACCACTTTTGCACAATGCATTTCCCGGAATCTAATTTTGGAATTAGCTTAGGTTTCGTACATATTGTAATTCTAACGGCTTCCGATAATGGTATGAAAGTTAGTATGCGTTTTACAGTCTTGCCAAAGACAGCATGGCATAGTCTTGGATAGCATTGGCTGAACTCAGATGTTAGCATGCCATGTACTGTTGCCCGAATTCTATCAGTTTGGACAACCATTTACCCAATTCGAGATAAAAGATAACGATGCCAAATAGCATGCAATATCATGTCGTTTACTCTCAGCGGTTTAACTGCTTAGAAATGTCGAGTATTTTATAATGATAACATGGGATGACTAACGTTATATTCTCAATATGCGACGTTAGATGCTTTAACGTCAATATAATGCCGCAAGTCTACGTTGTCTACTAACTAGGAGTGATAAAAACCGGCACTAACAACTTGCTGACGATTTACTGCTGCCGTTGTCTGTCATTATGCTGAACTGATTGCAATATCCACATGGGTGTTAGGTAGGAGCATTTTATCAGCATCACAAATTTGCTTTTCCATCCATCATCAATATTTGGCAACATATGTTGCGTTGCAATGACCTTGTCATATGACAAATCGGATTAATGCACGCTCTTACTCCAACACGGCACCCAATTACGTTACTACCCACTGAATCTTGACTGATCAAATGTTTGCTGGCTTTGGTTAATATCGCGGTCAATGACGACTATCAACATGAGACGTAAAGACGGATAAAAGTGAATTGTAATGTGTTAAACGGTGGATCGCTAAGTATCATTCTATGAAAAACATTGTTTTAAAGTGACCGCGTTAACTAAGATGTGTGAGTAACGCAACAGCAATCTTGTGAACGATGGATGAGAAGTTTGCGTTGCACATCTATTTGAAAGTGACTCCTAGAATCAAGTTTGGTTACCAAGTCTATGACAGCCAAGAGGTAGCTATAATATTCATGCAAATTGTGTTGCGTAAGATTACCTATACATAAGTTTTTCAAGATTGAAACCTATTCTTGACTATGTCTTGCCATACCGATTGAAGGATCGATGTAACTGCGAGATTAACGATGCAGCGGACCAAAGACGCAAATAATTCACTATGAGGTTTTACTAGCAACATTGAACATGAAATTTAAAAATGGTTAATACATGCTCTCAATGATTTGCTCACCTTGTCTATTCATACGAAGTAATAAAGCCGCTATTTCCTCTCCCAATTAGTTTGTGGCCCAAATACGATAATTTCCGCTCAGCAATGGCATACAAAGCTACAGATCCAACTAAGTACTGAACTTGTGAACCACGTGGCAAAACCACGATACTGATCAAAAGATATTTATCCAAAACAGGTCAAATCTCGACTTTTCAATAGCAAAAAGTGGTAATTCATCTGGTGATCCCTAAATTTTATTAAACTGTGACATTAAAATAAATGTACATACGCATACTTATCCTATACTCAATATTTAGTTATTTTTTACATTCACGCTCTATATATATTTATATAAATATGTATATAAACATATATATAAATATACTTAAATATATATATATATATAAAATATATATATTTATATACATGTATATATATATGTATATATATATATATATATTTATATATATATATATATATATATATATCTCTATCTATATATATATTAAATATATCTTTTATCTCTATATATATACATATATATATATATATATGTATATATATATATATATATATATATATATATTTATATATATATATATATATATATATATCTCTATATATATATATATATATGTATATCTATGTGTGTGTGTGTATATATATATATACATTCTGTAAGTGTTATTGCCATTTATTATCATTTCACGTTACCTCAGTATAACATGTTGTTCATGTGAAAGTGCGTAATTACCAAAAAAATCGGTATGTATATATAGTTGAATAAATATGCATGTATGTGTGTGTTTGTTCATGTATACCCATATACGTAAATATATACATATATTTCTTCGTTTCCGGAGTGAGCTGATGCTTTACGTGAATGTTACACTAAGTGGATGCCACTCGTTTGAGACATTCACTATGCATATATTACTAACATCATCGATTATTTAAACCTCGTATCGAGTCCTTGCGACTCAATTTTTCACTGCAACTATTCACATGAAACGACCCAACAAAATATATACATGCGCAAGATTCAGAACAAATTAATAAAATGCAACAAGTACATAGGTTATTTTAAATATTGTCTGCTAGGTTTCTGCAGACGTCATCGTTCTTTTTACTAGCAAATATTTGCGTAAATCTTAACAGTTTGTCTGGGTGATACGCGTCTTTAATATCAAGTTAAGAATAGAAGTGAAATCTGCAAACAGGTACGCTCTACAAGCTGCTAGTAAATACTGCTTATTGGTGGCACTTGTATTCGGTCTCAGAAGCATGAAATTGCTTAAACTGTGTTTCGATGATCACTCCATAAGCTATGCGAATAATAGACGAGCGAGCATCATAAAAAATAAGTAATCATCCCAATAAAGATACTATTGGTTTAATGATGGTAGAGACAAATGAAGGGGCTTAAAAATTTAATATTTGTTTCGTGTTTACATTTCAAGTTCAATAGGTAATACCAATTAATAGCACCCTCTGTCAGCGTTATGTATTGCATAATTACTTTCATTTAATAGCATTTGTTTCTTACATCATCTGTATAGAGACTTGAAATTAAACATTTACGGGACTCACTAGGTGAGGGCTGACGGTGTGAAGTCATATTGTAATTAATATCGGACGAAATATCCAAAAATGTTTTTACTGTTCCGGGCTGAATGTTGCGACGTGAGGACATATTAGATTATTGTGTCTTTTTCCAACTGTCAACGGAATATGCAGTCTCACTGAATGGCACAGAAATGCATGTTCCAAGACGTAACACATAGCTACTCAGGAAGATATGATTTATATCCGTTTTTGTTACGCAATCATGTTGAAAGACAACGCACACATGTAGCTGAGAGCCATTAATTGGCCGTTGACAGCCAAGCATGCTATGAAATTGCACAATTTACTTATATGCACTGCCTGCTGTGAATTATAAATTGTTCGTCTAGTAGGAACAGTTATTGGGGTGCAGTTAGGCACTCATAATTCAATTTCTCTTGATACCATAGATAAAAAAATTGCTCGACTGCGATATTTGGTGATGCTTATTTAATGACTTTGAACTGACAGTACTTAACGTCGTCAGTAATGACATAGCTACCATGCACTACTTAGTAAAGCTAAGTTGAACCTGGCGCATTGCAATGAACTCGAGTCGTTATGATACCAACCCTAAGTTTGTATTTGTATATAAATTTCAATACAGGCTCATCTAACATAGACTCAGCGGGTTATACTTAAATACTAAGCCGGAGCTCCGCTTGTACAGGAAAATATTCTGCTCATTGTCTGGAGATCACCTTATCTGATGTGATTTGTCGCCGTGTATGCTGAAATCGTTGATTATTCAGAAACGGCTTTTCATTATTTCTATACCTCCCATTCACCACAGTCGTATTATGTGTTATTTGACAAGTTACCTTAAATTAGAGTCAAGATGTTGAACAATCCTTAGAGGAAACAAAACAAAAACTTTGCAGTCAGATTTATGTCTATTTATTCTATTCATGGGTTTGTCAGAAGCCTGCCATGTCAGCCATTTGGAGGTGGCATATTGCTTAATTACATAACCACAAGCAGGATGACGTTTTTTTCACACATCCTATTGTATATATGTTATGCGGTCATACTGAACGACATTCCACTGCTTGCATATTGATACTAGTCAAACCTGATCCTGCATATTGCATATAAGCTACAGAGGTCCGAATACGCTCGCATATATGCTTATTATCTTGGCTTGGCACAAAATCTGTGGCTGGCCAATAGTCATCTTCAATTTCATTTGGGAAATAACAGCAGCTGAATAATGTTTGAGACGCTGTGAGACGACGTAGCACCTATATATCGAACATAATGCTTGCCTTGTAAGTCGTTCGAAATATATATTCTCAGATGTGAGACGCAAACTTGTTCAAAAATGTCCCCTTAAACACAACACTATGTAACCCAAGGATGTGTATGTTTTTAAGCGAATTCATGTGGTTAAATGGAAGAATCATTAGTTGTTCAACAATCGTTACTGCATTATTGAGATATATTATCTTTGTTCACAATATTAACAATATGCATATCCAATTACGGGTTTCGGAATAACACTAGTAAAGCATATTGCACTGCGCTGATTTAAGGCATAATGTAGGAACACCCTCCTTAGTTGGCCTCACTGCCTATGGACCAAAAATAGATTGCTTATCATAACACGACGATGAAACATACCCCAGATCTTTAAACACAGAATGTGTTTTAATACCCACCCAGACAGATGTTTGTTGATGTACATGTAAGTTTTTGCACTATTAGCAGATAAACTGATATCAAACCAATGTATATTTTTTGTGATGTCAGACATTAGCGCATCGTACCGGCAAAGACCACAAGAGTTCTTGAAATGAACACAATCGGTGCCATGCCAGCAATATATATTTAGAATGTGGCCTATGAAACGCCTCTACGAATATTAATTGTGATATATGCAATAGAAAATAGTGCTAATGTTCCCTAAAATTCCATATTGTATGATGCATGTTTAACTCATTATTAATGAGAAACAAATCCGGGATTCTCCCGAAGTTCGAGAGGCTCTGAAGCCCGCATCCATTGTTGCACAATACTTTTGAACAATAATGTGTATCATTGACTCGTGTATATTGTATAGAGACAACATCTTTGCTGTCTTACTACGGTGTGCGACCGCATTCAAATCTAGCAAATGTGGATACATCAAAAGACCAGTTTGGTTGTGGCCAATGAGAGCTATCAACAACCAATGACGCGCATGTTACAGCTTCACCGATCAAAGACATTTCCATGATTATTCATTCGTTGGAATCGCATTTTATAATAAAGAACATCAAGAAGTCTATAGCAATGAAAGTAAATGCTCAATCTCAATACATAATATGGAGCATCAAAACGCATATCGAATTGAATGGTCGCAACTGTAGATGCAGAAAACTGCTCACACATATGCCGTTCAAGTCATTAGGGAATACCGGGATCATCATTGCGCTTTGGGTAGTTGTATTGACCGAGCTAATTACACAAAATTTAGTAAGTACAATTTACATTTGAAAAATTCCAGACATCTCAAGGCGTATATATTATGCAGCGTTCTTATTGGGGTGCAACCCGACCGTATCAGCACGCTGTAACATATCATTTTGTAAACTTCAAACAGGTGCGACTGAATTATCACAAGATGATTCAATGTCGGCACCATGCCCGCTGTGGTTGTCTGACACAGTTTGACATAGGGTAAATATGAAGGCAAGTGTTAGTTTATCATTCGACCATACTCAACATGCAATAGATTATAATAGATGTGGCCGAAATAGAAAAGTGGTCGACTCCTACACCACAAAATAATACTTCTAGTTGGAAGTGGGTGGGTTTACTGAATGTATCGTGTACACGATTATCCTTCATTGTCCATTCTGCTTTGTTTGCTTTTGTTGATAAGCAAGTATTGTTTTTGGAAAAGTATAAAACCGATACAATGATAAAGACAAATCGAGCCTAGAATATGATTATTACTGGAATGGGCGAACTGAGACAATGGTTTAAAATTAAGGCTATGGAATAACGCTGGAGGCTCGTATCGATATATGTACCCACCGAAGGTGATCGCAGCTTGAGATTGTTGTGAGCTCCCAGTTTGTAAATGCCACCAACCACCTTGTCAACGGACATCATTACCAAAATTGAGTTGATGTGGTAAGATTCGGGTCTACGACCACAAGCTAAGTGACGAGACTTTCATGCTAACTTTCATTCTTCCATATAGAAAATCTGACCCCGGTGCAATAGAAATATATCTCGGAGAGCATTTGAGCGCCAATGCCATTAAGAATCCCAATAACCAAAACCAAGAGCAATAAACTCACTAGTAAATTGTCCCAACAAGCAATAAGCCGTAGCAATACATCGATGGCAGTATGATTGGAATTCACAGGTAGGCCGGGCAGTGTATGCTACACTCTGGCATCAACTTTTCACAGTTGATTTGCTTTAGTTGCTGGAGGGAATAAACCACGGTCGCGTATTATTTTCTGCGCTATATATGTACTGCAATATACGATATCTTCGTTCTGCTCGCCCCTGGAATACATCTACAAAATATTCGTTAGAGCAAACAGAAGTTCGAAGGCAGGCCTGTTTATGGCGATTACGCTTGTAGCATTTGCTCAACATAATTTCAATCTGCTACAAGCAAATGAGCAATGACCATTCGTGTGCACACACGAAGTGTTTAAACGGTTGTGAAAGCAGTATTGATCTAACTTTCTATGATTAAGGGACCTACCTATGCACACGCCCAAACACATTACTGAACTGTATGTAACAATGCATGGTGAGTTGTGATAAATCACATACCATCATGACGAGTTATGTTCAACAAGCGCTGACAGGAAACGTCAGAGAGAGAAATGTAGGTGTCATGTGGTTGAGATCAAATAATAGATGCGGATATCTTTAAACACGTGCATGGAGGATTAAGGGTTACAGGCAACTTCGATTTGACGCGCTGAAATAACAAATACCCAAGGAACATCTCTTAGAACATTACGGAGTATGAAATTATGACTTCGAGATTACGATTCAACGAAATTTGGGACGGCATTCAATCAAATGTGCCACTGATATCGTTATATTTCTGCGACTATGATTCCATCTGATGCCATCATGATATGCTGTGAATAAAGACATCACATAGGAGGACATAACGTGGCAAGTAAATGAACAAAATACATAAATAAGTAATCATTATACAGGTTCGTGAAACTGTACATTTGTAACTGTTCTGTCTTGCGGGCCGTTCGCATTATGCACAATACGCCATTATGGCGACAACTGGTTTAGCGTTTGTTTTAAAGGTCTGTGTTAACCATTTAAGCGTGAATTCGAAGGTCGTGACGTATTGTTCACATTACCTGTGCACTTGAATCGCTATCTCGTGATTTCCTCCGGAAATACGCAGTAAACCATGTCAACTGATTGCCAATGTAAAAAAGATGTTCTTATGACCTCAATGTAAAGGATGTAAATCGCCAGATCAAAAAAGCCTCGTTGTTGAATACTGGATATCCTTTAGAGCAAATAAAGCATAGGATAGGAAACATAATACAAGTGTTACGGATAGAACGAACGTCATCTTCCACACCCCACTGTTCTATGGGCATCAATGTCCGGATTCTACTTGGTATACTTTGCAAGTGACCAGTCATTACGGCCGAACGGGGATTTAACAGTGAATTACAAACAAAACGGAATCGGTTTGTTTTGCTTGTGTTATGTGACTAGCATATAAAACGTACAGAGATTACGGTGGTGTCTACAGGCACGATCATTTTAATATGTGCTCAATGGTTCATCTACAATCATGGTCATTACTATAGCTAAGATGTGCAAACTTGAGCTGAGGTTTCAGGTCAACTATGATGTCAAATAACACTATGCTGAAACGTAATTAGATGTACACAATCATCGCTGTTTAGTACCTTCCAAAATTGAATAAGCAAGCGTTTTATTCCTCGCAAAAAATTTATATATATATATACATATATATATATAGTATATATATATATATACACGTATATATATACATATATATAGTTTTGTGTGTGTGTATGTGTTTGTTTGTGCGTGCGTGCGTGTGTACGTGCGGGCCTGCGTGCGTGTGAGTATGCACGCACGCGCGCGCGTGTTTGTGTTTGTGATATATCAGAAATTTCCTGAAAATCACTGAATCTTGCAGATATATTGTAACTAATATATCATGAAAAATTCGCCGATGGGTTCAACCTCGTGGCTTATCTAGATCCCTTGGAAGTCCGATGAACTTACAGCGATGCTTTTGTTATAACTTCATAACTCCCCCAGATATTTCAGAACTTTCCTGACAATCAGTGTTTCTCGCCTGTTTATCATGAGGCTTTATCATAGCCATGCTAGCTTGATGATGTATAACATGCGCGGTTTCAGAGAAGACGATTTACTACACCCAGTTTCCCTGATATATTGTTTTACCAGCAAATATGATTAGCAAATTTGCCAACCGCTTACTTGGTCACAGAAACTACTGGGTTTCCATCAGTCGATATTAACGTAGAGGCAACATAACTGTCTACCATGTTATCACTTTATAAGGGGAGCTTACGGCCACAAGGAGAATAGGTTGTTAACTATGATATATAGTTATGAGTAATCCACTTTTCCACCGATAATATAATAAGCACAATCTCGGCTTTGCCTCTACTATTCTTATTGAAAGTCTTTGACATACACTCGACCAATCTCGATCGCATACCTGTCAATGTCGGGCTTGGACAAAAGTCCATTTTATACATTTAAGCACCTCGATGGAGATCATCTCCTTTCAGAAATACAATTACCTATTTAAGTGATCATCTGAATGCACTGTCCTCAATGACCCGTCGGATTGCTTAACCTTGATGTTTGAATAGATTTTTATTTTTTATTTTTATTTCTCACGTTGAGCTTCTATATTTGGGTATTAAGTATAACCTCTGTCGTGCTTTGCTGCCTCAATCAAACAATGAATTGCATGATGATGGAAACGTACATGCATCAACCTATTCTGGGAATGCAATGCTTTGCATGCACTATTAGCAATGAAGTTTTATTTTCTGGATATGCATGTATGAGCCGATTGCTGTTATGACGCCGGTCAATTGAAATATCTATTAACATGCCAACTTAGGACAGCTTTAACGCATGACAGTGACGATGTAACGTACCCGTTACCTAACGGATTCCATCACAACAGATTCCATCTCACCTAGGTGCTATCCCAGATAACCCCTTATCTACTGGGACGATGTTTAAACAGACATTTTCAAGTCTACCATTCGGTGTGATTTATTATAATGAGCTTCAAGCCAATGAAATAATTTTTGTTATCGACTCTCAATACCGTCATGCTTTCCCTTTCTCGTTTTCTATGTAAATTTATCCCCTTAATTATATACAGATACATTTTGAGCAAAATGTGCCACAGCTTTCGAAAAAATACCTGCAACGAGAACATGTTATATGGTGGACGATGCAAGAAATCTCATTCCGAAAGCGTAATAAATATCATTTGTCGCATATTTTTCTTTTAAGTATCCGTTAGTGACAAGGAAAGATGGTTTACGAGAAAAACGTTAGACAGTGAACGAGAAGATTGAAAAGAAAATTGCTCTTGGAATGTTTATTCTTAGCTATAACTAACATGATGTACTGCCTATCTTGTGAAACGCGATAACCATCACATGGGAGGGTTGGGATGTGCATTGAAATGCATGAATGTCCATGTACCAATTTATTAGTGTTATTGTATACGTCTCTTGGCCTGTGTCGATGTTTGTAAAGGTCTCAGAGTGCCGCTAAACACTATACATACCTACTTACTTACTTTAAGGTCTTAGTGTGTGCTCGTTTGCGTGTACTATAGGAGGTAGCATGCGTGTGTCAGGATTGTGTCGTGCAATAGATTAGTTGCTGATGGGCAGTAATGCAATGCAAGTGTGAATTGTTAATGATCGATACCTAGCGTTCCATCAACGATTACCTGTCACAATATGTGTCGATGGCTTTAACATGTAGTCATTGTGACATATAAGCAAATGTGATTGTCAAGATGGCAAAATGCTTGATTAGCTTTAATGCTGTCTATATCTAGTGAGAGTTTAGTGTTTTCATTACGCAAGCCAGAATGTGATAGTAGTAATCGCATTTTATCGCAGAGCGTGTGCGCATGATTTAGTCGAATAATTGCATGCCATTGCAGCAGAAAACGTTTATCAACATGTTTTACATTCATCTCATCCTCCGTTTATGCAATCGCCAGAAACGTGAATGGCCAGAGCCATTGCAAAGGCTGGAAACGTTCTTTTCTTCTGGAATAACTATAGTTATCTCCTCACTAAAGGACTCTGCTGTCAATCGTAATACAATTGTCTGGTCATATGCAGCATAATATACTGTTGCATATCTTATCGCGAGCCATTCTATAGCCCAACCAACAGACATCATACGCTAACCATGATCATGCCGCTCATCCTATTCCGGGAAAGGGTGGAAATCGATTCAATTGGGGCATAATGGTGCCAGTAAGCTGTGAATATAATGCATCGTTGTTTGTGATAAGCATTGACGCGTTAATGCTAATAGTATGTTGCTTTTTCTGCTAGTATGTGCATCTATTATAAAGCTATATCAACTGAGAACATGCGAAGTGTGCATCATATGCATCCAAAAACAATTATATTCTGAGGAATTATGCAACAAAAGCGGAAAGCTTGACTATTCACTGTTTATCTATTTGGCTTTTTGTGCTCAGGGCTAAGTGCTTAATGTGGAATGTTAACCTACTTGTTTGCAATGTGCACAATGAAAGACATGTTGGGCTGATTGGGGGTTTGATTATTGTATGTGTGCATTGATACTAGACGTTGAGCAAATTCATGGAAATGGAAATGGTTTAGACGACGCATGTGTGCAAGTTATGTTGAAAAGACTTTCCAATCAACTCTAATGGCATTAAAATGATTAAATAAATGTCACGACAACTTGTGTTGGTGAGGTGGTAGAAGAAAGTTACTCGTCAACGAAGGGACTTAACGTTTTCATAGCACCAGAACTGTCCTATGGTGACCCCCGTTTAGCCGCACCCTGCACGAATGGCAAAGATGTGCTGCCATGTGTATAGCCAATATTGTTATTGCACCTTTTGAATTTATATGATAAATATTTGAACGGTAGTGGCTAAGGTAGTCCTATATACAATCAGGTTTTATCGCACCAAATCAAAACGTGGAGATACGCAGCCATAAATTAATGAAACGTAGTATGCATAAAGATATGCTTTAAGTGGTATTATACAGACATTACATACCACAATGAGTGAAACATTCAGCGTCAAGTAGATGTCGCGCCATGCAGCTTCTCCCTTGAAATATGCTACCGTGTGCATCGCAATCCTCCTTTATATAATTTTCTTCTAATTTGTCATGTATAACATATGACGTTTGCTCGGCTGTAAATCACCATAGCTTTTACCATTGCGTTGTACAACATTAAATGGATAAGTGTTCAAACGTAGTTTCTAAAACATGAGGTGCATAATATAGTCATGTCATGGATCAAATGCCCCGCAAACCATTTTCTAAGCTCTAAGATCAATCACAGTTCCTAAGCACAATCTGCTTGAAAATGTTGCTGTGACACCCTTTGTAAGATATAATGCTTAATCTATCGTGAAATTAGTGTTTTTTTCCAGGATTATAATGAGAGGTAAGAAAACTGATCAGATAGCTGATTTACGTGCTGAAATGTCAGTGTTCCATGCATCTGAACAATCGATGGCTTCATCTGTTAGGATGAGTGTAAAATCTAGTAAATGAGCATGTGTAGAGGACCATGCGGTCTAATGGTGTGTACGAGAATAAAAGGCCAATTTATCATTGATTCAATTATGCTAGTGCTTTCTTCATTTACCCCAATTTTGCGTTTAATTATGGGGTCATGGTTCACTAGTGATTATCTTATGGATATTATTCACACCAACACACCTCTACCTTGTCATGATCAACAAACAACAGCACATGACCAAAATTTGAATGAAACAATTGATTAAGTAAGCGCTTTGATAGTAGCATTAGAACCGTAATTTGTAATCTGACTCTTGTTCGACTCAGATATTAAAGGCATATCTCGAAGATACCTGGCTACACAAAAATCACAGTTAACTAACTAACTAACGACTCATATGTAACTCTCGTATCATAACGGTGAGAATGATAACGGTGAGAAAAATAACGGCGTGTAGGACCCAACGCAGCATTTGACATTATTGTGTGTATCATTATTATACACGCTACCATGGCATCCATCACATTTACACATGAACATCCTCTTCCGGGATCATTCACATCCCACAGAACAGCTGTAATGGGAGTCACGCAGGTCCGTTATATTTATGTTTTACCTTAACGTTCGTGTCCTTGACAATCAAGTGTCGGAAAAGGAAAGCAAATGCTAACGACTATCCTTGCGTAGAACGCGTTAACCCAAATATCTGTTATAAGAAGCAGGGCGCAATCTATCTTTATTTGGGAGAGATCAAATTTATTTATATACGACGGCGATATTATCCGGTTTTTACCTGCATCATTTTGTTCAATATGTCAAGATACGCATTCTATTAAAGCAATTTATCCGTTCAAGTCAGGCAATACTTTTTTGCAGTCAGCAACTCATTGCAAATGTAAAAGTGTATTTTCGCGGACAGAGAGCAAATATGAAAATGTTAAAATCGGACATGTGTAAAACCCTCCTTCCCCCCAACGTTTCCAATCAGTACTGACAGTAACGGTTACATCAAACAATTGCATTTTAATGTATCTCTGCATGAGTATATGACCGATTTTCAATGTTATTCAGGCCACCCCAGGTTATAACTAAAAGGCACAACACCAGGGTCATAACACGCCGTATATATTATCTGATAACATCACCAGAACTGGTTTTGTGGGAGGCGATTAGGCACTTATTATTCAAATTATCTCTTTGGTTTTGGTGAGTAATCTCCTTATTCCAAACGTTTGTAGTGCATTCGGATGTCATGGCTTCACATAGTTACAATAGACAGACCGCGAACTACTGCCACCTGCTCCTGTGATGTAACAGTTCCATAACTTGAATGTCAGTGCTAAATCATGGTCGCGTGTATTCATATTAAGCTTTATATAACACATTATGCTCTTCTGTGCCATCTATGAACCTGTTGTCTGTCGTCTTCAATATTGTTTAAGCATTTCGAAAGCACCATCAACGAGTGAACATTATTTGCTGTAATGATTTTGATAAATATGCAATAACCTATATGGGTATATTGTTGATAATCTGTAATTGCTACAAGTCTTATATATAGTGTATGCGCTAATCAAAACCAAGAGATTTGCAACCATTTGTTATTAGTTGTACGTTTTATTATTTATATACCTATGTATGTGTGCTAGCGTGTGTGTGCGTGTTCTAACGCGCAAGAGAGATGTGTGTGTGTGTGTGTGTGTGTGTGTGTGTGTGTGTGTGTGTGTGTGTGTGTGTGTGTGTGTGTGTGTGTGTGTGTGTGTGTGGATGTGTTTGTGTGTCCATGTGTGTGTGTGTAAGTGTGTAGGGATGTAAGTGTGTATTCGGCAATAATTTTGACGTTTAAGTGACTGATGCTCTTTGTTCTATTACAACAATAGGGTCACAGTTGGGATCGGGTAGAGCAGCAACGATGGCTCGGGTCACGGCTTGGATGTAGTAGAGTGACGACGACGGCTAGGGTAGGGTCGCGGCTGAGATGTGATAAAGTTACGACGACGGCAAGGGTAGGGTCATGGCTAGGATGGGGTAGAGTAACGACGACGGTAAGAGTAGGGTCACGGCGGTATTGGGTAGAATAACGATGACGGCTAGGGTAGGGTCACGGCTAGGAGGGGGTAGAGTAACAACAACGGCTAGGATAAGGGCATGGCAGGGATGGGGTAGTGGAACAACGGCGGCTAGGGCAGGGTCATGTAGAGGTTGGGGTAGAGTTACAACGGCGGCTAGGGCAGGGTCATATAGAGGGTTGGGGTAGAGTTACAACGGCGGCTAGGGCAGGGTCATGTAGAGGTTGGGGTAGAGTTACAACGACGGTTAGTGTAGGGTCATTATCACCTGTTATTAAGTTTGTTATAAAATGTACGAAACAGAATATGAATCAAATGCACACAATCATTCTGGGTGCTTTCAATTGATAACGTTCTGCATTGATTTGTTAATTCTAGTGGGTGAAATATGTGCTGACAGCAAAAACGATATATAAAGTTATCCATGGAGAACACCAAGAATGATCGTGTGTATTTGGTGTACGTTGTGTAACATCCCCAAATAAATGTGTGATACTTAGCAAAGACAGAAGGAAGGTCATAATTGAATCCCACGACAGCAAAACAGGTCACCTTACCTGGTGAGTAATTGATTATGTTTGGCTCAATATTTGCAGATATCAGTTGAAATGATGATTGCTCGTAAAGGTGTTACGCAAATATGTTTGCTCTTAAACTTCATACCTTCATGAGGAGCAGTAATTGAACACTTTGGATTCGAGTCAAGTTTATTTAAAGCTGGCAATGAATAACGATCGTATAGTTGCAATCCTAATCGTTAATGATAATACATTAATTGATTGATTGATTAATAAATGTAGTCATCTATTGCACTTTTACCCCTCTAAGATAAAGTGGTGATTGAAAATAAATGTATCGATCATTAATTATGATCAATGAGTGGGTGTGAGGCGGTTTAGATGTCGTTGCAATGTTATAGAGTCACGTATTCCATATATCTCACAAACTACTTACATGGTGTTAGATCAATGGCATGTGATGTGTTTAAAGCTCGAATGTTAGCTTGCACATTCCCAATGCTCATCATCGACCCCCGCTGTAAATTCCGCTACAGCGTATATCCGTTCCAGACCACTTCCTGGAAAAGGTAAGTTGAACGACGTCGATATTTATGCTGGTCCTTCTGCAAGAACACCAGTGTGGTGAAAAATCATTGAATTCATTATTCCAGTAACCATTCCTGTTTCCATGTCGGTCTTGATAATAAACAAATACTTGGGCAAACAATCTAAATCGGTTAACAAAGCCAATACGACATGCATGGTTACAGACTGTTATGCACAGTTAATATGAAAATATTTTCATGTTTAAAATCACTTCATCTGACATCCTCCCCTCACCTTTTCCGTGTTTTCACCCAGGTACACTGAACATATTTATCATAAAATACCTGCGCTTCAGAAGCATTTAACTAACTGTGACTGTGATTATGGCTTTCATTTTTATCATGTAACTAGCAGCGTTTCCATTTTTTCTAGGAAATACAATGCCAGTGTACTTTTCTATACTGTGTCGTATTCCCTGTCGTAATGCAACTCTCTCGTCACTCCCCTTAATAACCTAAAAGCATTCAGGCCATATCCCCTCCTTGATATCCTTCGTGCTGACCGACCATTACCCCGCAATCCCGGCACACCTAATTACCAAAGCCTTGAACCCAATGTAATTCCTTCCCTTTAGAATACCATATAATGTTTCGTTCTTACGCTATACTGTACAATATGTGGCACTCTCGACAGTTATTTCGTAATGTATGGTAATCATATATGTATTCTCCACGCTGGGAGGCCGCATTAATAACAGACAGATATAAAGACGGACTTACACTCACCATTGAGTGTTAATGTTGACGTTGGTCCGGTAACTGGATTGGTCAATCATTATCCCAAATGAACTGGTCTACTCCTCACTGCTGCCTCTAAAACAAAGCCACTCGTTCTATGTATGCATGTAAAGCAACAAATAACAGTTACTGCTCCCCACCCTATACAATTAAAGCTTCTGTCTATTTCATAGCCAATCAATAACTATTTACTGAGAGATCAAAAATCGGTCAGCTTTGTTGCAAGTTAGTAACCCAATAGATAAATAACTGCGGTCCAATTTTATTTATATAATTAATATATGCGATTGAAATGGTCTTAATTTAATTAATATCAATTTAAATTAAACATTACGCCTCTAATCAGTGATTTTCCATGATTGAATTTCCGCCGATGCACCACAGCTTATGTATTAGCCCAAATCAAAGCATAACAGTCATGCAATGAAAGTAACCAAATATATTGATATATTTTTTTTTTTTTATGCTCCCTACAATCCCCGTCAATAAACTCCCATCTTTTGTCGGTGCAAGACCGATATTTTTGACACTTTGCATAAATTTTAAACACCTCGACCCCATATCCTATTTTATATGCTGTCGCATTTAAATATTTTAGCTTCTATTGCTTAGAGCCACATAAATATCTAGAAAAGAATGAATGCATCAAATAGCGTTTATGCTTTACTTTTGATTTAGTTTTAGAAAACTCGATCACATATCGAGCCTAGAATAAGTTAAGAGGTATTTTATATTCCTGCATATGTATAGGGTAATGGTATCAGTGACTTTTCGAATAAAGGAAAATGAACGTGATACAATGGCTTAGTACTTATATGTATTTATTGCGCATCTATCGCTAAAACATAATGTATATTGTGTACCATGATTACACAGATATATGTGGGATATTCAAACCGGCATTAGACACTTCATTTAAGAACAATCACTGCAAAGATGCGATGATGTACTGAGCGTTAGGAATGATCATCCCCTGTTATTTTTGCTTGATTGGGCATGAACGGAGTCTATACTTCCAAACCATTTCCAATGACGTGAAGACTAACTGCATTGCCTTTCGACCGATCGGCTGTGGGTTCGAACCCAACGTAAACATTTGGCTAGTTCCCCGTGACTTGGATAATCACGTAACATGGCGATCATTTTTCTGAAAAGAGATACATACGATATTGCAACTCAATAGTATTATGCTTGACATTCGTCCCAGTGATGTGGGTTTCCCAGCCCTGTCTGGGAAACGGTTGTGCAAAGTAGGCGCTTGGGCTTAAGGAGAGCTGCCTAAGCATATTAATCATCCGCATAATGATAGTAGCATTAGAACCATAATTTGTAATCTGACTCTTGTTCGACTCAGATATTAAAGGCATATCTCGAAGATACCTGGCTACACAAAAATCACATAATAACTAACTAACTAACGACTCATATGTAACTCTCGTATCATAACGGTGAGAATGATAACGGTGAGAAAAATAACGGCGTGTAGGACCCAACGCAGCATTTGACATTATTGTGTGTATCATTATTATACACGCTACCATGGCATCCATCACATTTACACATGAACATCCTCTTCCGGGATCATTCACATCCCACAGAACATGTTTCCAACAGCTGTAATGAGAGTCACGCAGGTCCGTTATATTTATGTTTTACCTTAACGTTCGTGTCCTTGACAATCAAGTGTCGGAAAAGGAAAGCAAATGCTAACGACTATCCTTGCGTAGAACGCGTTAACCCAAATATCTGTTATAAGAAGCAGGGCGCAATCTATCTTTATTTGGGAGAGATCAAATTTATTTATATACGACGGCGATATTATCCGGTTTTTACCTGCATCATTTTGTTCAATATGTCAAGATACGCATTCTATTAAAGCAATTTATCCGTTCAAGTCAGGCAATACTTTTTTGCAGTCAGCAACTCATTGCAAATGTAAAAGTGTATTTTCGCGGACAGAGAGCAAATATGAAAATGTTAAAATCGGACATGTGTAAAACCCTCTTTCCCAACGTTTCCAATCAGTACTGACAGTAACGGTTACATCAAACAATTGCATTTTAATGTATCTCTGCATGAGTATATGACCGATTTTCAATGTTATTCAGGCCACCCCAGGTTATAACTAAAAGGCACAACACCAGGGTCATAACACGCCGTATATTATCTGATAACATCACCAGAACTGGTTTTGTGGGAGGCGATTAGGCACTTATTATTCAAATTATCTCTTTGGTTTTGGTGAGTAATCTCCTTATTCCAAACGTTTGTAGTGCATTCGGATGTCATGGCTTCACATAGTTACAATAGACAGACCGCGAACTACTGCCACCTGCTCCTGTGATGTAACAGTTCCATAACTTGAATGTCAGTGCTAAATCATGGTCGCGTGTATTCATATTAAGCTTTATATAACACATTATGCTCTTCTGTGCCATCTATGAACCTGTTGTCTGTCGTCTTCAATATTGTTTAAGCATTTCGAAAGCACCATCAACGAGTGAACATTATTTGCTGTAATGATTTTGATAAATATGCAATAACCTATATGGGTATATTGTTGATAATCTGTAATTGCTACAAGTCTCTTATATATAGTGTATGCGCTAATCAAAACCAAGAGATTTGCAACCATTTGTTATTAGTTGTACGTTTTATTATTTATATACCTATGTATGTGTGCTAGCGTGTGTGTGCGTGTTCTAACGCGCAAGAGATGTGTGTGTGTGTGTGTGTGTGTGTGTGTGTGTGTGTGTGTGTGTGTGTGTGTGTGTGTGTGTGTGTGTGTGTGTGTGTGTGTGTGTGTCCATGTTTGTGTGTCCATGTGTGTGTGTGTAAGTGTGTAGGGATGTAAGTGTGTATTCGGCAATAATTTTGACGTTTAAGTGACTGATGCTCTTTGTTCTATTACAACAATAGGGTCACAGTTGGGATCGGGTAGAGCAGCAACGATGGCTCGGGTCACGGCTTGGATGTAGTAGAGTGACGACGACGGCTAGGGTAGGGTCGCGGCTGAGATGGGATAAAGTTACGACAACGGCAAGGGTAGGGTCATGGCTAGGATGGGGTAGAGTAACGACGACGGTAAGAGTAGGGTCACGGCGGTATTGGGTAGAATAACGATGACGGCTAGGGTAGGGTCACGGCTAGGAGGGGGTAGAGTAACAACAACGGCTAGGATAAGGGCATGGCAGGGATGGGGTAGTGGAACAACGGCGGCTAGGGCAGGGTCATGTAGAGGTTGGGGTAGAGTTACAACGGCGGCTAGGGCAGGGTCATATAGAGGTTGGGGTAGAGTTACAACGGCGGCTAGGGCAGGGTCATGTAGAGGTTGGGGTAGAGTTACAACGACGGTTAGTGTAGGGTCATTATCACCTGTTATTAAGTTTGTTATAAAATGTACGAAACAGAATATGAATCAAATGCACACAATCATTCTGGGTGCTTTCAATTGATAACGTTCTGCATTGATTTGTTAATTCTAGTGGGTGAAATATGTGCTGACAGCAAAAACGATATAAAGTTATCCATGGAGAACACCAAGAATGATCGTGTGTATTTGGTGTACGTTGTGTAACATCCCCAAATAAATGTGTGATACTTAGCAAAGACAGAAGGAAGGTCATAATTGAATCCCACGACAGCAAAACAGGTCACCTTACCTGGTGAGTAATTGATTATGTTTGGCTCTATATTTGCAGATATCAGTTGAAATGATAATGCTCGTAAAGGTGTTACGCAAATATGTTTGCTCTTAAACTTCATACCTTTCATGAGGAGCAGTAATTGAACACTTTGGATTCGAGTCAAGTTTATTTAAAGCTGGCAATGAATAACGATCGTATAGTTGCAATCCTAATCGTTAATGATAATACATTAATTGATTGATTGATTAATAAATGTAGTCATCTATTGCACTTTTACCCCTCTAAGATAAAGTGGTGATTGAAAATAAATGTATCGATCATTAATTATGATCAATGAGTGGGTGTGAGGCGGTTTAGATGTCGTTGCAATGTTATAGAGTCACGTATTCCATATATCTCACAAACTACTTACATGGTGTTAGATCAATGGCATGTGATGTGTTTAAAGCTCGAATGTTAGCTTGCACATTCCCAATGCTCATCATCGACCCGCTGTAAATTCCGCTACAGCGTATATCCGTTCCAGACCACTTCCTGGAAAAGGTAAGTTGAACGACGTCGATATTTATGCTGGTCCTTCTGCAAGAACACCAGTGTGGTGAAAAATCATTGAATTCATTATTCCAGTAACCATTCCTGTTTCCATGTCGGTCTTGATAATAAACAAATACTTGGGCAAACAATCTAAATCGGTTAACAAAGCCAATACGACATGCATGGTTACAGACTGTTATGCACAGTTAATATGAAAATATTTTCATGTTTAAAATCACTTCATCTGACATCCTCCCCTCACCTTTTCCGTGTTTTCACCCAGGTACACTGAACATATTTATCATAAAATACCTGCGCTTCAGAAGCATTTAACTAACTGTGATTATGGCTTTCATTTTTATCATGTAACTAGCAGCGTTTCCATTTTTTCTAGGAAATACAATGCCAGTGTACTTTTCTATACTGTGTCGTATTCCCTGTCGTAATGCAACTCTCTCGTCACTCCCCTTAATAACCTAAAAGCATTCAGGCCATATCCCCTCCTTGATATCCTTCGTGCTGACCGACCATTACCCCGCAATCCCGGCACACCTAATTACCAAAGCCTTGAACCCAATGTAATTCCTTCCCTTTAGAATACCATATAATGTTTCGTTCTTACGCTATACTGTACAATATGTGGCACTCTCGACAGTTATTTCGTAATGTATGGTAATCATATATGTATTCTCCACGCTGGGAGGCCGCATTAATAACAGACAGATATAAAGACGGACTTACACTCACCATTGAGTGTTAATGTTGACGTTGGTCCGGTAACTGGATTGGTCAATCATTATCCCAAATGAACTGGTCTACTCCTCACTGCTGCCTCTAAACAAAGCCACTCGTTCTATGTATGCATGTAAAGCAACAAATAACAGTTACTGCTCCCACCCTATACAATTAAAGCTTCTGTCTATTTCATAGCCAATCAATAACTATTTACTGAGAGATCAAAAATCGGTCAGCTTTGTTGCAAGTTAGTAACCCAATAGATAAATAACTGCGGTCCAATTTTATTTATATAATTAATATATGCGATTGAAATGGTCTTAATTTAATTAATATCAATTTAAATTAAACATTACGCCTCTAATCAGTGATTTTCCATGATTGAATTTCCGCCGATGCACCACAGCTTATGTATTAGCCCAAATCAAAGCATAACAGTCATGCAATGAAAGTAACCAAATATATTGATATATTTTTGTTTTTTATGCTCCCTACAATCCCCGTCAATAAACTCCCATCTTTTGTCGGTGCAAGACCGATATTTTTGACACTTTGCATAAATTTTAAACACCTCGACCCCATATCCTATTTTATATGCTGTCGCATTTAAATATTTTAGCTTCTATTGCTTAGAGCCACATAAATATCTAGAAAAGAATGAATGCATCAAATAACGTTTATGCTTTACTTTTGATTTAGTTTTAGAAAACTCGATCACATATCGAGCCTAGAATAAGTTAAGAGGTATTTTATATTCCTGCATATGTATAGGGTAATGGTATCAGTGACTTTTCGAATAAAGGAAAATGAACGTGATACAATGGCTTAGTACTTATATGTATTTATTGCGCATCTATCGCTAAAACATAATGTATATTGTGTACCATGATTACACAGATATATGTGGGATATTCAAACCGGCATTAGACACTTCATTTAAGAACAATCACTGCAAAGATGCGATGATGTACTGAGCGTTAGGAATGATCATCCCCTGTTATTTTTGCTTGATTGGGCATGAACGCAGTCTATACTTCCAAACCATTTCCAATGACGTGAAGACTAACTGCATTGCCTTTCGACCGATCGGCTGTGGGTTCGAACCCAACGTAATCATTTGGCTAGTTCCCCGTGACTTGGATAATCACGTAACATGGCGATCATTTTTCTGAAAAGAGATACATACGATATTGCAACTCAATAGTATTATGCTTGACATTCGTCCCAGTGATGTGGGTTTCCCAGCCCTGTCTGGGAAACGGTTGTGCAAAGTAGGCGCTTGGGCTTAAGGAGAGCTGCCTAAGCATATTAATCATCCGCATAATGATAGTAGCATTAGAACCATAATTTGTAATCTGACTCTTGTTCGACTCAGATATTAAAGGCATATCTCGAAGATACCTGGCTACACAAAAATCACAGATAACTAACTAACTAACGACTCATATGTAACTCTCGTATCATAACGGTGAGAATGATAACGGTGAGAAAAATAACGGCGTGTAGGACCCAACGCAGCATTTGACATTATTGTGTGTATCATTACTATACACGCTACCATGGCATCCATCACATTTACACATGAACATCCTCTTCCGGGATCATTCACATCCCACAGAACATGTTTCCAACAGCTGTAATGAGAGTCACGCAGGTCCGTTATATTTATGTTTTACCTTAACGTTCGTGTCCTTGACAATCAAGTGTCGGAAAAGGAAAGCAAATGCTAACGACTATCCTTGCGTAGAACGCGTTAACCCAAATATCTGTTATAAGAAGCAGGGCGCAATCTATCTTTATTTGGGAGAGATCAAATTTATTTATATACGACGGCGATATTATCCGGTTTTTACCTGCATCATTTTGTTCAAAAAAAGCAATTTATCCGTTCAAGTCAGGCAATACTTTTTTGCAGTCAGCAACTTATTGCAAATGTAAAAGTGTATTTTCGCGGACAGAGAGCAAATATGAAAATGTTAAAACCGGACATGTGTAAAACCCTCCTTTCCCAACGTTTCCAATCAGTACTGACAGTAACGGTTACATCAAACAATTGCATTTTAATGTATCTCTGCATGAGTATATGACCGATTTTCAATGTTATTCAGGCCACCCCAGGTTATAACTAAGAGGCACAACACCAGGGTCATAACACGCCGTATATTATCTGATAACATCACCAGTACTGGTTTTGTGGGAGGCGATTAGGCACTTATTATTCAAATTATCTCTTTGGTTTTGGTGGGTAATCTCCTTATTCCAAACGTTTGTAGTGCATTCGGATGTCATGGCTTCACGTAGTTACAATAGACAGACCGCGAACTACTGCCACCTGCTCCTGTGATGTAACAGTTCCATAACTTGAATGTCAGTGCTAAATCAGGGTCGCGTGTATTCATATTAAGCTTTATATAACACATTATGCTCTTCTGTGCCATCTATGAACCTGTTGTCTGTCGTCTTCAATATTGTTTAAGCATTTCGAAAGCACCATCAACGAGTGAACATTATTTGCTGTAATGATTTTGATAAATATGCAATAACCTATATGGGTATATTGTTGATAATCTGTAATTGCTACAAGTCTTATATATAGTGTATGCGCTAATCAAAACCAAGAGATTTGCAACCATTTGTTATTAGTTGTACGTTTTATTATTTATATACCTATGTATGTGTGCTAGCGTGTGTGTGCGTGTTCTAACGCGCAAGAGAATGTGTGTGTGTGTGTGTGTGTGTGTGTGTGTGTGTGTGTGTGTGTGTGTGTGTGTGTGTGTGTGTGTGTGTGTGTGTGTGTGTGTGTTTGTGTGTCCATGTGTGTGTGTGTAAGTGTGTAGGGATGTAAGTGTGTATTCGGCAATAATTTTGACGTTTAAGTGACTGATGCTCTTTGTTCTATTACAACAATAGGGTCACAGTTGGGATCGGGTAGAGCAGCAACGATGGCTCGGGTCACGGCTTGGATGTAGTAGAGTGACGACGACGGCTAGGGTAGGGTCGCGGCTGAGATGTGATAAAGTTACGACGACGGCAAGGGTAGGGTCATGGCTAGGATGGGGTAGAGTAACGACGACGGTAAGAGTAGGGTCACGGCGGTATTGGGTAGAATAACGATGACGGCTAGAGTAGGGTCACGGCTAGGAGGGGGGTAGAGTAACAACAACGGCTAGGATAAGGGCATGGCAGGGATGGGGTAGTGGAACAACGGCGGCTAGGGCAGGGTCATGTAGAGGTTGGGGTAGAGTTACAACGGCGGCTAGGGCAGGGTCATATAGAGGTTGGGGTAGAGTTACAACGGCGGCTAGGGCAGGGTCATGTAGAGGTTGGGGTAGAGTTACAACGACGGTTAGTGTAGGGTCATTATCACCTGTTATTAAGTTTGTTATAAAATGTACGAAACAGAATATGAATCAAATGCACACAATCATTCTAGGTGCTTTCAATTGATAACGTTCTGCATTGGTTTGTTAATTCTAGTGGGTGAAATATGTGCTGACAGCAAAAACGATATAAAGTTATCCATGGAGAAAACCAAGAATGATCGTGTGTATTTGGTGTACGTTGTGCAACATCCCCAAATTAATGTGTGATACTTAGCAAAGACAGAAGGAAGGTCATAATTGAATCCCACGACAGCAAAACAGGTCACCTTACCTGGTGAGTAATTGATTATGTTTGACTCTATATTTGCAGATATCAGTTGAAATGATAATGTTCGTAAAGGTGTTACGCAAATATATTTGCTCTTAAACTTCATACCCTTCATGAGGAGCAGTAATTGAACACTTTGGATTCGAGTAAAGTTTATTTAAAGCTGGCAAATGAATTACGATCGTATAGTTGCAATCCTAATCGTTAATGATAATACATTAATTGATTGATTAATAAATGTAGTCATCTATTGCACTTTTACCCCTCTAAGATAAAGTGGTGATTGAAAATAAATAAGTATCGATCATTAATTATGATCATTGAGTGGGTGTGAGGTGGTTTACATGTCGTTGCAATGTTATAGATCAATGGCATGTGATGTGTTTAAAGCTCGAATGTTAGCTTGCACATTCCCAATGCTCATCATCGACCCGCTGTAAATTCCGCTACAGCGTATAACCGTTCCAGACCACTTCCTGGAAAAGGTAAGTTGAACGACGTCGATATCTATGCTGGTCCTTCTGCAAGAACACCAGTGTGGTGAAAAATCATTGAATTCATTATTCCAGTAACCATTCGTGTTTCCATGTCGGTCTTAATAAATCCTTAGTTAATGATTAAATGTTATTTGCTTGCTTTCGTCGGCCGAAACAACCCCGCCTCCACGCTCCATAACACAGGCTTATTGATATCCCACAATGCACCATAACACTAGCCCACATACCCCACTCATGTTCACGTTCCAACATCTATTCTCATCTACATACATGTGAAACGATTAAAATACACATATTTTGTGCGTGTCGGTATATCTGTTACACGCGCTGTCAGTTATAACCATGAAATAAGCATCCTCGCTCTCTTATCTCTCTCTCTCCCGTCTATGGTGCTCCTCATAAATCCTCTAGTTTGTCACTAAATGGATCCTTAATTCAACAGTATATGATGAATGAGATCCGTGTTTTAAATGAGATTTTACGCATATCCAATCACATTGCTTGGCGAATAGCTTGTTGTGTTTTCGTTAGCTAAATTTGGCCATTTCAATAAGGCTTGAATAATCACAAAGGATTTGCTACTCTCCTGCATTTTGTTATATAGCAGACAAGTGGATGCGTAAACACAAACCTTTGTAGACACGTTCAGAATAATGGCCGATCAGGAAGTGTCAGGAACAAAGTATGGCGGTGTTTAGATACTAATATCGCAATCGATGCACGGCATAAATTTAGCCATTGTGATATTTCAGTTGGTAATTAACGTCTAATTGTACACCTACAAGAGTAATATTCGGGTTAATTACGTCAATAACAAAAGTGATCGAATGAATTAAAATTGGCGATTCGAAAAAGAATAGGTTAATACAACTGCGAGCAATCCAACCATTTTGGTAGTGATTGCGCATCATCCTGTGCGGTTATTATGGGTCTTATGTAGATGACAGAATGACAGCGTTATGATTGTGTGTTGATTCGTTATCGTTACAACATCCGTACAACACAATTGCGAAATATTATAATCGTGATTTGCTTTTTGGGGTTGGCAGATATCACAGTGATAGGCAAATACTGTTAACGGGAGTGACAGATAAATGTTATACCCGAAATTTTATAGCGGAATTTCTAGGCTAAGCTGATGTACGGCTAATGATTCATAAACCAATGGAACCGAGAGGCCTGATTCTATTTCAAGTTCGTTGCATAGAAGTGTTAATTAATCGCCTTCCCGATTATCAATTACATTGCCATGGCTTTAGTGCAGATACTTCCAGAGACTTTGTACCTATTGCTGTATTGCTCAGATCCTTGGTTGAGCGTATTTGTAACTGGATTGTCGCTATAATTCTCCAAGTGATCCATATTTGCAGTTATATTTCATATTGGCCTCAGTTCCATATACGGCTGACTGGTAATCGAGACAATCCTAACATTGCAGCTTAGCATAAAAAGGTATACCATAGAAATAATAGCCAACACAATCAGTTCCGCAGACAATTCCTTGATTTGCTTTTTGTTAACAGTCATCGTTTTGTCTGGATATAATTAGGTTCATAATCAAGCACGCTGCTTAATGGGGCATGTTTGCATGTATTACACTGATCGCAATATACACATTAATCAGTGGTTGTAGGACATGAGGAATCTTTTCATAGTGTATTATCAGGAATAATGAGACCCGATTATGCTTTACTTAGAATGTGTATGAACTCATATCTGCTGCAAGATAACGATGATCTGTGATCAAGACGGGGCCTTGGAACATTACGAGATACAATTTTATAATAGTGAGTTGAGAGTAAATAGTTGGCGGAAAAATATTCGTGGTTTCTCATTGTGAAAAAAGGACCAACTCACTGTACTTATTATCAATGACCATCTTTAGTTCTTCCAACCCATAATACCACAAACAAAGGCATATTATCTATCAATTGATGATTATCACTACCCAAATGCCTGCAAACATGCCAAGCATCAAAGACAGCTCCGATCACACAACCACGACATTTCATGTTACTCGTGGCCTGTGCAAATAGCAAAGATGATGCTCCATGCTGTAAGCAGCAATGTATACTTTACAACGATAAGCGGATTAGTGACACATCGCCTTTCTTTTACTTGGAAAACCTAGTATGAATCTTAATGGTTTGTCGTGAGTGATACGCGACTTGAATATCAATTAAAGAATAGAAGGAAACACTTCACGCAAGTACGCTCTACAAACTGCTAGCAAATATTGCTTATTGTATTATCATATATTTGCATTCTGTCTTAGAAGCATGTCACTGCTAAAAAATGTGTTTACGGAAACATTAAGATGCAAAACATTTGAATCATATACATCGTCACATCCTGTGACTGGGAATATCGATTTAGTTCGCCTTAAATCAACCCTTTTTATGAACGCTCGTATACGCGTAAGTGACATTCTTGTCATGACCCTTGGCTGGGGTAGTCGTCCTATTGATGAAACTCTTTGCAAACCGTTAATCAGTCGCATGTGATTTCAGTTATAACACGACACCGCAAATGTGCATAACGTACACCGTGCACTGATTCTGTGTTAAAGTGGTGCGGATGTGGAATAATTTGCAAAACACGGTGCTAGTTAGATACGCGCCCTACTGCCATTTGAATTGCTAACTTATATGTTATAATATACTAACAACAGTTTATCGAAATGAATCTCTGTTGCCTGATGTTAAACATACCATGAACCGTTTAGTATTCGAAAATGGGATTTCATCGTGCTTTCCAATCCCTTAGTTAATGATTAAATGTTATTTGCTTGCTTTCGTCGGCCGAAACAACCCCGCCTCCACGCTCCATAACACAGGCTTATTGATATCCCACAATGCACCATAACACTAGCCCACATACCCCACTCACGTTCACGTTCCAACATCTATTCTCATCTACATACATGTGAAACGATTAAAATACACATATTTTGTGCGTGTCGGTATATCTCTTACACGCGCTGTCAGTTATAACCATAAAATAAGCATCCTCGCTCTTATCTTCCCTTTCCCCGTCTATGGTGCTCCTCATAAATCCTCTAGTTTGTCACTAAATGGATCCTTAATTCAACAGTATATGATGAATGAGATCCGTGTTTTAAATGAGATTTTACGCATATCCAATCACATTGCTTGGCGAATAGCTTGTTGTGTTTTCGTTAGCTAAATTTGGCCATTTCAATAAGGCTTGAATAATCACAAAGGATTTGCTACTCTCCTGCATTTCGTTATATAGCAGACAAGTGGATGCGTAAACACAAACCTTTGTAGACACGTACAGAATAATGGCCGTTCAGGAAGTGTCAGGAACAAAGTATGGCGGTGTTTAGATACTAATATCGCAATCGATGCACGGCATAAATTTAGCCATTGTGATATTTCAGTTGGTAATTAACGTCTAATTGTACACCTACAAGAGTAATATTCGGGTTAATTACGTCAATAACAAAAGTGATCGAATGAATTAAAATTGGCGATTCGAAAAAGAATAGGTTAATACAACTGCGAGCAATCCAACCATTTTGGTAGTGATTGCGCATCATCCTGTGCGGTTATTATGGGTCTTATGTAGATGACAGAATGACAGCATTATGATTGTGTGTTGATTCGTTATCGTTACAACATCCGTACAACACAATTGCGAAATATTATAATCGTGATTTGCTTTTTGGGGTTGGCAGATATCACAGTGATAGGCAAATACTGTTAACGGGAGTGACAGATAAATGTTATACCCGAAATTTTATAGCGGAATTTCTAGGCTAAGCTGATGTACGGCTAATGATTCATAAACCAATGGAACCGAGAGGCCTGATTCTATTTCAAGTTCGTTGCATAGAAGTGTTAATTAATCGCCTTCCCGATTATCAATTACATTGCCATGGCTTTAGTGCAGATACTTCCAGAGACTTTGTACCTATTGCTGTATTGCTCAGATCCTTGGTTGAGCGTATTTGTAACTGGATTGTCGCTATAATTCTCCAAGTGATCCATATTTGCAGTTATATTTCATATTGGCCTCAGTTCCATATACGGCTGACTGGTAATCGAGACAATCCTAACATTGCAGCTTAGCATAAAAAGGTATACCATAGAAATAATAGCCAACACAATCAGTTCCGCAGACAATTCCTTGATTTGCTTTTTGTTAACAGTCATCGTTTTGTCTGGATATAATTAGGTTCATAATCAAGCACGCTGCTTAATGGGGCATGTTTGCATGTATTACACTGATCGCAATATACACATTAATCAGTGGTTGTAGGACATGAGGAATCTTTTCATAGTGTATTATCAGGAATAATGAGACCCGATTATGCTTTACTTAGAATGTGTATGAACTCATATCTGCTGCAAGATAACGATGATCTGTGATCAAGACGGGGCCTTGGAACATTACGAGATACAATTTTATAATAGTGAGTTGAGAGTAAATAGTTGGCGGAAAAATATTCGTGGTTTCTCATTGTGAAAAAAGGACCAACTCACTGTACTTATTATCAATGACCATCTTTAGTTCTTCCAACCCATAATACCACAAACAAAGGCATATTATCTATCAATTGATGATTATCACTACCCAAATGCCTGCAAACATGCCAAGCATCAAAGACAGCTCCGATCACACAACCACGACATTTCATGTTACTCGTGGCCTGTGCAAATAGCAAAGATGATGCTCCATGCTGTAAGCAGCAATGTATACTTTACAACGATAAGCGGATTAGTGACACATCGCCTTTCTTTTACTTGGAAAACCTAGTATGAATCTTAATGGTTTGTCGTGAGTGATACGCGACTTGAATATCAATTAAAGAATAGAAGGAAACACTTCACGCAAGTACGCTCTACAAACTGCTAGCAAATATTGCTTATTGTATTATCATATATTTGCATTCTGTCTTAGAAGCATGTCACTGCTAAAAATGTGTTTACGGAAACATTAAGATGCAAAACATTTGAATCATATACATCGTCACATCCTGTGACGGAGAATATCGATTTAGTTCGCCTTAAATCAACCCTTTTTATGAACGCTCGTATACGCGTAAGTGACATTCTTGTCATGACCCTTGGCTGGGGTAGTCCTATTGATGAAACTCTTTGCAAACCGTTAATCAGTCGCATGTGATTTCAGTTATAACACGACACCGCAAATGTGCATAACGTACACCGTGCACTGATTCTGTGTTAAAGTGGTGCGGATGTGGAATAATTTGCAAAACACGGTGCTAGTTAGATACGCGCCCTACTGCCATTTGAATTGCTAACTTATATGTTATAATATACTAACAACAGTTTATCGAAATGAATCTCTGTTGCCTGATGTTAAACATACCATGAACCGTTTAGTATTCGAAAATGGGATTTCATCGTGCTTTCCAATCACTTAGTTAATGACTAAATGTTATTTGCTTGCTTTCGTCGGCCGAAACAACCCCGCCTCCACGCTCCATAACACAGGCTTATTGATATCCCACAATGCACCATAACACTAGCTCACATACCCCACTCACGTTCACGTTCCAACATCTATTCTCATCTACATACATGTGAAACGATTAAAATACACATATTTTGTGCGTGTCGGTATATCTGTTACACGCGCTGGCAGTTATAACCATGAAATAAGCATCCTCGCTCTTATCTTCTCTCTCCCCGTCTATGGTGCTCCTCATAAATCCTCTAGTTTGTCACTAAATGGATCCTTAATTCAACAGTATATGATGAATGAGATCCGTGTTTTAAATGAGATTTTACGCATATCCAATCACATTGCTTGGCGAATAGCTTGTTGTGTTTTCGTTAGCTAAATTTGGCCATTTCAATAAGGCTTGAATAATCACAAAGGATTTGCTACTCTCCTGCATTTCGTTATATAGCAGACAAGTGGATGCGTAAACACAAACCTTTGTAGATACGTACAGAATAGTGGCCGTTCAGGAAGTGTCAGGAACAAAGTATGGCGGTGTTTAGATGCTAATATCGCAATCGATGCACGGCATAAATTTAGCCATTGTGATATTTCAGTTGGTAATTAACGTCTAATTGTACACCTACAAGAGTAATATTCGGGTTAATTACGTCAATAACAAAAGTGATCGAATGAATTAAAATTGGCGATTCGAAAAAGAATAGGTTAATACAACTGCGAGCAATCCAACCATTTTGGTAGTGATTGCGCATCATCCTGTGCGGTTATTATGGGTCTTATGTAGATGACAGAATGACAGCGTTATGATTGTGTGTTGATTCGTTATCGTTACAACATCCGTACAACACAATTGCGAAATATTATAATCGTGATTTGCTTTTTGGGGTTGGCAGATATCACAGTGATAGGCAAATACTGTTAACGGGAGTGACAGATAAATATTATACCCGAAATTTTATAGCGGAATTTCTAGGCTAAGCTGATGTACGGCTAATGATTCATAAACCAATGGAACCGAGAGGCCTGATTCTATTTCAAGTTCGTTGCATAGAAGTGTTAATTAATCGCCTTCCCGATTATCAATTACATTGCCATGGCTTTAGTGCAGATACTTCCAGAGACTTTGTACCTATTGCTGTATTGCTCAGATCCTTGGTTGAGCGTATTTGTAACTGGATTGTCGCTATAATTCTCCAAGTGATCCATATTTGCAGTTATATTTCATATTGGCCTCAGTCCCATATACGGCTGACTGGTAATCGAGACAATCCTAACATTGCAGCTTAGCATAAAAAGGTATACCATAGAAATAATAGCCAACACAATCAGTTCCGTAGACAATTCCTTGATTTGCTTTTTGTTAACAGTCAACGTTTTGTCTGGATATAAATAAGGTTCATAATCAAGCACGCTGCTTAATGGGGCATGTTTGCATGTATTACACCGATCGCAATATACACATTAATCAGTGATTGTAGGACATGAGGAATCTTTTCATAGTGTATTATCAGGAATAATGAGACCCGATTATGCTTTACTTAGAATGTGTATAAACTCATATCTGCTGCAAGATAACGATGATCTGTGATCAAGACGGGGCCTTGGAACATTACGAGATACAATTTTATAATAGTGAGTTGAGAGTAAATAGTTGGCGGAAAAATATTCGTGGTTTCTCATTGTGAAAAAAGGACCAACTCACTGTACTTATTATCAATGACCATCTTTAGTTCTTCCAACCCATAATACCACAAACAAAGGCATATTATCTATCAATTGATGATTATCACTACCCAAATGCCTGCAAACATGCCAAGCATCAACGACAGCTCCGATCACACAACCACGACATTTCATGTTACTCGTGGCCTGTGCAAATAGCAAAGATGATGCTCCAAGCTGTAAGCAGCAATGTATACTTTACAACGTAATAAAAACTGCTAACTAGCTTATACATACACATATATATACAATAACAAATATATATATATATATATATATATATATATATATATATATATATATATATACATATATATATATATATATATATATATATATATAGATATATATATATATATATATATATATATATATATATATATATATATATATATATATATATATATATATATATATATATATATATATATATATATATATATTTTCGACTGTGGTCGGTTAAGCTTACGTGCAAGGTAGGGGTTTGTATTATGCGCTCTCAGATATTTGTAGTGTGATTGCATGTTTTAGTTCTATTCCTTGACCGACACGTGTTTCATTACCAAGGTCACCTACATTGAGGTACACAAGGGGTAAAATGGACCTGCCTGACTGTCATTGTAGTAAAATAAAATGTGTCCGCTTTGTGCGCATTGTGTAAGACGCTGAATAGGGGTTACATGTCCTGGTTACGGAAACAATGAATGCAATTTTTTTTCGTCACACGGATCTTGTTTACGTCAGGACTAGCATATATCTTACTGATTTTGAAAAAGTGACCAGGAACGGGGCGGGGGACTCGGTTGGGGGGGGATTATATTGACATACACAGTTCAATAATGATAATATGAAACATGTGAACAACCGTCCGTGCTTAGGAACTACGAGGGACCCAACATTTACAAGTTGGCTCGAGGGGCATTTTATCCGCATTTTACGCGATGCTTCATCAAGCATCAAATTGAATGGTAAATAAATCTTCAATCATGATAGTTGATCCAAGACGTTTTAATATTTTAAAGTGTTGCATACAGAAAGGTTTTTATCACAAAGAGTTGCAAAAATCTGATCGCGGTGTAGAGGAAATATATCTCGGAGAGCATTAAAGCGCCAATGCATTTACAATTCCCATTAGCCAAGACCAAAAGCAATCAACTCACTAGTAAATTGCTCAAAGTAGCACTTACCTTTAGCAATACATCCATGGAAGTGTGATTGGAATTCACAGGTAGGCCGACGCGTATGCTACACTCTGGCATAAACGTTTCACATGTGATTAGCTTTAGTCGCTGAAGAGAATAAACTGCGGTCGTATATTGTTTATGTTCTGCAAGATAGTCTTATACGACATCTTTCGCTAAGCCCGCTCCTGGAATGCTTCTTTAAAATATTCTTAATGGCAAAAAAAGAGATCACACGCAGGCCAACTCATAGCATTTATGCTTGTAGTATTTGCCCAACATAATTCCATCTGCTCTCAAACAAAAGAACAACAAACATTCATGTGCAAAAATGGATTGTTTAAGCAGGATGTAACAATGCATGGCGAATTATGATAACTCACATGGCATCATGATGAGTTATGTTCAATAAATGCTGACAGGAAGCATCAGAGAGAAAAAAATTAGGAGCTATGTGGTTAAGATCACATCATAGATTTCGATATCTTGCAGAAAAATGCTAGGAAGATTTGGGGTTACAGGCATCAGATATTTGACGCACTGTCAAGGTCATATCAAAGAGAATGCAATTCATTCCGAGTATTTATGAATCTAGCTAAAAACATTTGCCCGTTTAAGGTCTTGTTAGAGGTAAGGACTTGGAGGCATTCATTTGACGACAGCGGTATCGTGCAGAAACGGGATGGTACAGTGCACATGCGGGTAATCGACATTATTGCGCGGTGATTGGAAAAGTTACCAACTTTTTGAGTTACCAATTTCATGTCTGCTTTTTTTCATTGAAATCAGCGGTTCATCGTATCAAAATGCTTTCGAAACGCAGGGCAGAATGAGCACCTGTTATAGGCAGGGAGCGTAAATGCTAATTACACCATATTCAATGTGACTCAAATGTTACTTTTCAATGTACCACCCACTGCATTCGCCGTTTCCATTTAAAACATGAGCGATTTATTGCGTTTTGATGTTTGACCGAGTCGCAGTGAGGATTCATACCAAACCATGTATTTTTCACGACCAGAGGCAAGTGTGGTGGTAGGCAATCGATTTGATGATAATCACTTAATTGTCATTGCCTCCGTTCTAGTGATATATCAGATTCGATGGTGTGTAGCACTACGATAAATGTAATTATCCTTGTAAATTACTTCTCAATGTCGGTAGTAGATAATAGATGATAACGAATTATGTTACTGCTACGCTCAGAGTAAGAATGGTGGATGCTGCTGTATATTTCTTTCTTTCAGTAGGCGATCACTGAACATCGTTAACAGGGTTAAAGCATTGAATTAGTTTTCATCATCAAAAATGGCCGTGAAATAATTTTTTCTTTATATCTGAAACGCTTTCATATAAAATAATATAAAGTGAAGCGCATTCTTTGGTTCGTATGGAGCTTTGTTCAGTTAAGCATGCTTTTGCGTATTTGGCAATCGTAAACGGATCAATTAACAAAACAAATATGGTTAACTCTTTTGGGCATACCTCACTAATTGTGCAACAATCACGCACGCATTTGGCTTCACTCATAGGGCCTGATAGCTGATGTTTTGCATGATGACACAGAAATACAACTATCATAGCTTTATATGGTTAAATGTGGATGTCATCATAAGTATAACTATTCTGTCTCTGACAGAATTATGCTTGAAATCTCTCGTAGCAAGTGTGTTGTGTCCAGTTCTGCTGTACGATGGTATTAAACCGAATGCATATTTGGGTAGAACAATTTTGTTTACATGATATTGTGCGAAATTCATGATATTCTTTTTTGATCCCTGCTTCGAAGTACAAATGCTTATTTGGCTTGGTACAGTTTTTCACATTGATGTGGTATGATTGCGTTATGATGACAGAAGTACTCATATATTGCAATATACCTTTTGTCTGTCGGGGGAGCTCTGATGCATATATATTAGACACGGCAATTAAGCCAATTATGTGCTGTCTGTATTGTCTTAAAGTGTTTGGGTCAATGCCTTCAACTGCAAATCCTCATGGAATTAAAGTACGCATTAGACCTATAACGGAACACCCTGATATGGTAATTGCGGCGTGGATGTAAAATGCTTATAACAAAGCAAATGAGACTAAAACAGTGTCGTTTCCATCGCTTAGCTGTAAAATCGGTACACTTGTCAAGGCATGATATTAACTTAACAAAATGGTTCAGACTACCTGTGGCATTTGGTGTTCTCTAAGTAAAGTGAAAGACTAAACCATTTAACCATCACGTAGGGAGAGAGCGCTAAATCATCTGACATCAAAAGACCTGTTACATTCATACTGCGTATTGAGTTATCAATTATATGAACGACAGTTGGATTTATATTGGCCTTTTACCTTCGAATTATTATCTTTATCTTAAACAAATGATGTATAGCACTAATAGATGACATACTGGATTATGTTGCTGATAATGTTGGCCTTGTCTTTACTCATTGTCAGCATAGGCAGCGCACAATAGAACTGAATATGTACCCGTGGAAAGTCATTTAGTAAAATGTCATATGTGGCTATGCATATGCGATAATTATCTGGAATGCCTGTGCCTGCATGCATATGTGAATATCTGCATGTTGTTGTCTATATATGTGTGTTTGCCACCTAATGCATCTAACCTTATTGAAAGAGAACATGAACAAAATTCACGAGTTTACTAATTTAAGCAAAATTCTTTTTTTGTGCTACATCTAATAAGGCTTCTAATACTATCGGTACTATCATAGCGAAATTGGCTACCAAGTAAAAAGGCGATGGTTTGGGAAATCATCATAAATTACATCTGAAAAGCATTAAGTCAAAATATGAGCGAAATAAGGCAATGCTATGTGTTCCATTTTTGCGGCGCTGTCTCTCTCATCTTTTCTGATTGATGTCTGATGATCTCCGCTCAGACAGCGGATGCAACACAAACCATTCTGTGCCGCTAAAGACGAAAAATATTTATGATCAGTTTGGTCTAAATGGACATAATAGAGCAATTAGTGTCAAACATACCATCAATAAATCTAAAACAAACTTTTGTACACGGCCAAACTCTGCCTCTCCATATTTTGCTAAATTACAGAAACTGGAATGATAAGGTCTGATGGAAGCTATGAAAAATTTCATTTTGAAGTCGTAACGTGCTTCATTCATCACATGTTTTCCTTGGAGCAGCCGTGGTGTGGCAGCGTAAGAAGTTTTACGAGGACAAGTTGACATAGGGAAAGGTAAGATTGCCTACAAAGCGTTCATACATAAGTAGTAATTGACAGCCCAGCTACCGACATATATGCTAAGCTACCATATAGATTCTGCAAAGACATTTCAAATAGCATAAAAATATTCAGCACATGAGGAGTTTGATCGCAACTTGCAGCGAATCCCATCTATGCGTTTAAACTACTAGCCAATTTACACAATAAAATATTTATCATTCGCAGCATGAAAATCGTAATGAGTAGCTTACGGATCGGCACAGTGCGAAGTCTAGATGATTTTGTCCTCGGTCAAGTTTGTTAGACTTTCAATCTATAACAGAGTAATATATCCATGGTAACGAATGACACGCAAATTATACAATGACACTAAAGCGTAGCTGCCTGCTGATGCCGGTCACTTAATTCAGTCACATGCACAATACACAGCTTGATAATTTAATCTTTTCAAATGATCCATGATTGTAATATAGACATCAATCGGTGAGATGCATTTAATATTCACAACCGCGACGACTAAAGCAATTTTAGGCAAGTTTTATCTTATTATAGAGCTGTCACAAATACACGTATTTCATGTTCGTCATGGCTGCGCTGTTGGACATGGTTAATTGTGCACAATATTTCAAGTGCAATCAAATGCATACTTACTTAAACAGAGATGGATCTGTTTTTTGCCAGTTTTTTTACTTTGCTGTCACTATTGCCTAGCAAAACTAATCCTGTCCACAGTCATCGTTGGTATTTAAGCGTCAGGCGCTCATCCGACAATCAGTTTATGGTCAAATGCTCTAACAAATAAGAGATTATTTACGACCGTTGCAACTTATGGTTGGCCGCCCCATGGTTACCATACCATCCTTTGCCATTTATAGCTGGTCGTAAATCAAAGTGACTTCAGCAAAAGACCGCATTGACGTAAAATTAGCTTGAATGCATGCTGCAGTGTCTTTGGAATCATAAAGGTTTGTGAAATTGATAAATGGTAACCGTTCCCTCTTGCAGGCCGATCGCACTATGCACAATACGCTATTAAGGCAGAACTGTTTAGCGTTTGTTTTAAAGGGCTGCGTTATGTTTTCACGCGTGAATTCGAAGGTCGGTGTGAATAGTTGACACTTTCTGTGTACTTAAGTCGCTATCTCGCACGTGACATGTTTGCCAATGTTAAAATGATGTTCTTATGACCTTAATGTAAAGGATGCAAATCGACAGATTAAAGTGGCTTCGTTGTTGCATGCTGGTTATCCTTTAGAGCAAACAAAACATTGGATAGGAAACAAAATACAAGTGTGTCGGACAGAAAGAACGCTGTCTTTCACCCCTCGGATCTATGTTCTATACCGTTTGGTATACATGGTAATTGACTGGTCACAATTGCCAAACTGGGATTTAACAGCGAATTACAAACATAAAGTAGTAAGCATATAAAGCGTACACGGATTTTGGATTTTAATGCAAGCTTAATGGTTCATCTTCGAACAAAGTCACTACTATCGATACGATGTGCAAATGTGAGCTTAGGTTTCCGGCCATCAATAATGCTGACGCCGTTCAGTACCTTCCAAAATTGAATAAGCCGGAATTTTATTCCTCGCAAAAAGTTCGTGATTCCTAATTGTCCATTACGCCTTTGAAAGGGTTGCTGTAGTAAAAAAGCGGCATGTAAGGTTTTCATTGCACATCATACCAGGCGCGTGAAAGTGTGATTTACCATATTTATCCCGTAAAATGTATGCTTCAAGCATTATTTCCTTTATGCTGCTTTATTGCATATTACAGCTATGGTGATACGTATCGGCGCAGCTCCTGATCGGCGATAGTCTATCAAACTGTCGTCTATTTTGCCTGTATATTATATTCTCTGCTTATATCAAGCTGATGTAATCACTCATCATTTAAGGTGCATTTGGGAGCCACTGATTGCGGGAAATCACATTGAGCGTTCTCGTGCTGTTATACATGACTATTAATCCTCCCACCAAAGTTCATAAACGTTGCTGTCAAAGCATAGCGTACAATGCTTCAAATGAGGTATAGCAAATTAAACAAGGAACCCAGGCTCGGGATGTAATAACATATGAGAGAACAATCTGCTAGGAATTAATCCAAAAGTGCCTGTTCAAAATATATATACACATATATATATATATTATATATATATATATATATATATATATATATATATATATATATATATATATATATATATATATATATATATATATATATATATATATATATATATATATATATATATATATATATATATATATATATATATATATATATATATATATATATATATATATTTATATCAACAGCCTTTGGCAATTAGGAACACATCTTTCGGGCTTTCAGAAGCGGCTTAACTAGTGCGCCATAGTTAAGCAAGTTAACGTCTTCAACTCAGCTAAACATGTCGGCTATGACGATTGCTTGTTCGGGCCACGACTGTCGAACATGCTATTGTCTAAGCCACGAAGTGACCTCAATGTATAAACAATAAATACTGCTGAGTGTCATTCCATCTCAGTGAATATTGCCTTAGTAATCACAAGCATCATGGGCGCCCGATTGCTTTTTGGCCTGCTTTACTTTACTAGCATTCAAACTAGGGCACAGTAAGCCAAGAATATAACCTGGAGTTTTATGTGATAATTAAGTGATTTTATACTAGTTGTGGTTTATTCGCCGAACTAACGCTTTTAGGGAGTATAGGTTATCAATTGATTATCGTGAGGTCTGCCTGTTTATCATGAGGCTTTATTATAGCCATAACAAAGCTTGATGAGCATAACATGCGGAGGATTCGAGAAGATGATATCATTTTCCTGATATATTGCCTTACCAGAATTGTGAATAGCCTTGCCAACCGCTTGGTTGGTCACAAAGTACATGTTATCAGTCATATTAACGTAGGGACAGCATAACTGTGCACCATATTATCACTTTATAAGGCGCGTTTACCGCAACAAGGAGAATAGGCTGTTAACTATGATATAGAGTTATAAGTAATCCACTTTTCCATAGACAATATACAAAGCACAATTTCGGCTTTGCCACTATATTTCTAAATGAAAGTGTTTGATATTATGACACACTTATCTCTATCGCATACCTGGCAATGTCGGGCTTGGACAGAAGTCCATTCCATACATTTCAGCACATCGATGGAGATCATCTACTTTCAGAAATACAATTACCACTTAACATGATCATCTGAATGCACTGTCCTCAATGACCAGTCGGATTGCTTTACCTCGATGTTTGAAGATATTTTTATTTGAGACAACGATTGCTCACGAGGCTTAAGTACATGACCGCGGCATGTGTGACGATGTAACGTACCCAATACCTAACGGATTCCATCTTAACGAATTTCATTTCACCCGGGAGCTATTACAGATATCCCTTTTTCTACTAGGACGATGCTTAAACAGACATTTTCCAGTCTACCATTAGGTGTGATTTATTATAAGCAGCATAACAAAATTGCTTAAAGCCAATGACACCATTTTTGTTATCGATTCTCAATACCGTCATGCTTTTCATTTCCCGCTTCTATGTAAGTTTAATTCTTAATGTATATAGAGATACGTTTTGGGCAAGATGTGCCACAGCTTTCGAACAATACCTGCAACGAGAATATATTATACGGTTGACGCTACAAGAAATCTCATTCAGAAAGCGTATTAAATATCATTTATAGCATATTTTTCTTTTAAGTATCCGAAGAGTGACAAGAAGGGATGATTTACTAGAAAAACGTTAGACAATGAACGAGAAGATTGAACAGAAAATTGCTCAGGGAATGTTTATTTTTAGTTATAACTGACATGATGTACTGCCTATTTTGTGAAACGCGATAGCTATCACATGGGAGGGTAGGGATGTGAATTGAAATGCATGAATGTCCATGTACCAATTTATTAGTGTTATTGTATAAGTCTCTTGGCCTGTGTCGATGTTTGTAAAGGTCTTAGAATGCCGCTAAACACTTTACATACCTACCTACTTACTTTAAGGTCCTAGTGTGTGCTTCTTTTGTGTACGAGAGGAGGTAGCATGCGAGTGTCCGGATTGTGTCGTGCAATCGATTACTTGCTGATGGGCAGTAATGCAATGAACGTGTGAATTTCTAAAGATCAATACCTAGCGTTTCAGCAACGATTACCTATCCCGAGTTGCGTAGATGGCTATGACCGGTAGTCGTGACATATTCACAAATTTGATTATCGTTTCTAGACCATTGGCTAAACAAGATGGCAATATGCCTATTTAGCTTTAATGGTTTCTATATTGAATAGGCATCAGGAGTTTCAAAGCTCCTGACAAGCAATGAATAGGGTTCTGGTGCGTTTGACATTTTCGGATAACCACGCCGCCCATAGATCCATCACTCCAACGTGTTTTGCCTTGCTAACTTGGCATGTGTCGATCAGATAAATTGATGTCAAAGTCAGTCAACTAGGTTTGGCTTCTCATTAGGCATGATTATATTTATATTTTATGCTGTTGTATCAAAGTTATCTGCTAACGTTCATAACTTGTATAAAGAATTAATATGAGCGTTTAAAGAGGTCATTAGTAAAAAGCTATTCAAATGGATCGGTACGCACCAACCACTAATGTTCGGCAGGCGTTAAATAGACGCGTGTCGACGCTCAACATGAGATAATTGTTCATTTCTCCTACCAACCCTGATATCCGCCCTGTCTCCAACGCCTGACAATCTGGCCGTGCCACACCCAACCCAGCCTTGCCGTTACTTTACCCCAACCCCATTTGTAACCCATCCGAATCCTCGCTGTAATCCCACTATTGATTCCCGCTTACCAAACATATCTCTGTAATCATCACTATGCTAACCCGCTCTTTTTTCCTGTATTCCGTAACCACGCCATATATAGCTATACAGATGCTCTAAATGTTGTGCATGCAGCTTACAACGTTACCCGAACTGAACCTCCTTGGACATTTCTAGAGCACTCAATATTCCTTTACAGTGAGAACAGACAGACAGACCGCGTTCGCCAATATGTGATATATGCTTCGACGATCAATATGGAAACCACCTGCATTATTTGATCACTTGCAAACCAAGCAGATAAACAGATATCAGCATGAATCTTACCAAGAACATCAAAATATATATTTAATCTTAGAGTCGCAGATTAGAAAAGAATAATGGCGAGTGGATTTAAATAAACACATTCAATCGCTTATTTATTTGTACATTTAATAACCGTCATGAATTTTCTTTCACTCGTATATCTAATCAACCTTATAACTCCGCTATTTACAGAATTCTACATAAAATCTGCTTGAAACTGTTTCTTTGACCGATATAAGATGTAGTGCTTAATATATCGTGAAATCAGTTGCTTTTTCTAGTATTATAATTAGAATTAAGAAAACTTACCAGATAGCTGATTTACGTGCTGAAATGTCAGTCTTTCGTGCATCGGAACAGTTGATGGCTTCATCTGTTAGGATGAGTGTAAAATCTAGTAAGTGAGCATCGGTAGATGAACATGCGGCGTAATGATTTGCAACGGGAATAAAAGGCCAATTCATCATTGATTCAGTTATACTAGTGCTTTCTTCATTTACCCGTATTCTGCATTAAATGATGAGGTCATGGTACACCATTGATTATCTTATTGATATTATTCACACCAACACACCTCTACCTTGTCATGATCAACAAACAACAGCACATTTTAAACATGACCAAAATTTTAATGAAACAATTGATTAAGTAAGCGTTTTCATAGTAGCATTAGAATCATAATATGTATTCTGACTCTTGTTCGACTCAGCTCTTTAAAGCATATCTCGTCAGATAACCGATCACAAAAAGCACAATTAACTAACTAACGACTCAAATATAACTCTCCTATCATAACTTTGTGAATGATAACGACGTGTAGGACCCCACGCGGCTTTTGAAAATATTGTGTGTATCATTACCACCATTGCATTTCATCACGTTTACACATGTACAGCGTTCTCCGGGATGATTAACATCCGACAGAATATGATTCCAACAGTTTAAATAAAAGCCACGCAGGTCCATTATATATCTAGTTTACCTTAACGTTCGTTGCCTCGACAATCAAGTAAGTGTCAAACAAGGGGAGCGCTAAGACAATGCTACTGTCGCGGCTCACCATAATCATCAATGGTATATCATTAGCTACACATGCAATCAAATCACTAATGGCGGAGAGTGAATAGAACCGACCCCTCCCTAACCAACGTAAGTTAGATGGCCTCTTAAATGACCTAAGGCGAATGTTCAAAATAACACCGTGTCTTCTCTACATTTGGAAGCTTTCCATATTTGGTATTTACATTGCAACATAAAACCAATGTGGTAAAAAGAATTAAATGTACTGATTCACTCCTTAATCAGTGTCGCATCAAGTACGTCTATTCATTCTCACTTTTGTTGATAAAGCTCACGTCAATAACCGAACGATGTTAACTCCGTTACAACTTCCCATTGATCACTTCTGTAATGCACATGACTAGCCTGTGGTATGCCCCATTCACGTGTCAGATGGTCGATTTAATACATCAAATACCTGGATGCTTTATAGTGGTAGCCGCAATATGACACAGTCATAAATATGCGTTACGGAAGCTTTTTCAGAGAAAAATGTTACTTAATGATTCCATCAACTTTGACCAGTGCTGGGACGAGGTAGAGTAACAACAACGACTAGGGTAGGAACATGGCTAGATTGGGGTAGAGTTACATCAACGGTTAGTGTAGGGCCAATATCACCCGTTATTAAGTTTGTTACCAAATGTATGGAACAGAATATGAATCAAATGAACACGATCATACTGGGTGATTTCAATGGATAACATTCTGTATTGGTTTGTTGATTTTAGTGAGTGAAACATTTCCTTGGAGCAGAAACAATATAAAGTCATCCATGGAGAACACCAAGAATGATCGTGTGTACTTGGGGTATGTTTTGCAACATCCAAAATTAACGTGTAATACTTATCAATGACAGTAGGAAGGTCATAATTAAATCCCACGACAGCAAAACAGGTCACTTAACCTGGTAAGTGTAAGTTATGTTTGGCTGTATATTTGCAGAAAACGGTTAAAATGATAAGGTTTGCACGGGTGTGACGTATATATGTTTACTCATAGCATTTATATCCTTCATGAGGAGCAGTAATTAAACACTTTGGATTCGAGTAAAGATAATTTACCGCTAGCTGTTCAAATGAATTTGGCTCATATGGTTGCGATGCAAATGGTTAATGAAGATGACAAAATATTTTAAATTCACGTCAATGACATTGCTGACATCGTATATGAGGGCAGCCGTTTTAATAATACCTGCCAGAATCTGGTTTTTTTTTCACCAGCAGGTTTTCATGGCCCTTGCCATTTAAAAATAGATGTCACAAATAACGTCGCTGCATAAACTTAATCTGATTCCCTTCCCTTTAGAATACCATATAAGGTCTCGTCCTTACTCTATACTGTACAATATGAGGCACTCTTGACAGTTACTTCGTAATGTTTGGTAATCATAATGTACTCTCCACACTGGGAGGTCGCATTAATAACAATCACCCATTGCTATATCAAACACGTATGATACATATACACCATGTTTGTACAAACCGTAGGCCATGTCAACTTGTTGCTCGAGGTACTTATTCTGCTGCATAGCTCCGAGTAAGTATAGTCCTTCTATCTAAAAAAATACAGACATCGTGCCGCCGGCATCGTGATAAATTAAATTGCGATACATAAGCATCACTAGGTAACGCGAACCTGTGAGAGCGGCAAATTGCAGAGAGTTTTCGAGATATCTTCTATTACAACATGACGCAAACACCTCTGCATGGAATGAGAACATCGTGTATTTCATGCAATTGTATGATGACTTTACGCAACCAATGCAAAACTATATTAATACTGTTTTCCGATGCGATAATCACTCCTTGGAACCTACAATGATAATTCATATTATTTAGCATTGATGGCTCATGTATTTCTAGTTAAATAACATACCGAAATTGGTTATCTGTTTAGTGAGGATAATTGCCTTCGACGAGATGGTATCGGGGTTGGTTTGATCTCCTGCCATTCTTCAAATACATTAAGGGTTTCATAAATAAACCTATTGCATGTAAATGACCAACCATCGTTATCTTCTCCGCATAATGAAAGGAACTAAATTAACGCCATACATTTTATGGACAGCGGTGGCTTAGCCAATACACTTGATCGTAAATGCAATTGGTTTTTGACGAATTAGGAAGCCATAGCAAAGAAGAAAAACGTTAACGAATTCATTCATTATGAAACCTAATTGGAAGTGTAGATGTTGGCGGACAGTATACATCCTTATCAAACACCCACATACGCATTTGTCTGTGTTTCATGATCTTCATTAAGTTGGGGGTGGTAGTACTGCAAAAATTCACGCATCAAAATCTACTCTTATATGCGTCTTGGTGTTCCATTAAAATAAGGCACTTCGATCAAATACGATATGGTAGCTGAGATACGATGATCATCCCATAGGCTTTGCGAATTAACGAACGAGCGAGCGTCATACAAAACAAGTATTCAGCCCGATAACGATACAATTGGTTCACTGATGGTAAAGACAAACCAGGGGGCTTGGAAATGGAATGTATAATTTCAAGTTCAATAGGTAATACCAATTAATAGCACCCTCTGTCAGCGTTATTGTATTGTATTACTCCCTTCGGTTAATAGCATTTGTATCTTCATCAGCTAGACGGAGACTCTTGAAGTTAAACGTTTACAGGACTCACTAGGTGAGGGCTGTCGGTGTGAGGTCATAGACTATATTGCAACTAATATCTGACGAACCACCGAAAAAGGTTTTGCTGTTCGTTGCTAAAGGTTGCGATGTGAGGGCATATTAGATTATTATGTCATTTTCCAATTGTCAACAGAATATGTAATCTAACTGAATTGCGCAGAAATGCATGTTTCGAAACGTAATGCATAGCTATACAGGAAAATATCCTTAATATCCGTTTTTGTTACGCAATCAGGTTGAAAGAAAGCTCACACAGTAGAATGTAGCTGTGGGCCATTAATTCGTCGTTGACAGCCAAGCGTGTAATGACCTCGTGCCATCTACTTATCTGCAATGCTGTGAATCATACATTGTTCTCTTGTAGGCACAGTTATTCGGGTGTAATTATACATGCCTAATTTAATTTCCCTTTATACTACAGATAAAACTTTGTACTGAGAGTACTGCACGCGGTAAGTAATGAGATAGCTACCACGCACTGCTTAGTAAAGCCAAGTTTAACCTGGCGCATGGCAATGAACTCGAGTCGTTATGCTACCAACTCTTAGTTTGTATTTGTTATTTAAAATTTGCACATAGGCTCATCTAACATAGACTCAACGGATTATAATTAGATACAAAGCCGCAGCTCCGCTTGTACTGAGAAGTATCCTGCTCATTGTATGGAAAGAGGCTAATCTGATGTGATTTGTCGCCGTGTGTGCTGAACACTTTGCTTATCCAGAAAAAGGTTTTTATTATTTCTTTACTTTACATTCATCAGAGCCGTAGTATGTGTTATTTGACAAGTTACCTTCAATTAGAGTCCCGATGTTGAATTATCCTTTTAAAGAGCTTTAAGAAAATCTTTATTGTCAGATTTATGTCTATAAATTCCCTTCTTGGGTTTGTTTGGATAGAACCCTGTCAGCCATTTGAAGATGGCATGTTGCTTGATTACAAAAACAACAAGCTGAATGACGCTGGGTTTTTTTCACACTGCTCAGTATTTGCTATTCGATCTTTCTGAACGACATTCTACTGCTTGTATATTGATACTAGACATACTTGATGTTAATTATCTTGGCTTGCGTCGAAAGGCGCATCAACAATGTAAAAGGGAAGTGTAACGACAACGAACAAAATAAAGCTCAGACTCTTGGCACGTATTTATTTATGCTCTATAATAATAAGTGTCCAGCATAACGTGCATCACAACTGCATAACGTGCACACAGATTACGATTTGCTTGGTCCGGTGACACTAAGGCATCATGAATTAATTAGCCATCTTATGGCTTATTTGGTTCAGAATTTACATCTTGACTTAATACTCAAATAAAATTACATATTCCGGATTGCAATAATTGGAAGCATGTCACTGATTTTATGTGGTTATGGCGACAACCATTGATGCAGCTTATCTTTACCTGCATAATTATTTTATTCACATTTGCCTCAGAATTTATTTCAAATTGGAAAACAGGGTAATGCGCATTTTCAGGTTCATTACCTTCCGATAATCTCAAGTTGGCTGCAGAAGAACTATTATATATCTAAGAGGGTATTAAAACGCTTATGCAATTATCTATCGCAAATAACAAAGCTTACAGCGATCTCATATCGTGTACAGTGTTACGTCGAGTGATAAGCAACAGCTATAAACCCGGTGCAGTGTAATCAAAATTAAATCACATTAAAGTGAAATAGTTAAGATAAGTGGCTTTAGATGCGTGATGGCACAACGACCCTATTCCAAAACGTTTTAACTTACAGCTTTTATGATGAAAACATGTATCGATTGTGTCAATCTGTGTTGGAATATATATGAGATAATACAGATAGCAATAGCAACAAAGAGAGTGATTCAGCAGGAAAAGGAAATCAAAAATGTATAACATTTATCAGATGCAATTAATTGCATTACGATTTATCGTGTGAATATCGTTCTAGCTCGTATACTTGCGTGTGAATAATATTGTTGAAAGCAAAATATAAATAAGAAGAATCGTTTAATTCAACACGTGTCATATTCAATACATTTCGATAGCAATCAAGAAATGTTATTGTGCCAATCAACTCAATATGAATACTTGCTAAAACACATCGATGATTCTGTTATAAAAGCTCCTGCTGCTTATTATCTAAATATTTATTATGCGTGCACAAACAAATGGCTTCCAAACGAGGCACCAAATCAAAATCGTATTATTTTCTTTGCTCCAGGTTATTGTGATTTCTGAGTGATGTAATGAGCTTTTTATTTGATTGCAAGTTGCAAAATCCCTACTAACAGAAGTCATGATGCATCAAGCCTTATCTTGCTTCATTTCATATCCGAGAACCAAACGTCAAAAGCACAACATGGCGCAAATTCCTAAGCCTGTTGAATGTTTGGCTGGAATTGGACGTGCTATCTCAATATGAACCCGTTAATGCGAACGGGTTAGCATGTTGCGTATAGTTGGCTCTATTGCGTCATGCGCATATATTATACAAGATCACGGACGTTGCCAAGAGCAATATCTAAGCAATTATATTACACTTAACCAAACGATTCTTCAGTTATCCAATATAATGATACGAGAGCAGCGGTCTCATACATTTAGCTTAACATGAGTTGCGATTTGCGTGGCATCTCTAGAGAAAGCACCAAGAAGGAGTCACTACTTCCTCAAACGAACACAACGCGCAAATTAGACTTCAAATTAAAATGCATATTTCTCTATTGCTATACAATACACCATTATCAGCCTTTCGATCACGGTAAGTTGTTGCAAGTTTAGTTGATGAAAAGTATGATCAACAGCCCCATGCTGGGTGAGCAATAGATTAAAGATATCATAGTTGCTTGAATTTCGGCTTGCAATAGATATAAGTGACGTTTCTGTGCCTCAAAAAAAGGATTTATTAGTTGCGGACATATTTTTTTTAAGCATTCGTTGAATGGAATCGTAACCATTTTGGTACATCGTATAACAATGCTGGATTTCAATATAACTGAAAAGTGGCATTAACTGCTAAAGCGATCTTTATAATATGATATACAGTTTAAGTATGGTAAGCATGTTAACACCATAGTTTCCGATGGAAGTTGGTAAATATATCCCAGTCAGTTTGGTCTACCAAATAATAATTTATGTACACACAGGATGCACTCAGAATCGAGCAGAGTTTGAGCTCTTGTGTTACAAATGATATGTCATTTATATTAAAATGAATCGCACCTATGGATTATAGGATATTGTCTAGTATGGTAATTCATGTAATGATAATTATTATATGTTTGGGAATTAAAATGTTGTTCCTTTCATTGAATACATAGGAAATCGAATCCAAACATACGCTATGAGCAAATCTGGAACTCTTGCAAATTGAGCTTACTGGCGCTATTATAACGAACGCTAGGGCTAAATTGATCACGTTACAGTTATCATTATCGCATTATCCACTGCCAATAGTTAGTTTTGGTGCATCGCTGCGATGCCCAGAGCATATTACTGATATCTTCTTTATGTATCTTTTCTGGTCGGTTGCACTAAAATTTGCATAAGAACCTAGGGCTCATCCGTCCACAAGCGCTATTAAATGCCACCTAGATAGTCAAATGGGCTTTTGAAAACTTTTCAACGGTCATCATTACCAAATATGCGGCAAGATGTAGGGCTATGGCCACAAGTTTATTGACAAGACTTTTATGCTAACTATTCCTTTTACCATTTAGAAAATCTGATCCCGGTGTAGAGGGAATATATCTCGGAGAGCATTCAAGCGCCAATGCAATTACAAATCCAATTAACCAAGACCAAAAGCAATCAACTCACTAGTAAATTGTCCAACAAAGCAATAAGCGTTAGCAATACATCCATGGAAGTATGATTGGAATTCACAGGTAGGCAGGAGAGCGTATTCTACACTCTAGCATCAACGTGTCATAGGTAATAAGCTGGAGAGAATAAACCACGTTCGCGTATTGTTTAAGTACTGCAATATAGTCTCATATGATATATTGCGTTATGCTCGCTCCTGTAAAACATTGACTAAACATCGGCAAAAAAGGAAATCACACGCGGGCCTGTTCATAGCAATTTCGCTAGTAGTATTTGCCCAACATAATTCCATCTGCTTAAAACAAAAGAACAACAATCATTTATGTGCCAAAAATGGATTGTTTAAGCAGTTGTTATAACAGTATTGATTAAACTAAATAAGATTTAGGGACCTTTCCATGCACTCACACAGACACATTACTGAGCTGTATGTAACAATGCATGGTGAGTTATGATAACTCACATGGCATAAGGATGAGTTATGTTCAACAAATGTAGAAAGGAACCATCAGGGAGAGAATATTAGGAGCTATGTGGCTAAGATCACACTATAGATGTTGATATCTTGTACACACATACATGGGATATTTGGGGTTACAGGCATCAGCAATTTGACGCGCTGGCCAGGTCATATCAAAGAGAATGCAATTCATATCGAGTTTCATGAATCTAGCCAATACATTTACCCGTTAAAGGTTTGGTTAAAGGTAAGGACCTGGAGGCATGGATCTTAAAGCCGAGACTCAGTCGCAGTGAAGACCCAGCCATGTATTTTTTCACGGCCAGAGGCATGTGTGGTGGTAGGCAGTCGATTTGGTGATAATCACCCCAAATGTCATTGCCTCTGTTCTAGTGCCATAACAGATTCGGATGGCGTGCAGCACTACGATAAATGTAATGATCCTTGTAAAATACTTCTCATTGTCGTTAGTAGATGATAGATAACGAATTGTGTTACTGCTACTCTTGGAGTGAAAATGGTTGGTGCTGCTGTATATTTCTTTCTTTTCGTAGGCGATCACTAAGCATCGTCCACAGGGTTAAAGCTTTAAATTAGTTTTCATCATCGCAAATGGTCTTGAAATAATTTTATTTATATGTTCGAAACGCGTTCACATAGTGTTTGAAATAATATAACGCGATGCGCATACTTTGGTTCTTAACTCATCTTATGCATTCAACGTTTTCCACGAGCGACATGATTTGGTTGTGGACATATGATTTTATGGCCAGTCATGTATTGTAACCTGCAGCTAACGGGCTTCTCGAAAATGTGACCGGAGTCCGTTTGCTAGCCACATTAACAGTACTTTGTTCATATTGGGAACGATATGGAGCTTTGTTCAGTTGAGCATGCCATTGCGTAGTTGACAAGTTTAAACGGATCAATTTACAAAAACAAATGTGGTTAACTATATCTGGCAAACCTCACCGATTTCACTACATTCACGCACACATATGTCTTTCCTTATGGGGCCTGACAGCTGATGTTTGGCATGATGACATAGATTACAACTATTATAGCTTTTTACGGTTAAATGTGGATGTCATCATAAACATTACTATACGGTCTCTGACAGAATTATGCTTGAAATCTCTAGCACGAACAATAAGACAATGTTGTTAATGGAAATGTTCATGTAACTTTAGATCATGCTTTAACATCACCGATATCTTTGAATCGAATATTATCGGTTTGGTGACCACTCATAGTAATGTGATGGAGTAGGCTCCTGACAGTCTTATAAACAAATTACTCATCATTCTGTTGCTGACACTTTCAATACATGATAGCGTAAAAAAAAATAAAAAACACCAAATGAGACTAAAACAGTTTCGTTTCCATCGCGTAGATGTTAAATCGTCAAATTGGTCAAGTTATGAGTCTACAGGCATGATACTGACTTGACAAAATGGTTCAGGCTACTTGTGGCATTTGGTGTCCTCTACGTCAAGTGAAAGACAAAAACATTTCACCATCACGTAGGGACAGAGCGCTAAATCCTCTGACATCAAAAGACCAATTACATATATACTGCGTATTGAGTTATAAATGTAATGAACGACAGTTGCATTTATATTGGCCTTTTACCTTCAAATTAGTATCTTAATCTTAAACAAATGACGCATAGCACTCGTGCACACATAGATGATATACTGGATCATGCTTTTGATCATGTTGGCCATGCATTTACTCATTGTCAGCATAGGCAGCGCATAATGGAACTGAATATGTTTCCATGGAGAGTAATATAGTAATATGTTATAGTGACTTTATGTATATGCGATAATTATCTGGAATGCCTGTACCTGCATGTATATGTAAATATCTGCATATGGTTGTCTATATATGTGTGTTTGCTACCTAATGCATCTAACTTTATTGACGGAGAACATGAACAGAATTCACGAGTTCACTAAGTGCAGAGAAATTCTTTTTGGGGCAATATCTAATTATGCTACCAATACTATCAATACTATGTTAACAAAATTGGCTACCACGCTAATAAGCGATGGTTTGGGGAATCGTCTTAAATTACATTTGATAAACATTAAGTCAAAATATGAGCGAACTAAGGCAATACTGAGTTTTCTATCTAGCGGCGCGGTCATCTCTCATCTTTTCTGATTGATGTCTGACGATATCCACTCTGACAGCGGATGCAGCATATAAACCGTTCTGTGCAGCTCACGACGAAAAATATTTATTATCAGTTTGGCCTGAATTGACATCATAAAGCAATTTGTGTAAACCATACCAAACTCTGCGCTAGTTACAATATTTTGCTCAATAAATTCAACAGAATCACTGATACTGGATGAAAAAGTCTCATGGAAGCTATGAAAAATATCATTTCGTAGTCATTACGTGCCTCATTAACGCATGTTTTCCGTGAAGCAGCCTTACAGTGGAAGTGTTAGAGGCTTATCGAGGTCAATTGAGACAAGGAAAGGTAAGATTGCCTACAAAGCGGTCATACATTAGTAGTAGTTGACAGCCCAGCTACCGACAGATATGCTAACCAACCACACTGATTAAATAGTTGCTCTGCCATCGACATGACGAATGGATCATGGCATGAAAATCTTCAGCACATAAGTAGTTTGATCGCTTCCCATCTTAGTGGTTACACATCTAGCCAATTTACTCAAAAACAATATGCATCCTTTGCATTCTTGCGTGGTTTCTGTTATTACAACAATTGATATAAGTGACTCGCTTACTGCAGCAATGCACCCGGGGAAAATTGTAATAAGTAACTTACCGATCAGCACCGAGTGATTGCTAAATGCCGTGAACACTAAAAGATGCATTATCTTCACTTATGCACCATATGCTTATAGATATGAAGCAGTGTTTGCCTCCAAATCACACGTGGTTCATTTTAAATAGACTTATTCAGTTTTATTATATATAATTGTGTAATATATCAAGCCGTCTTTCGATGTAACGATTCATCATAGCCGTGATGGAAAATAGGACGTAAGGTGTTCTTTTGCTTGGAGTATGTGTCAAAAACCGGTCTATCCGACCATATGTGTTTAACATTGCGTGCCGTAATGATGATAATTTTGTTCTCGGTAAAGTTTATAAGACTATTAAAGTAATCGTAGAAAATTAAACCCATGAGAACGAATGACACGCAAATTATTCAAAGACACTGAAGGGTCTGCTGATGCCAGTCACTTAGTACAGTCACATGTACAATGCACCACTTGAACGCTTATTACGCTAAATTTGTCATTTAAAATGATCCATGCATGTAATATAGTCCGAACTACTGGGCAATATAAGCAACGATTTGTAGTGATTGTCGATGGGTAAATGTACCACTGATATCGTAATATTTCTGCTAGTATGATTCAGGCAGAAGCTGTGATTGACATGCCGTGAATAAATACATCACGTTAGAGGACATAACGTGGTCAGAAAATGTAAGACCCACTTGAATAACTATACATTATAATACATCCAGTGTTTCATTTTATTGTCCAGTCAATTAATGTTACTGGTGTGTAAGTGTTGGACCTGTGTTTTTTCCGGATTTAAAGGGGCATATACACGCACTGCCTTGCCGATGGTAATCAATATTGAATAAACATTTAATTTAAAACAGTTTGATTACCATCATATCGATTCAAGACGATACCATAGCAAATTCGATGAGCGAGCAATATTCGTTCAATATTCGCAATTCTTCAATGCTACTTTTGCACAGTACTTATCGTTAATGTAATTCAATAATGATATAAATAATTTGCTCCGTCGGATTTTGCCGTCAAAGGTATAACATCAATGTTAAGAAGTAGATTGCGGATGGAGATTAACGTTTTCAATTTGTTACCAGACAGCAAAGGTACAACTATTTAAATATCAGAGCTCCAATACTATCATTATACAATACTGCGCACGTCACCGCAATCCATTCGCAAAATGCGCCTGGCGTGATATGGTATCAGATCTAGCATGGTATGGTATTGCATTACGCTAGTATAAATTACGTCAGAATGTTAAGATAATAACTCAGACAAGAGCTGATGCTTTTACCACGGTGGCTTCCTCGTGACCACTTGGGATGCCATATGAAGGCAGATGTAATTACGTGTCTTGTTTATCTTTGACCGTATATTTTTTGAAATATTTGAACGATTGTCGCATATCTTTGGCGCATGTGCTACAAAAGTAAAAACTAACGTCAGCTAGGCATCTCCCTGAGTGGTTCAATCAATCCGATGCATTTCCTTTCCACAACCGCGACGTCCAAAGCAAGTTTATTTTTTTTGGAACTGTCACATATACTTGTATTTTATCTTCATCATGGCTGACACTGTAGGACGTGATTAATTGTGCACAATGAGACAAGCGTACATCTTATCTCTTAGAGGCAACATTTCAAGTGGAATTAGAAGCATAATTATTTGAACAGAGACAGATCTTTTTTTTACTTTGCTGACACAAGTGCTTAGCAAAACCAATCCTGTCCACAGTCATCGTTGTTATTTAAGAGTTTGGCGCTCATTCGATTCGTGATGGACAGGATATCACATGAGCAATAAAGGCAGGGTGCAAGTACAAAGTATTTCGTAATGTCCAGACGCTCGACGACCAGCACGGTGTGTCTTGTCGGTTTTGCTGCCCTAAAGTCTCGTATCATAAGGTCTGAGTTCGTTTTTATGCTCAGTTTATGGCCAAATGCTCTTAGAAATAAGAAATTATATACGACCGTTGCAACTTATGGTTGGCCGCCCCAGGGTTACCATACCATCTTTTGCCATATATAGCCAGTCGTAAATCGAAGAGACTTCAGCGACAGACCGCACCGCCGCAATAGTAGCTGGAATTGCATGCTGCAGTGTCTTCAGAATCAAACATGTTCGTGAAATTGCATTATGCGCAATACGCCATTAAGGCGACAACTGTTTAGCGTTTGTTGTTTTTTCAAGCGTAAATTCAAAGGACGGTGTGAGTTGTTTACACTTTCTGTGTACTTGAATTGCTATATCGCGTTTTCCTCCGGAATACGCAGTAAACCATGTGACATGTTTGCCAATGTTAAAATGATGTTCTTACGACCTTCATGTAAAGGATGTAAATCGCCAGATTAAAGTAGCTTCGCTGCTGCATACTGGGTATCCGTTAGAGCATACAAAGCATTGGATAGGAGATATAATACAAGTGTGTCAGATAGAACGAACGCTGTTTTTCACACTCCGCTGTTTATGCTCTATACCGTTTGGTATACATGGAAAGTAACAGGTCACAACGGCCGACCGGGGATTTTACAGTGAATTACAACCATAACGCAATCGATTTGTATTGCTTCTGGTATGTGACTGGCATATAAAGTGTGCAGGGATTATGGTTGTGTCCACAGGCACAATCGATTTAATGCAAGCTTAATGGTTCATCTTCAATCATAGTCACTACTATAGGTAATGTGCAAATGTTGGATAACTCGCTGCTGAAACGTAAAGAGAAGTACTCAATCATCGCTGTTTAGTACCTTCCAAAATTAAATAAGCCGGCATCTTATTCGTCGTCAAAAGTTCGTGATTCCGATTTGTCCATTACGCCTTTGTATAGGGTTGCTTCGTCGTTTATTGCAGCGCTTCACAATAAACAAGCGCCATGGAGGATGTTCAACGCACATCATATCAGGCACCTGGGAGTATGGTTAGCCATATTTTGCCCGTATATAAATATCCTACAAGCATTAACTCCGACGCGATATCAACTTATTCCTTTATGCTGCTTTATTGCATATTAAAGCTATGGTGAAACGTATCGGCGCAGCTACTTTTCGGCAAAAGTCTATCAAACCGTCATCTATTTAGTCTGTAAATTAAGTTTACTAGCTAATATCAAGCAGATGTCATCACTCATCATTTTAGGTGGCGTTTGGTAGCCACTGGCTGCGGGAAATCACATTGGGCGTTCTAGTGCTGTTCGATGAAATATATCCTCCAACCAAAGTTCATAAACGTTGCAATGCACAATGCTTTAAATTAGGAATAGTTAACGAGGCTCGGAACTTAATAAAGTATCTATCCTATATATATATATATATATGTATCTCTATATATATATATATATACATATATACATATTTATATATATATCTATATATCTCTCTATCTCTCGATTTATATATATCTCTTCCTGATCTATTTCTCTCTCTCTATCTCTCTCTTTTTCTATCTATATCTCTCTATATATATATATATATATATATTTATATATATGTAGTGTGTGTTATGTATGTGTTTGTGCGTTCGTGCGTGTGTGTGCGCGCGGCACAAGTGTGTGTGTGTTTTGTTTGTGTTGTTTGTGTGTGTGTGTGTTACTGTTTGTGTGTATACATACAGCTCTGGCCCTCTAATATGTGTGTGTGTATGTAATGTGTGTACGTTCATGCTTGTGTTCGTGCGTGCGAGTGTGTGCACGTTGTGTTGTGTGTGTGTGTGTGTGTGTAAAGTGTGTGTGTGTGTGTGTGTGTGTTACTGTGTGTGTGTATACGTGCAGGGCCCCATAACTCTCGCCTATCCAGTTCCAAAATGGGAGCCGCTAGTGCAATGAAGGTGTGAGTTAGCGAGAGATATTAGGGGCGAATGTAGCGCAGTTCGGGCAAGTGGATATCCCATGCAGGGCAAATGCAAATTTATTACCCCCAGTCGGATGACACTATAAGCTGGGTGTAAGAAACAAAGCAGTTGCTATCTTATCCGTAATTAATTAAACCAACAGCCTCTCGCAATTAAGAACACATCTTTCAGGCTTTGAGATATACTAGTGCCCCATCGTTATAGTCAACGTTGTCGCTCCTCTCCGTACTCGGCCACCTCGTCTTCAACTCAGCTAAACATGTCGGCTATGTCGATGGCTTGTTCGGGCCTCAACTGTCAAACTTGCTGTTGTTTAGGCCACGAACTGAGCTCAATGTATAAACAGCGTAAATGCTGCTGAGTTTCATTTCATCTCAGTGAATATTGCCTTATTAATCCCGCTAGCTTTTTTGGCTTACTTTATTTGTTTCCCTAACATTCAAACTTGGGCCCAGTAAGCCAAGAATATAATTGTCATAATAAACTAATATATTAGTTGTGGTTCATTCGCCCCACTAACGCTTTTAAGGAGTAACGGTTATCATCTGATTATCGTGAAGTCTGCTTGTTTATCATGATGCTTTATCATAGCCATAAGAAAGTTTGATGGACATACCATGAAGCGGCGTCGATATGATATCAGTTCCCTGATATATTGCCTTACCTGAAATGCGATTGCAAACTGTTTGTTTGATCGCGAAGTGCATGTTATCAGTCATATTGACTTTGAGGCAGCATAACTGCGCACCATGTTATCAATTAACATGGCGCACTCTCCGTGACTAGGAGAATAGGCCGTTAACTATGATATATAGTTATAAGTAATCCACTTTTCCACAGATAATGAGCAAAGCACAATATCGGCCTTGCCACTACTTTTCTTAATGAAAGTGTTTGATAACCGCTAAACTAATCTCTATCGCATACCTGTCAATGTCGGGCTTGGACAGAAGTCCATTCCATACATTTAAGCACCTCGATGGAGATCATCTCCTTTCGGAAATACAATTACCACTTAACATGATCATCTGAATCTTAATGAATGTACTGTCATCAAAAACACGTCGAAGATATTTTTATTTGGGACAATAATTGGTCAGGTTGAGCTTCCATATTTGCTAATTAAGTATTACCTCTGTCGTGCCTCGTGGCTTCAAACAAACAATGAATTGCATGATTATGAAAAGGAACATGTATAAACCGTATTCTTGGAATGCAATGCCTGACATGCACTACAAGTAATGAAGTTTTATTTTCGGGATATCATTCACATGGATATGCATCCGATAACTCATCAGACGATAACATGATATATCTATAGCACAAATGTTGAGATCACTGAATGCGACGCGGAAGCTTACGTATACACAGCTCTTCCTTCGTTCGGCTGACAGCAGTTCCATATGGAACCTGTGAAACAGATGACGTACTACATTCGATACTCAAACGTGCAAAAACTCTACATGCCAGCGAAAAGAATTTACCTAGATATTCATCTCAAACTGACGCCTCAATTGTACTCGATGGTTTTAAACACTGGTTTAAGACACCCTTTTAAAATCCGTTTGATGTAATATACGCATCTACTTCCGCATATAGAATCAAAGTAAACCATTCAAAAGTGTCTTTTTACGCATATAGATTCATTAAATGAGGCAATTTTTAGTATAACGTTTCATTCGGAATGAAACATTTGATTTCTCACAGATAAGAATATGTAGGCATATATCGTTTGATTATGTATATTGATCATTTCGATTCAGGGGCAGACATGCATTTCCCTGAAGTGTCGGGAGTGATTTATAATGAGTTGAATTCTGTACATCCATAGACCATACCTGCAGTCTTGGATCAAAATGAATATAGCGACATGGAAACTACTTGGGCTGGTTATTATAAGCATCAAACAATGGTTTTGGTCCGGGGACAATTTTGTGCTTTCCCCGGATCAAAATGTTTTAGAAAACCAACTTCACCTTTTACCATGAAGCGTACCTGTGCAGATATTGCCTCGTTACTGAAAATATCAGGTACCAAATAAGAGCCTGGACACTATTAAGACATTGCTACGGAAAACCTTAACAATCACGAATCATCGATTCCATGAACGGCATATTGTGAAGCTCCGTACACTACAGCATTATAGCCGGCGTTTATCTTGCAAACAACAGCAGATTTGTTATTGTTTGTTTGAGTATCAATATATAGTTGACTCTTATTGTTTTGATTTGTTCCAGCTTGAACATACAAGGTTTTTCTCACTGTGTGCCATTTATGGAAAGGCTGACAACAAGGAATACAGAAGGAACGCTGTTTGTTAAGAAAAACGGAAAGTTCATTCGATATTAGAGCATGCTTTTGATGAATTGTTTTTCTTCGTCATCATTTTGATAACGTGATCTTAATATCGTGATGTTAATCACAGAAGCACCAAGCGTAAAGCCAAAGAGACAGAAGCTTTAAACAAACATATTCCATGTATGAAGAAGCCGTTTGCTGTTATATCGCCGGTCATTTGACACTATCTACCCTCCCCGCGATGAAATATCTATTAACATGCAGCTTAAAGACATGACCGCGGCATGTGTAAGGTAAGGTAAGTATAAGGTTTAATGGCACACCATCACTCATGTGTTATTTCGTGCCACCGCGGCCTGTGTAACGATTTAACGTACCCAATACCTAACAAATTCCATCGTCTCACTCGGCAGCTATCCCAGATATCTCCTTTTGTACTAGGACAATGTTTACACAGACATTTTCCAGTCTACCATTAAGTGTGATTTATTATTAGCAGCATTACAAAATTGCCTCAAGCCAATGAACCAATTTGTGTTATCGACTCTCAATACCGACATGCTTTCTATTTCCTATTTTCAATAAAAGTTTCACCCAGAATGTACAGATACGTTTTAAGCAAAATGTGCCACAGCTCTCGAAAAAAACCTGCAGCGAGAAAATGTTATATAAGGGAGGCTGCCAGAAACTTCATTCCGAAAGCGTAATAAATATCATTAATCACATATTTTTATTTTAAGTATCCGAAGAGTGATATGGAAGGATGGTTTACGAAAAAAACGTTAGACAGTAAACAAGAAAATTGAAAAGAATATTGCTGGGGGAAGGATTTACTGCCTTTCACGTGAAACGCAAGCAGAAAACGTTTATCAACATGTTTTACTATCATCTCACCCTTTATTTATGTAATCTTCAAAAACATGAATGACCAGAGAAATTGCAAAAGCTAGAAACGACTTTTTCGCCTGGAATAACTCTGGATATCTCCTTACCAAAACACTCAACTGTCAATCTTAATAGAATTTTCCGGTCATATAGAGTATAATATAGTGTATCTTATCGCAAGCCATTCGAGAACCGTTCAACAGACCTCATATGGTACCATGTCATGCTCACGCCCAACCTATAATATCCTATCCATAAAAAGGGTCGAAATCAATTCAAATGTGGCATATTGGTGCCAGTAAAACGTAAATATATTGCATCGTCGCTTGTATAGCATTGACCCGCTATTGCTAATAGTATGTTGCTTTTTCTGCTAATAAGTGCCATTTACTAGAAAGAAGCATCAACTAAGAACATGAGAAGTGTGCACAATATGCATACAAACAGGATGCCATTTAACGCAGAAGAACAATTATATTCTGAGGAATTATGCAACCAAAGCGGAAAGCATGACTATTCAATGTTTATTCATTTGGCTTTTAGTGCAGAGGGCTAAGTGTTTAATGTGTTAATGTACAATGAAGGATATGTTGGGCAGATTAGGGGTTTGATTATTGAATGTGTGCATTTGTACCAGACGTTGAGCCATTTCATGGAAATGGAAATGTTTTATGCAATGTATGTGTGCAATTGCTGATGAAACGACTTTCCAATCAACTCTGATGTCATCAAAATAATGAACAAATGTTACGAGAACTGGTGTCGCTGAGTGGTGTACGGTAGTTTCTCGACAACTGCGATTGTTATAGGCTGGATCAACACTGTCACGTTGAGACAAACAAGGGGACTTTTCATTGCACCGGAACTGACCCATTGCGATCCCTGCTTAGCTGCACCCTGAACGAATGGAACAGTCATGTGACATAAACTTGTTAGTTAGACGTGCTGCACTGTGTATAACCAATATTTTTATGGCACATTTTGAATTTATATGATATATTTTTGAATGCTAGTAGCTAAGCTTGTTCTATAAACAATCCGGTTTTTCCCGATTTCACCGCAACCTTTGTAACGCAAAGTATCTGAAATTTGTAGATATATCCATAGTCTTTGAAATGTGGTTATTAAAGAATCTATGCATGGTTCATGCACAAACCAAATGTTGGCGATACGCAGCAATAAATTAACGAAACAAAGTATGCATAAAGATATGCTTTTAGTGAAATTATACGGACATTGCATATTAAAAAACGCGTTTGTCGGTACATCAGGCCACAACAAGTAAAACACATTCAGCTTCAAGGAGATGTCACGCCATTGTAATTATAGACATACTTAATTCTTTAATATTCTATTATTGGGCAATCTTCATTCTCTATATGTAAAAACATTACAAATATTTGACAAATAGCAATCAATGACGTTTAATAAGTTACTATACTTACAATAATGAAATAAACACGTATTATGCTAGCCCAATTCTGATGCATATTTGACAACGTTTGTAAGTTTACTTGCATGTACTTCTCGTTCAATGCGTGTAAGCAGTAGCAAATTGGTCTGGGCATGCAGCTTCTCCCCAGGAATATGCTACCGTGTGCATCACAATCGTCCTTTGTTCAGTTTGCTTGTAATTTGTTATGCATCACATATGACAATTGCTTGGCTGTAAATCACAACAGCTTTTACCATTGCACTGTACAACATGCAAAGGATTAGTGTTAAAACGTAGTTTCCGAGACATGAGCTGCATAATTGATCCTATGGATCTACAAAAGACCGCTTAACGAAGTAACTAATTATTCTGCTAGGCTCGAATCAAAAAATACATTTACGAACAGGTTTAAGAATAAAGAAACTGTAGTGCAACAACTTTTTTTTTTGGCTCTCACTTTTGTCCGTTCACAAGTTTATCGAGACCAGTTGTTCTGAAAGGTTGTATCTTAGTAAAATAATGAACACTGGTGTAATGAAGCATCGTGTAGCAGCAATAGAGCGTTCGTTGATTGGAAAAAGTATGTCTAAAATGCCAACTAAATTAGTCTGATAAGGTCATGACTATCTAATTATTTTAAGTTGCTTTTGGCTGTGATGGGGTGGAGTAACAACGACGGCCACGGTAGGGTCATGGTTGGAATAGATAGAGTAACAACGACGGCCACGGTAGGGTCATGGTTGGAATAGGTAGAGTAACAACGACGGCCACGGTAGGGTCATTGTTGGAATAGGTAGAGTAACAACGATGGCCACGTTAGGGTCGGCCTCGGTAGGGTCAGGGTCATGTTGGAACGACGGCCACGGTAGGGTCATGGTAACAGACGACGGCCACGGTAGGGTCATGGTTGGAATAGGTAGAGTAACAACGACGGCCACGGTAGGGTCATGGTTGGAGTATGTAGAGTAACAACGATGGCCACTGTAGGGGCATGGTTGGAATAGGTAGAGTAACAACGATGGTCACTGTAGGGGCATGGTTGGAATAGGTAGAGTGACAACGACGGCTATGATAGGGTCGTGGCTGGGACGGGGTTTAGTTACAATGACGGTTAGTGTAGGGTCAGTATTACCGTTATTAAGTTTGTTATCAAATGTATGGGGCAGAATATGAATCAAATACACACGATCATTCTAGGTGCTTTCAATGGATAACGGTCAGTATTGGTTTGTTAATTTATGTGAGTGAAATATTTGCTCACAGCGAACACAACACAAACATTATCCATGGAAAACACCCAAGAATGATCGTGTGTATTTGGTGTACGTTTTGCAACATTAAAGATTAATTTGTGATGCTTAGCTATGGCAGAATGAAGCTCATGATATATTCCAACGGCATCCCAACGGGCATTAAACCCGGAGAGAAATTAACTATGTTTGGCTCTATAACTTACAATAGCAGATAACTGTTCAAATGATAATGTTTGTAAAGGTGTTATGCAAATATGTTTAATCATATACTTTATATACTTCATGAGCAGTAATTAATCACTTTGGAATCGAGTTATTTATTTACAGCTGGCGGTTCAAATGACTTATGCTTGTATGGCTGCAATGCACATCGTTAATGAAGATATCGAAATATTTTAATTTCACATCAATGACATTGCTGACAACGTATATGAGGGCAACCGTGTTTATCAGACCTACACGAGACGGGTATATTTTTCCCCAGTAGGGTTTCACGGCCCTTTACCGGTTATAAAGAGATGTCGTAAATAACTTCGCTGCATAAACCTAATCCCTAATATCACAGAGTGTGTCGCGTATATGATAAAGGCATTGTAATTCTTGAAAGACACAAAAGAGCCCCCTATTGACTATACATTAATTGATTTATTAATTAATTATGTGTTCGTAAGATCGAATCTTGACTTGCATTTCCAATGATCATCATCGACCCACTTTAAATGCCGATACAACCTGCATCCGTTTCAGATCACTTCCATGATTAGGTAAGTTGAATGACATCGATATCTTTGCTGGTCATTCTGCAACAACACCAGTGTGGTGACAATCATGGAATCCATTGTTCTAGCAACCAATGTTTAAGATTCCTGTTCCCATGAAGCCGGTCTTGATAATGAAACAAATACGTGAGGAAATAATCTTAATCGGTAAACAAAGCCGCTACGACATACGTATTTAAATACTGTTATTAACAGTGGTATAAAAACCTAATCATGTTCACAATGACTTCTTCTGACATCGTTTGCCCTACCTTTTTCGTGTTTACCCCGAGGTTCACAGAACATATTTTAATACAATACCTGCGATTCAGAAGTTAGTGACTAAGCGTGATTATGGCTTTTACTTTTATAATATTACTAGCAGCGTTTCCATTTTAACAGGAAAAACTTTATGCTCTATGTATGATACAGAATTATAAAACTCGATCCAAAATCGAATCTAGGATAAGTTGAGAGGTAACTTATCTTCCTGCATATGCATAGGGTTATGGTATCTGTCACTCTTCAACTAAAGGAAAATAGACGCCATACAGTGGCTAAACGTGCTAGTAGTACTATAGAGCGCATCTATTGCCAAAATATACTGTCTATTGTGTACAATCATTTGATCTGGCTAGTTCCCCGTTACAAGGATGATCACGTTAAATGGCGGTCCAATTTCTGAAAGGGGACGACATTGTAGCTCAGTAGTAGTATTCTGGACCTTCTCCTCAGCGGTGTGGGTTTATTTTTGTCAGTCGAGTGCTTGCACTTAAAGAGAGCTGCCCAAGCATCACAATCCACCTCATCTATTACCCATTGCGATATCACCACGTTAAGGAACGAGAATTTAAGTTGATAAATATACAGCATGTTTGAAAGATATTGATTCTGCTGCAAAGCTCATTGTAAGTATATATATATATTCTTTCTAAAAATATATAGACATCATATCGCCGGAATCGTGATACATTATATTAGAATTTGGATGCGATATATATGGATCCCCACGTAACACAAACCAGTCAGAGCGGCTAATTGCAGAGAGTTTACGAGATATCATCCATTACAACATGACACAAACACATCTGCATTGAATGAGTACATCGTGTATTTCATGCAAAGGTCATATCATGTTACGCAACAAATGCCAAAATATATTAATACTGTTTTCCGATACGATAACCACTCCTTGGAGCCTACAATGATAACTTATATGATTCAGCATTTATGGCTCATGTTTTTCTAGTTAACGACATATCGAAATTGCTTATCTGTTTAATGAGGATACGCTTCTGCCCCAGGAATACTTGCAAGGTTGTTCTAAGTGTGGTTTCATCTATATCATAATTTCTTTTGACGAGGTGGTGTCGGGGTTCATTGGATCTCCAGCCATTCTTCAGATGTATTAAGGGTCTTAACATATAAGCCTAAAGCAAGTAAATGACAAGCCGTAGTTATCATCTCGGCATGATGAAAGGAACTTAATTAACGCCATACATTCTACGGACCAAGCCCGAACTGTGGCTGAGGCAATATACTTTATCGTGAATGCAATAGATTGTTTATGAAGAAAGAAAGCCATAAAAACAAATAAAGAAAATTAAGAAGGGCAGATGTGGGCGGATTGTATATATCCTCATCATTCACCCACATTCGCATTTTAACGTTTTTCATGATCTTCATTAGCTTTTGGAAGGTAGTGATTATTGCCTTTGCGATTGTACCTGTGGATATTGTATTAGTATGAGGTAGCGCCTTTGCGTTTGCTACATATGTTTGTAACGGGTGTACTGCAAAAGCTGAAGCAGTTGATAACAGAAGAATTATGCCAGCACTAATTTAGGTAATTCATAGGATACAGGCTTCCTATTTTGCGATCAGTATATGTTACCGTCGTCCGACAGGTAATAGCCACAATGTATTAAGCACATCTACATCCCCGGTCAAGTTATAACAGCAAATACCAAATTGATCACAATACACGTATGGGGTGAAGAATTATATTTATCATTTCCTGAACCAGTGTATAGCATTGCTATTCATCACATTGCTTAGGCTGACCATGCAGTTCGTTCATCATTTCAATTTGTTTTAATATGCTGACAAAACTGTCTGAACCTTCATGGAGATCCACATGAATGCATTATGTTGCTTGAAATCAAAGACAGTCGGGCGTAATTCGCAGCCACTTGTATATTGGGGTTGTTACGTCAATTTGAAATTTTACATACAACCGTGGCGTTAAAATGAACCGCTTCACCAAGAGTAGGCTCGATGTGACGACATTTAACCACCCCCACCCATCCTCCACCCCCATCCAATCCTAACCGATTTGTAAAATCCACGTTACTTGTATCAATAACATTACTCCAATCTCATTACAAGCTATTACATCATGTTTATCACCCATTCGTGTTTTTTCTTGTTTTACTTTTCGTACTGATGTGCACGACCTAGCTGTCTAAACTTATGCGATCCCTTGGACATCGAAGACGTTACGACCCTACTCAGTGTAGTTACTGTTATATGCATAATGAAGAAGCAAACGAAATCGTCCGTGAAATCGGCTTGGCAGTTAATAATGTCTGTTGTGCGTCCGGGTAATAATAAGAGGTCAGCTTATGTGTCAGATGGCTCATTGATTGTACCATTATTGGCGTATATTGTTCGGCGGATGCATAAATAAATAACTGACTTTCTATTCTCAATCTGGCCACGTTAGATACTTTAACATCAATATCATGCCGCAATTCTACGTTGTTTACTAACTAGAAGTGAAAGTAACCGGCACTAACAACTTACTGAATTTGCCTGTCATAATGCGGAACTGATTGTGATATCCACAGGGGTATTAGGTAGGAGCAATGTATCAGCATCATAACTGTGCTTTTGCATCCATTATCAATATCTTGCGAATTTACATGTGTCGCAGTGGCTTTGCAATTTGACGGATCGAATCAATGCAAGCCAACTGTATACCACGCACACATTTTGATTGAACAGTATTAATACCCACTACAACACTGACAATAAAATGTTTTACTGGCTTTGATAAAAATGTTTGCTGGCTTTGATTATTATATATATATGTATATATAGATATATATATATATACATATATATGATATATATATATTTATATACATAATATATATATATATATATATATATATATATATATATATATATATATATATATATATATATATATATATATATATTATATATATATATTTATATGTGTATGTTTTTGTGTGTGTGTTTGTTTGCTTGTTTGTTTGCAGAACGTGTCCATGGAAGAATTACAATACCCCTCACCCCCTACATGTGTGTTATTTACATTTATTATCATTTCATGACAACATGTTGTTCATGACAAGACTGAAAATGTGTAATAACCACATGATCGGTTCAATTGGAAGTTGCATGAAAGACAGTTGCAGTTGCTGGACCTAATCGTAGGTTGCAGCGTCTGAACATTTACGTACTGCATCTACAGATTAAGAACGTTTACGAATGAAGGACCGAATACGTATTCAAAGATCAAACAAGTAATTGAAATAAATCACATTATGCTTTTCGTTGAGTGTGACGTCGAACCCTTTAAAGATACAGAGATTGAAAGCCATTGGGTCATAAATAATGCACATTTACATATGAAAACATGCAAAGCTGTACAATTGGAGAGATAGGATATTAATGTTGAGTGGTCATATGGTACATACCTATGCACAATGAGTAACTGTTAGTGCTATATGAGACATAACATATGGTTAGAGTTGATACCCGGGCTTTTTTATTCAACCTGAGAGCGTTCAACGAATGAGATTATATTATTAGATCACACAAAGCATGAATAATTTCCTATACTAAAACAAGATTGACAATAAGCGGATGGTGGTATATAAAGATTAAAATATTGTGTGCAAGATGGCATCTATTAACACAAATTAGTGCTAATCTCCTCTTGACAATAAGAGTAATTAAAGGTCACTTGACTGACATGTAATTCAGTTAGCTATTGGCCACACCGATAAGAAAAAACCAGTTAAGAATATAGTGTGTGGGAATGCTACAAACATTACGATATATTATATCATCAAACATGAACACCACCATAAAGCACAATTTAATCAAATGCACTTTAAAGTTCTCCCCACTGTCTGGCACTATAAACCTTTGTGACCTGGTAGATGATCAAAAAACAATATTTTCTTAGAAAATGACATCATGGAGCACATATATATTTGAACAAATAATGAATTCTCCAAAACAAATGGCGCCTGTTAATGCGAATTCTGTTACTCAAGTTGCAGAAATAATTATGCATATAGATTTCTATATACATATATTGATGCATTTAAATGCATATAAGTGTGTGCTTATTCATATATACCCATATATATAAATATATGCATATACGCATTCAGATTTTGATTCGTTTTTGGAGAAAGCTCTAATGTTTACGCATATGCATACTTTACGAGCATGGTTCACTTAGTGGATGCCACTAAATAGAGACTCTCCCTATGCATATACTAATAAAATCATCGACTATATAAACTACGTGTCGAGTCAATGCAACACGATTTTGCTGACCATTTATACATGATCTGTATGAGTAAGTGAATGGATTTTTGTGCCATAACGAAATTATAGAACAATCCACATGAACGACATATCATGTTAAGCACCAATTTCTATACTCACCGTATACTATTAACGTTTTCGAACAGCAAAATATAATAACGAGCTAAATGCTGCTTGAACAATGAAGGTTTGTGGTAAGATATATACTTAATCGATAGATAAAACGCATTTATTTGACAGGAATCTATTATGAGTTATGAATTGCTTAGGCTACCATATCACCAATATTTTATATTAATATTCTCTAGTACATACTCCATAGAATACCGCGCATGCTTATCAAATAGTACTGGGATAGAGGTAGCTTGGCATATTCCACGTAAACTTATCCCATCAAAGCGGCATAAACTTTAAAGGATGATTTGTGAATCATTTTGCTACCGACAATGCTAGCAATCCTCGGCTTTATTGTGTTCTATGTCCCTTCCAATCTGAGAAACGATATTAATCTGAATTATTGCAAGCGTATCTTTACAAGCGTTTTATAAAACCAGTTTATTACATAATCAAATGGCGAGATAGGGATAAAATTCAGAGCATTAGGTACATGTCAAGTTACGGTTAATACTTCTTAGTGCAATGCAATACTTCTTTGGGCAGACCTATTATTGTTTCTTTAATGGAGATGATGTTTTTCTATTTCACAGTCACATTACAACATTTTATCACTTTGAAGGGGCATAGTATGAGGCATGTATGAAGGACCAAACCGCGCGATAAACATTCCAGTAAGCGAAGCGCTTGCGTAGTTGTTTTTATTGCCTTTTGCACAGTCAAAAGTCACGTAAAAAGACTCTTCAAAATCCATCCATGGGCAAAATTTCCAAACAACTAAAGAAAACCCAACGAGTACTCTCGTTATTTTAAATACCTTCTGTTGGTTTCTCCGGATTAGCAGATTAGAGACACATTACCGTTCTTTTTACTTAAAACACCTAGAATGAATCCTAATGGTTTGTTCTGAGTGATACGCGACTCGAATATCGATATAATAATAAAATGAAACACATGTACGCTCTACACATTGATAGCAAATATTGCTTATTGAATTATCATACATTTGTATTCTGTCTTAGAAGCATGAAATTGCTAAATGTGTCTTGGAAACCTTTGAATCATATTCATCGTCACATCCTGTGACGGGGAATATCGATTTAGTTCGCCTTGAATCAACCGTTTTTATGAGCGCTCGTACACGCGTCAGTGACATTCTTGTCATGCACCTTGGCTGGGATAGTCGTCCTATTGATGAAACACTTTGCAAACAGTCAATCAGTCGCATGTGATTACACTTACAACTCAACACCGCGAATGTGCATAACATATACCGTGCATCGGTTGTGTGTCAACGTGGTGCGGATGCGGAATAACTTACAAATCACGTCCCAATAACGCACCCTGCTGCCATCTAAATTGCTGAAAATGATAAGGTGTTGTCTAATGTCAAACATAACATGAACCGTTTTTTATCATTTGAAAATATAATTTCATCGCGCCTGCAAATCCATTATTTAGTGATTGAATGCTATTTGCTCTCTTTCGTCGGCTGAATCAAACCCCCTCCCGCTCCATAACATAAGCCAGTTGATATCCCGTAATGCATCATAGCACCAGCCCACATACCCCACTCACGTTCACGTTCCAACATCTATTCTCATCTATATACATGTAAAACGATTAAAATACACATATTTTGCGCGTGTAGGTGTATCTGCTGTTTCACGGCTGTCAGTTATAACCAAAATAGTAAGCATCGTCTCCATAATCTTCCCTGTCACCGTCATCGTGTTCCTCATAAACCCTCTAGCCTTGTCACTAAATGGATCCTTAATGGAATAATATATAATAAATGAGATCCATAACACATTCTAAATGAGATTTTTGCATATTCCATGCAGTGCGAATAGCTGGGGGTGTGTTTTCGTCGGATAAATTTGGCTGTGTCAATTAGGCTTGAATAATCTCAAAGGATTCGCTACTCTTCTGCGTTTCATTTTATAGTAGAGAGTAGGGAATACTATATATATATATATATATATATATATATATATATATATATATATATATATATATATATATATATATATATATATATATATATATATATATATATATATATATATATATATATATATATATATATATATATATATATATATATATATATATATATATATATATATATATATATATATATATTCTCGTCACACTGTTTTTGTATAGATCAGGACTAGCATATGACTTATTGTTTACGAAAAAGTGACATTAAACGGGGCGGGGGACTCGTGGGGCCTATTGTTGGCATACACAGTGGTTCAATATTGATAACATGAGATACTTGAGCAAACATCAGTGCCTAGGAAATACGAGGGACCGGACAGCTTAGGAATTGGTTCGCAGGGCATTTCATTTGCGACTCGCATTTTACGCAATGTGTAATCAGTCATCATATTGTATTGTAAGCAAATCTTCAGTCATGATACCTTATCAAAGACGTGTTAATATCTGAACGTATTGCATACAGAAAGGTTTTTCTGGCAAAGATTTGCTAACATGTCGTGAATTCAAAACAATCAAACTAATGTCAATGAGTAATCAAAATGACTGTTGTGTACCTTCCAAGAATGAATAACCCTGTATTAAATTTCTTTTATGAAAATCCTGTGATATTTAAGAATATATTCAGCGATTGATGCACAACAATTTGGTCGTACTGGGTTAGAGCTATTACAGCGCTTCTAGTAACGAAAACACTGAGCGATGTGACCAGCTCATTTTAGCCACATTTCTTTAACCGTATTTTATTGCATGCTCCCTTGTAAAAGATGTATCACGGCGGTAATCGCGCCACGGTAAAGCTACAAGCATAGTCAATACAATTGCAGGCAGGTGTGTCGCCGAATATATCTTCGATTGAGCCGAATAAAATGAATTAGTCAGTAGCTTTAGTGGCATTTCTGTGATATCATATTACTCACCTTATATTTCCTTTACTATGTTTCAACATTAATCAATTTGATGTTCCATAAATTTAAAAGCAAGCACAATGGCTTAGAAAGGGCAATGACATTTATAAATAAGGATTGTCATTGGACTACCGGATGAAGCATTCCGCACAACGCGGAACAGGTACTATTATGAGCTAGGCGAATCGTCGATAGAACGCCATGCTCTTTACTGAGAAACATCTTACACAAGTACATTTTTTATTGCATCACTGCCTGGACATGGACATCTATGCATGTACACATAGAGACTCATTAATCATATTTCAATATAATTCTTTTGTGACATTGTGAATATTATCAATCACATTCATACCCTCCCATCTGATGGTTAATGCGTTTCAGCAGATAGGCAATAAATCATGTCAGTTATAGCTAAGAATGAACATTTCCTCGGCAATTTTCTTTTCAATCTTGTCGTTCACTGTGTAACGTTTTCCTCGTAAACCCTCCTTCCTTGTCACTCTTCGGATACGTAAACGAAAAATGTATTTGATGATATCCATAACGCTTTCCTGCAACGTCCACCACATTTTCTTAATGCAAGTATTATTCGAGAAAAAAAACTAGCGATGTGTTGGTAATGCTAATGCAATATATGTGAGGTGTGGTCCATTTTACTCAAAACATATCACACCAAATGGTAGGGTGCGAAACGTCCGTGTAAACATCGTCCTATTAAATAATTTGAAGCTTGAATAGAAAAAAGTATCATTGCATGTCTTCGGAGTTCGTTAGGCAATAAGTAGAAAATAGTATTGTAAAATGTTGTTTGTCAAGCGATTCACGCTACACTGTTCCACATGTTAATGCAATGACATACCTCGTATTAATGATTTAATCTGCCGCAATATTTGTCAGAACATTTACATATTGTCATTAATTAAATCCTCATGATTAAAATACTTAGAAATAAAGGCTTATACACCAAGAGACATGTGCTTTCAGATATAAGCACAGATAAGCAAGATCGTGTTTGTCTAAATGTTTTCAGGTTGTATTCATACTATGTCATTCGCAGCACGACACATTCAAAGTGGTCAAACCGTTGTTTTGCAACGGTCATATAATATGAAATATCTCATTCAGACATGAAGCAAAAATGGCATACAATAATCTTTCGTGTTGAAACTCGATCGAGAGATCTACATGTTACAACTGTTACCAACATGTTGTTTTTTACACGAAACGAGTGACTATAAATAAAGCTTGGTGAGTATAAATACTCAACAATTTCTGCTCAGCTTCACTGAAGCCGAAACGCTGATACATCAACATATGCTATTTTTATGACCATCCTATTTGAAACCCTGATATTTTATACCGACCTTACAGATCTGAGCGATGTCACATGAGTTTTTGCAACGTTATGACTGCATTTATATTCCTCGTGATTAGATAGCGTCGATCTACAATCATTGGGACGATATTGCTCCTCAAGATGTCGTTCTCTTGCCTATTGCGAGAGGCGATTCTTTTTGCAAATCTTGATAAGGCACGACGAGGATAAAAAACCTTGTAGTACACAACGGAGATAAATAATGCAATCGGTGATAATGCCTGCGATTTAATTGCAAAATTGATTGAAAAACAAAATGTGTTTGGTTTCCGGCCATGTGATCGAAAGGAAAATATATTACTAGAATAATTAAGACATCGTGTACATCAACCTCTCTAGAAGGCTTGAACTTCTGGAAAAAAGAACCCGAAGAGTACTCAACAAGATTAACAAAAGATAACTCATTATGCAGAAAAGCATGTATACCGGCTCACAGACAGACGCAATATCTATGCTTTTTACACTGGCTAGCATATAAAAAGCTTTCAATGTCGCGGTACATCTTCGAGTGTAGGGCACTAAACATCGATTGATTGGCAATATACTGGCAATTGGCTTTCTTGTTCATTGAATATGGTCGACCAAACCTTCTATTTCTTTGGCGCTTCGTTTGGTGCCTCCATGAATCGGAGAGAAACTAATAGTCATTAAGGTCAGGTTTGCGCAAAATGTGAATTTAATGGACTTTATATATTCCTTAACATCCAGGATTTTTCTCTTTGTAGCTTAATGTCTGAGTGAAAAGATCTATGGGCAGCAAATCATGTGTAGAACAGAGGCATCCAATACTTCATACAGCAAGCTTCATTTAAACTTAAATGTGCGGCAATAAAATGAATAGGCAACTATATATATATTTGCAAACACTATGCAAACGAAAATTTCGGTTTCTTTCCACATCCTCATGTTAAGTAGGATGCACATATTAAGCAGATGATGCAAAAGGGAAAACAGCTCCTCTGATCTTAGTTGCAGAATCATTCAAACCATTGCATTTTACATTATGCACATTTCTGGTACACAGGACATGCATGCTTACCCGGTAAGTAAAATTTCTGCTCCGTGGGACCATATCTGGTTTAATCAATGGTCCACCGTCTACATGTATAAACATCGATAAAACAGTTCAATTATTGATGTATGTTTGCAATACTTTCCTTATTAATTTACGCCAGACATTAAGCTCATATCAAATTGGAATATTGGACAGTTTGGTAGCTTATACTCATACATGAGACTTACAATCTCTATATCATGATTGAACGGACGGAAGGCAGAATCAACTTATTGTTCTTTGCATAGATGTTGTCATTTATTCCAGAGACTATGGGCTTATGTCCGATGTAAAATATACAGACAGAATATCGCCTTAATTTTTATGTAATAAACTAACATTGCAAGGTATTATAATTATAGGCCACACAGCTATTCGGAGCAGCGAGTTAATCGTGTGCATAAATACGCAACGCAAACCCCTAAAAAGCATTTTACTGCTCCGCAAAGGCGCTTTAAAGATGCGCGACAAAAGCCAAGTATATGAATGAAACATGGTAATACTCCAAATTTTCCTGGCAATAAATTAGCTGTTTTTAAATTAGCTCATATTACTAGTGATAATAAACATTAACATCACAAATGCCTACAGTTGTCCCTGGGGTTCCGATCTGTATAGTTTTAATGGGGTTAAACGGACCTCAAATATCAAGTCTAGGAATTAAAAGTAATCAATTGTACTTGACTATGGGAACGTTAATTGATTCAGAAGCAAATAAGTAGAAGTTGTTAGAGACAAAGTCCATACGGTAGTTATGTCACTACACATTATGATTATATGGTTTAACAAGTACTAAAAGGGGCCGGTTCTCTTGGTGTAGTGGTACGCTCCGTCGCCTTTCGACCCACAGGTTGTGGGTTCTATATCGAGATACAGCAATCTAAAAGGCTCCCCGTGACACGGATAATCACGTTAAATGGCGATCTCATCCCTGAAAGGGTATATGTGGGCAGCGGGTCAGTGCCAAGTAGGTGCTGGCACTTAATGGTATCTCTTCTAGTATCACAATTACCTTCATCCTGCACCTTCGCGATATCACCTGGTTGTTGAAAGTGACGTTAAATCCCAATATTACCATTAATACTAAAAGGGGATAATGGAATATGTTAATACCACGTCGAGCGTTAGTGAAATGTATCTGTGGTTAGATAACCTCCATATGTACCTCAGAGAACACGCGGCGTCGTTTCGATTGACAATAGTTATACCTCATCCTATCCATTCCTTCTCCCGACGCTCGCGTCCCACCTGGAAACCTAAGCACATCAATTGACCAAAACCCTACTCTGTTACATGCATATGGATAAGAAAGCGTTACCATCCCTGGTGTTACTCTAAACACGATCGGGAAAGTAGCTGGTTGCGACATGATAAAGTGTACGTTTCCCAATAAGGCAAATACAGATTATGCCGACCTTTTTAGATGTAACAGTCATATGTCACAGAAGTAAGAACAAAACAAACCGGTTTTATAATATAATGTCGCTTTGATCAACAATTGTTGCTACACAGGTTATCGGTTATCAGCTTCAAGCGTTGACAACCACTAAATAGGGTTCTCGAGCGTTGGACATTTTCGGATAACAATGCTGCCCATAGATCCATCATTCCAACGTGTTTTGGATTGCTTACTTGGCATGTGTCGATGAGATGAAATGTAGTCACAGTCAGTCGACTAGGTTTGGCTTCCCCTTAGGCATATTTGAGTATGCGTATATTAAGACTTTACGCTGTTATCTGCTAACGCTCATAACATGCAAAAGGAAATAATATGGGCGTTTAAAGCGGTCATAAGTAAAAAGCTATTCAAAAGGATCGGTAAGCAACAACCACTAATGTTCAGCAGGCGTGAAATAGACGCGTGTCCATTGCCCAACATGACATGGTTGTTCATTTCCTCTACCAACCCTGATCCCCGCCCCCGTCTGTAACGCCTAACAATCTGTCCGTCCGTGCCACACCTAGCCTAGGACTGGCCGTTCCTTTACCCCAACCCCCTCTGTAACCCATCCGAATCCTCACTGTATTCCCACTATTGATTCCCGCTGCGCTTAACCAACATATCTCTATAATCATCACCATGCTTACCCGCTCTTTTTGCCTGTATTCCGTAACCACGCCATATATAGCTATACAGATGCTGTAAATGTTGTGCATGCAGCTAACAACGTTACCCGAACTGAAGCTCCTTGGTCATTTCTAGAGCACTCCATATTCATTCACAGTGAGAACCGACTGACAGACCGACGGTTAATATGAAAACCAACTGCAGTATTTGATCTTTTTCAAACTACGCAGATGAACTGATATCACCATGAATCTTACCAAAAACTTCCAAATATATATTTAATTTTAGAACCGTGGAACGAAAAATGACTAGGGAATATTAATCAACCCATTCAATCACATATTTTGCACGCAGTGGGGTTGCCTTCATGGAACTTTATTAACTCGTACATTTAATCATCGTCGTAACACCACTCTTGACGGATTTCTATAACAATTCTGCCTCAAGCTGCTGCGGTGACACCCGATACAAGATGGAATGCTTAATTTTCCGGGAACTTAGTTTTGTCCCGGATTATAATTAGAGGTAAGCAAACTGATCAGATAGCTGGTTTACGTGCTGTAATGCCAGTCTTCCGTGCATCGGAACAGCTGATGGCTTAATCTGTTAGGATGAGTGTAAATTGACGAGTGTAAATCAGGTTGCAAGACAGCGCACACATGTAGCAGAGAGCCATTAATTGGCCGTTGACAGCCAATCATGCAATGAAATCGCACCATGTACTTATATGCAATGCCCGCTGTGAATTATAAATTGTTCGTCTAGAAGGCGCAGTTATTGGTGCGTAATTATGCACTCCTAATTCAATTTCTCTTGATACCACAGATAAAACATTGCTCGACTGAGATATTTGGTGATGCTTATTTAATGACTTTGTGATGACAGTACTTTACGTCGTAAGTAATGAGATAGCTACCATGCAATACTTAGTAAAGCCAAGTTGAACCTGGGGCATTGTAATGAACTCGAGTCGTTATGATACAAACCCTAACTTTGTATTGGTTATTAAAAATTTCCATACAGGCTCATCTAACATAGCCTCAACGGATTATACTCAAACATTAAGCCGGAGCGCCTCTTGTACAGGGAAGTATCCTGCTCCTTGTCAAGAAGGCAGCTAATCTGATGTGATTTGTCGTCGTGTAAGCTGAAAACTATGCTTGTTCAGAACCAAATCTTTTCATTATTTCTATATCTCCCATTCACCAGAGTCGTATTATGTGTTATTTGACAAGTTACCTTTAATTAGAGTCGCGATGTTGAACTATCCTTTGAGGAAATAAAACGAAAATGTTGTAGTCAGATTTATGTCTATATATTCCATTCATGGGTTTGTTAGAAGCCAGCCCTGTCAGACGTTTAGAGGTGGCATATTGCTTAATTACTAAACCGCAAGTAGGGTGCCGTTTGTTTGCACATAGCCCATGGTATATATGTTATTCGGTCATATTGAACGACATTCTTGTATATTGATACTAGTCAAACCTGATCCTGCATATTGCATATAAGCTAAAAAGGTCCAAATAGGCTCGCATATATGCTTATTATCTTGACTTGCGTTGCACGGCGTATCAACAATGGAAAAGGGAAGTGTAGCGAAAACGAACAAAATAAAGCTCAAACTCTTGCAACGCATTTATTGGTGCTCTATAATAATAAGCGTCCAGCATAACGTGTTGATTAACCACCATTACTACTGCACGAAGGTTACGCATTGCTTGGCCCGGAGACATTATGAATTATTTAGCCCAACTCTGGCTTATTTGGTTCAGTATGTACGTCTTGACCTACGTGGTCGTACTTTGAAATCAAATTATATATTTCGGATTGTGACAACTGGAAGCATGTCACTGATTTAATGTGGTTTTGGTGTCAACCATTGATGCAGCTTATCTTTACCTGCATAATTGTTTATCCTCATTTACCTCAGCATTGATTCCATATAGGAAATGTGTTATGCAGGGTAGTGCGCATTCTCAAGTTTATTATTTTCGTTAAGCTCAATGTGGTTCCAGGAGAACAAGTATATATCTAAGAGGGTATTGAAACTCTTATGCAATTGCCTATCGCAATTAACAAAGCTTACATCGATATCATATCGGGGACAGTGCTACGTCAAGTGATAAGCAATAGCTATGAATCTGTGGCAATGCAATCAAAATTAGAATCACAATTAGGTGAAATAGTGAAGATAAGTGGCTGTAGATGCGCTGTGGCACAACGAATCTATTCCAAGAAGTGTTAACTGTGCAAGACTCATAGCTTTAATGAGGAAAACATGTAGCGATTATGTCAATCTGTGTTGAAATATATATGAGATGATACATATAGCAATAACATCCACAAAAGTGATGCAGCAGAAAAATGCAACGCTCATGCATCTCCTGCCAGGAAATCAAAATTTAGCAGATGCATCTTATTGCATCGAGAGTTATCGTGTGAATATCGTTCTATCTGGTTTACTAGCGTGTGGCTCAATTTGTTAAAAGGAAAATGTCATTTCATTCCACTTAAGAAGAATCGTTTCTTCCAACAAGTGTCATAGTCAATACATTTCGGTAGCAATCAATAAATGTCGTTTACTGTGCGAATCAACTCAATAAAAGTACTTGCTAAAACACATCGATGATCCTGTTATAAAAACTCCCGCGGCTTATTATTAGCGTTTTCACTATGCGAGCACAAACAAAAGGCTTCCAAAGCAGGCACCAAATCTGCTGCTGGTTTATCGTCATATTCAATTTCATTTGGGAAATAACAGCAGCTGAATAATGTTTGAGACGCTGTGAGACGACGTACTTCCTATATATGGAACATTATGCTTGGCTTGTAGGTAACTGAGACATATTTTTCGGTCGTCATATTCGGAACAGAATATGAGCCCAGTTAAGTTGCATGCAGTGTGTAGCTTTTCAGAAGCAATGTAAATATAAATGAACTATATATATATGCTTTTACCAGAAGTTGATATCATGGTCGACAGCATCACAGCTATTGTTAGAGATATAGAAAATGCTAGGATATCACTTACTTTGTGACATGCGAATATTTCCCAAACAATATTGGTTTCCGACTTTGTGTTACACGCCAGGTTCGATGTGCAATCTGGACTTGGTGTGTTTGGCAATGAGATGGTACACTTGGTGTATGCTCTTTTGATGAAAAAGCAATGACCAAATTCGATCATAATCGGTTCCATATTCCAAGTCACTTGCATTATGTATGGGGCATTATGCAGAAATATAAGTAGATATAATGAAAAGGAAAAGTACAATTTGCACCCTGCAATATGATAATCATTATCCAATTGGGCTTTGATTGCATTTAATAAAAACTCTGTTAAACATAGTGGTGATGTAAAGACCATACCGGAAGCTTTATCAAATGTTTATGCTGTATAATGTTGAATTGCAAACATTCCAGCTTCATAGCAAGTATGGCGAAAAAGTATATTCAACCCCGTTCGTATTACTTTCTTTGCTCCAGATAATCAGTCATTATACGCTCACATTGTAATGCGTATATCACGCAATGTCGCATTTGGATGAGCTATTTATTTGAATTGCACACTGCAGCTTGTTATACATCCAATCATTCTGCGTGACAATATTTATTCAACCCCTCTTTTCTGGGAAAATGCTTGAGACCTATATCATAGGTTATTTATGTTCCCGGGGACGCAAATCGAATAAACAAAAACTCAACCTGCCTTCTCATTAGTTTATTATATTGCTAGCTTTGTACTTCCTTAAGCTACATAGCTCATGTTATGGAATAGTCAGGGCATTATTTATCTGTTTTTGCTGAACATATCGGTCGTTTGCGTGATCTTCAGTTACCTTCACCACATGTCACGTTGAAACACTATTTCAAACAGCGTATGCTACTAGCAAGGACCAAAACAAAACCCTGAACGAGATAGTCGACTCAACTACCGCGGCAACGACGCTTACTCCTTACCACCGCATGTTGAGTACAACTCAGGACGCTTCGTGTTGTCGCCAAGTTCGGGGAGTGCAGCTGCCAATGAACGATATGCAACAACATGCTCATCATTCCTATTTACCAAACGTTCACTATTGTAAATTAAGCAAATAAAACTATTGACGATGGCAGGGCTGATTAACTTAGCCTTGGACAAACTCATTCGTTTGCATAGTTCGCGATTACCTTGCATTGCGTCCTTGTTAATTACTGTTGTATTTGGTCCATTTCGCTATATTTCACCGTATATGTTTTTTTTATTTGGAACAGGACAAGATTGTGTCATAGGTTGGGGTTGCTTGCCAGCTAATCTGTAGTTGGTTCGGCTCACTCCTGTGTTCAAGAGCTTGCTGCCTTCTTCTGACTTCAGTATCGCAAACTATGCAGATTTATATGATTCAGGATTGTGACACTTGAGCCGAGAAAATCTGAATGATCACATGCAAGACATCAGTACTTTATATAGGGAAGCATACCAGGTCACATGATTCTGGACGCCTCCCGCTCACAACTCACCAAGTGTCACATCGCAATGTGTTTTGGGCTCAAGACGCTTCCCGCTCACAACTCACCACGTGTCACGTCGCAGAGCACTTCGATCGTATCTACTCCATCTTTCAAAGTGCAATTGCGTAATTGTATGAATGCAGCGTCCGACTTGTATCATGTTTTCTTTGATGTATGTTTATGAATGTTGAATAAAGAGCAAAAGTTGTATTGAGTTATGTGCGAGCTTTTAGTTCATATTCCTCTTCTTGTATTTTTGTCATGTATGTTTTATTAATGTTGAATAAAGAGCCTCAGTTGTATTGAGATATGCATGCATGTGTGCGTTGTTAGTTTATATTCTTCTATTTATTTCGTATATTTGTTTTATTTCACTGGTGTGTTTTGATGTATGTTCTATGAATGTCGAATATAGAGCCCGAGACGCACTGGGCTATATGTATTTTTGTGTGCGATTTAAGTTCGTATTCCTCTATTTACTTCATATTCTTGTTTTATTTTACTGATTTTTAAAATTATCAATTATAACTTCATATCCTACTGCCATAAATAAAATATACCACACATTCTTCTTGTGACCGTTTTCTGTATCTGTACGCGTTTTGTTCAAGGGGCAAATCGTCCCTTAGATGCGACCCGGCCAAATGCCCTGGCCGCTAAGTCCAAACGCCCTTACAGCACTCGTTATGGGGACGTTGATGCGATGCATGGTTTCTCTGCACGGTAGACATTATGCTTGAAATTTATTTCATATCAAGAGATATATATTGATTAATACTGTTCCTTTATTAAATGAAATATGTAGCATTCAGTAAATTTCTTTTTTTTGTAAAACGAAGGCTTATCATTGCGGGGGCGTATCGTCCTAGGGGCAAACTAACCCGGGGGCGTATCGTCCCAGCGAGGGCGAACTGACCCGGGAGCGAACCGTCCCAGCGAGGGCGAACTGACCCGGGGGCGAACCGCCCTAGCGAGGGCGAACTGACCCGTGGGCGAACCGTCCTGGGGGAGAACTGAACCCGATACCTAAACCAACTAGTAGCAACCAAGGCGATCGAAATATATTCGCAAAAATGTCCCCTTCAACAAAACACTACGTAACCGAAGGATCTTTATGCTTGTAAGCAACTTCATGTGATAATCGTTACTGCGTTATTTAGATATATTATCTTTGTTCACAATATTTACAATATGCATATCCAATTACGAATTTCGGAATAACACAAGTAAAGCATATTGCGCCGTGCTGATTCAAGGCATAATGTTACAAAACCCTCCCTAGTTGGCCTCACTGCTTATGGACAAAATAAAGATTGCTTATCAGAACACGATGATGAAACATACTCCAGATCTTTAAAACAAAGAATGTGTTTTAATACCACCCAGACATATATTTGTTGATTTACATGTAAGCTCTTTGCACTATTAGCCGATCGACTGATATAAAACCATTGTATATTGTTCGTGATATGTCAGGCATTAGCGCATCGTACCGGCTTAGACCACAAGTGTTCTTGAAATGAACACAATCGGTGCCATGCCAGCAATATATATTAAGAATGTGGCCCAAAAAATGGCTTCTACGTATATTAATTGTAATATATGCAATGGAAGATAGTGCCTATGTCCCCTAAAATTCCATATTGTATGATGCATGTTTAACTCACTAATAATACGGCAAAAAACCGGGAATCTCCAGAAAATTCGTAAGGTTCCGTAGCCCACATCCATTGCAGCACAGTAATTTTGAGCAGCAATGTGTATCAATGACACCTATATATTGCATAGAGACAACACCTTTACTGTCTAGATGTCCATAAAGCTTTCTCTGCGTTCTACTACGGTGCGCGACCGCAATCAAATCTAACAAATGTGGATCAATTGAGAGGCCAGTTTTGTTGTGACCAATGAAAGCTATGAACAACCAACGACGCGCGTGTTACAGCTTCATCGATCCAAGACATTTCCATGATTATTCATTCGTTGGAATCGCATTTTATAATATAGAGCATCATGAAGTCTATAGCAATGAAAATAAATGCTAAATCTCAATACATAACATGGAGCATCAAAACGCATATGGAATGAATGGTCGCAACTGTAGATGCAGAAAACTGCTCACACATATGCCATTCAAGTCATTAGGGAATACCGGGATCATCATTGCGCTTTGGGTAGTTGTATTGACCGAGCTAATTACACACAATTTTAGTGCGTACAGTATACATTTGAAAAGTGCCAGACATCTCAAGGTTTATATCATACAACGTTTAAATTGGGGTGCAACCCATCCGCATCAGTACGCTGTAACGCATCATATTGTAAATTTTAATCAGGTGTGACGACGTAATCATCACCACCATTTGTCCGCTCGCAAGTTACATTAATGTCTGCACCGTGAAGGCAAGTGTTAGTTTATCATTCGACTATACTCATCATGCAATAGATTATAATAGACGTGGCCAAAATAATAAAATTGGTCGATACCTTTTTCTTCGCAATACATTGAAAAGTGAGGAGTCTACAACAAACTACGTGCTTCATTACAACATAAATCTTTTTAGAATCTAATGGGCTTACTGAATGTATATTACGTTTATATTGCTGCTCATCTCGTATGCTATAAACAACAGAGACGACAGAAGTAAATGACTTGTGGGTATTAGAGTGCTGGGTCCTGTACAATATCCACCTACGTCGCGCGCAGCGGGGGGATAAATTAATCCGCTCGTTTGATCTTCTCGAACATGAGAGAATCACGAGAACATTTGGTAGGCTCAGCAGCGAGCATCGATTGCGGCCACAATAGCAGCAACAATTTATGCCATCATCGCCGTAGCCGAAAAAAATGTCTGCTTTTTATTGCCTTTCTCTTATTTTTATCATCGATGCCTCAAATTGTATAAGATTTTATAACCTGATGACTATGGGCAATAACGTGAAATAGCAGCGCGCTATTTTTATGGGATAAGTTAATTAGGCCTCTGTCGTCTGTCATTTCATATTATGCTTGATAATACAAGTTATTTAGGTAGACGTTATAAAAGTCCGCTTGAACGCTTTCTTTGTCGGCCTAGATTGACATTATCATTAATCAACCACGTAGAACCAGCCATGCCGGACGGGAGCGAGTTCTTCTCAAAGGTTGTCTTAGATCCAGTTTTGACCTGCGTGGCCCATTCGGTGAACAACTCCCCTGGGGAAAGCATTGTAAATGCATGCCACGAGTTTTTCTCCTTGGACGAGGTTATAAAAGCAAAAGAACTGTTGTGGAGAGTGGGCGATGAACAGGTTCTGCCCGCTCTTATTAGACGCAGAGACACTGGTAACTCGAATGAAATCGTCAAGGTTATTCAAGATATAGTGTCGGGAATCATGAAGCTCGATTCCGCGAAAAAACTTCCCTTGTTTGCGGTCGACTCAATAACACTGGGTCGCATCCCAAAGGCATCACCCGCTGAGGTGCACCCAATAAGTGTATGCGAAAGGTTGAATAAATTGGAATTGAGACTGAACGCTATGAATGACTTAGAACAAAGGTTGGATCTGATAGAGAATAACCCTGTTAGTTCTCCACAAAGCTATGCGGCGGCAGCAGCGGTATCTCCAAATGCCACAGCTGTTCCGGCACAACAACCTGTGAAATCACAACGCGAGGTACATCAGCCCAAGACTGGACAGAAGAAAAGCAATGACAACACATCAGCAACAAAGAAACAAAGTAGTCATGATGATGAAGGTTACCAGTATCCATCCTCAGAGCTGAAGAAAACGAAGAGGCGTCTAGCAAGTCGAATGACAATCACAGGCACAACACGAGGCACGTCAGAACTTTTAAAAGGTGCTCCAGAACCTAGTCGCGACATATTTATATACCGAGTCGCCAAGGGAACTGATATAAATCACTTTAAGGATTTCATCGAGGAGAATCAAGTCACTGTCAGATCAATCGACAAGATCTCCAGTACTGAGTCTAAATTCGACAGTTTCAAGGCTGAAATTAAAGCATCTCAGCTAGATACTGTACTATCAGCAGATTACTGGCCCGAAGGTGTTTGTGTCCGGAGATTTTTCAAGTCTAAGCATGTAAGCAACGAAGACAAAAGTTCGCGTTGATGTTCTTGACCACATTTTGTTATTTTTTTATTCATACATAAATGGCTACCACTAACAACTTAACGCTGGCGTCTTTCAATTGTAAAGGACATGCTAGCGATCGTATAGCTTATATCAATTCATTGCTGCGAAATTGTAATATATTGTTACTCCAAGAACACTGGTGTTTACAAGAAAACCTTTGCTTATTAGAAAATCAATTGGATGATGTAACTGTGATTGGCGTATCAGGGGTCAATGAGGGACAATTACTAATCGGGCGACCATATGGTGGTTGTGCTATTGCTTTTAAAAAGTCGCTTGGTTGTGCAATAGAGCCACTGACGTCTGATTGTAATAGACTTAGTGCTGGCGTGATAACAGTACCTAACCATGCTAAAATGCTTCTTATCACTGTATACATGCCGTGCGACTCAAACTGTACAATTAATGTAGAATTGTATCGAGATGTGTTGAACGAGATAAGGTCGTTAATTGCGCTTAATAATGATGTTGAATATGTTGTCATTGGTGGTGATTTTAATACTGACCTAAGCAGAGATAACTCAAGACACACTACGCTGCTTAAGACATTTTGTGAGGTCGAAAGTATGAAATTTGGATTATTGAGCTCATGTTCAACTGTGAATTATACTTATGAAAATTCATTTTCGTTCGTTACGTCTTGTATTGACCACTTTATTGTTTCGGATAATATGTTCCACTGCATTACCGATTATCATTGCTTACATGAAGGTCATAACCTGTCAGACCACAGTCCAGTAATTTTAGAGCTTGACATTCCTGTTGAATTTGTGCCCATGCAGGGCAAAGTATTGCATACTTTGCCTTCTTGGAAATGTGCTAATGCATCTAACATTGAGGCGTTCAAAGGTCAACTCAATGATTTACTTGCTGATATAGAGATGCCATACGAAGCACTGCAATGTAATGACGCGCACTGTACTGACCATACCGACGCAATTATTTATTATCACGAAGCAATCCTTAATGCATGTATATTAGCGGCACAAAAGGCTATTCCTTCTGTAAGACGAAAGTCAAAGACAGGCTGGAAAACCCTAGTCAATCTTTATAAGGAGCAGTCAATATTTTGGCATCATTTATGGGTCGATAGCGGAAGGCCAATTGTGGGCTGGGTGAAGGAGATAATGATTAAGACCAAACGCGAATATAAAAGAATTTCGAGATGGGTTGTCAGGAATCAGGACAAGTTGTCGGTAGAACGCACGGCGGAAGCTTTAACAACCGATAGAAGCCGTGATTTCTGGTCTGAGGTTAAGAAAAGAAGTGGTAAGTCACGTGTTGTGCCAGCAGTTGTAGATAATGTGAGAGGTGAGACTGGTATTCGTGAATTATTCTCTACCAAATACAAAGAATTGATTAATAGTGTGGTCATCATATAATGTTGATGAATATGAGCGATTAAGAGTGGTTCTGAATGACCAAGTTGAGCAAAGATGTAATTCAGGCAAATGCGAATCTGATCATTATATTTCAGTCAGTGATGTTACGGCAGCCGTGGAGAAAATTAAGACCCATAAGGCTGACATTAATGAAAATGTAAATTCGGACCATATTATAAATGGCACTCGTGAATTGTTCACACATTTATCTTTGTTATTCAATTCAATGATTGTTCATTCATTCACTCCAGTTGAAATGACAAGGTCGGTGATTGTTCCGTTATTGAAAAACAAAAATAAATCGGCAAGCGACAGCAATAACTATCGATCGATAGCGCTGAGTAGTGTTGTAGCCAAGGTTTTAGATAACGTTATTTTGTCAAAGTATTCAAATGTTTTAAGCACCAGTCACCTCCAGTTTGGTTTTAAACCAGACCATTCCACTTCTCAGTGTACCTATGTAGTTCAAGAAGTTATAGATTTTTATGTCAATCAAAAATCGCCATGTTATGTTGTGATGCTAGACGCATCGAAGGCATTTGATAGGGTTAATTATATTAAATTGTTTCAATTATTGATACGTAGAGGTTTGTGTCCTACTATTGTAAAGTTGCTCCTTTATATGTATTTCAACCAATCGTTGTTAGTTAAATGGGGCTCTAATTTGTCTGAGGCATTCCAATGCAGTAATGGCATAAAGCAGGGCGGTGTGTTATCGCCGATTCTTTTCTGTATTTATATCGATGAGCTGCTTAATCGTCTTGAACGTAGTAATGTTGGTTGTCATGTCGGTCATCAGTTTATGGGTGCATTTGGATATGCTGACGACTTAACACTCCTTGCTCCCTCAGTCACTGCTGCCGAGCTTATGATTTCAATATGCGAAGAACAAGCACAAGAATACGATGTAATGTTCAATAGTGAAAAAAGTATGCTGCTGTGCTACAATATTCCACAATGTTATACCAATCTCGAATTACGGATGAATGGAGCTATTTTACAAATGTACTCTAAGGTTGTTCATCTAGGCAGTTATATTGGTTATGAAAACAACGATGCGAATATCGAAAAAGCTGTAGGAGAATTGTTTTATCGTACTAACATTTTGATGTCCAGATTCGGATTTTGCCGCACCGACGTTCGCACTAGGCTTTTTGATACCTTTTGTACAAGCTTCTATGGTAGTCCTTTATGGAAATTGGATTGAAAGTCACTTGAAAAAATAAGTGTTGCTTGGCGAAAGTGTGTAAGGAGAGTTCTTAAGCTTAATAGAAGAACGAGGTCTCGTTTTTTTACCGCTGCTTGTAGGCAGACCAGATATACGCACTCAGTTATTGTTACGTTTTGTTAATTTTTGGGTTAAATGCACCGTTAGTAACAACCCAAAAGTTCGACTTGCTACTATGCTCACTAATGTAAGCTCATCAGTCGTATCGAATAATGTAAGATCATGTCTGTCTTTACTAAATTTAGACTACCAACAACTAAGATTAATTAATGAAGGTAACCTTAATAATGTACGCGAATTGCTTTTAAATATTAATGAAGTAACAGCAGAAGACAGGGCGACAATATGCGCTTTGCAAAAACTGGGTCAGCAGCGCGAAGGCAGTTTGTTAACTTCTTTAACACTGCAAGAAGCAGATGAGCTTCTTATGTTTCTATGTACAAACTAATTGGTACTCATATATTTTTTATTTTTTATTGCTTAATTAATATATCTTTTTGTAAACTTTGATTTGCGAATAAATGATATAATATGGCACAGGAAGCGTTTAGAATTAGATAAATTCCCGCATTGCACTTACTTTCAAGGTTGAGCAATACACCATTATCAGCCATTCGATAAGTTGTTGCAATGTCAATTGATGAAAAGGACTATTAATTGAATTTTTTTAAATGTAATCACGTATATATGACGGTCACAAATAGTTACGGCTGCAGACAGATTTAAATATTCTCAGCAAAACAATTATTCAGACATATGTCTATTTTGCTTTGTGTTCTTTTGTTTGTACGCAAAATTTTGATTGGAAATGTATAAAACCAATGCAGAGATATCGACAAATAAAGCCTAAAATATAACTATTACTTGAATGAGCAAACAAAGCAGATACAATGGTTTATCATTAGGGATATGAAATAACGCTGGCGGCTACGTATTGATATGTGTACCAAGTTTGATATTGTTGTGAGCACGTAGCTTCTAAATGCCACCTAGATAGTCAAATGGATTCGCTATAACTTTTTAACGGACATCATTACCAAATATGAGTTGATGTGGCAAGATGTTGGGCTATGGCAACAAGCTAATCGACAAGACTTCCATGCTAACTATTCGTTCGACCATATAGAAAATCTGATCCCGGTGTAGAGGAAATATATCTCGGAGAGCATTAAAGCGCCAATGCAATTACAATTCCCATTAACCAAGACCAAAAGCAATCAACTCACTAGTAAATTGTCCAACAAAGCAATAAGCTTTAGCAATACATCCATGGAAGTATGATTGGAATTCACAGGTAGGCCGACGCGTATGCTACACTATGGAATAAGCGTTTCACAGATAATAAGTTTTTGTCGCTGGAGAGAATAAACCACGGTCGCGTATTGTTTATGTACTGCAATATAGTCTTATGCGATATCTTTTGTCCGCTCCTGGAATACTTCTTCAAAACATTCTTTATGGCAAAAAAAATGATCACACACAGGCCAACTCATAGCTATTTTGCTTGTAGTATTTGCCCAACATAATTCCATCTGCTCTCAAATAAAAGAACAACAAACATTCATGTGCAAAAATGGATTGTGTAAACAGTTGTTAAAACAGTATTGATCATACTAACCAAGATTTAGGGATCTACCCATGCACACAAACAGACACATTACTGAGCTGTATGTAACAATGCATGTTGAGTTATGATAACTCACATGGCATCATGATGAGTTATGTTCAATAACTGTTGACAGGAAGCATCAGAAAGAAAAATTTAGGTGCTATGTGGTTAAGATCACATAAAAGAAATGGATATCTTGTAAACACATATTTGGAAGATTTGGGGTTACAGGCATCGGCTATTTGACACACTGTCAAGGTCATATCAAAGAGAATGCAATTAATTTTTATGAATCTAGCTAAAAACATTTACCCGTTACAGATCTGTTTAGAAGTAAGGACCTGTCGTTTTCTTTTGACGACAGCAGTATCGTGCAGGAAAGGGTTGATACAGTGCACATGTGGGTTATCAACATTATTGCGCGGTGATTAGCAAGTTACCAACTTTTTAAAAGTTCATGTCTGCATTTATTCATTGAAATCAGCAGTTCATCGTATCAAAACGCGTTCGAAACGCAAGAGAGAATGGGCACCTGTTTTAAGCAGGAAGCGTAAATGCTAACAACAACATATTCAGTGTGACTCAAATATTCATTTTTAATGTACCATCCACTGCATTTGCCGTTTCCATTTAAGACATGAGCTATTTATCGTGTTTTGTTGTTTAACCGACACTCAGTCGCTGTGCGGATTTATACCAAGCCATGCATTTTTCAGAGCTAGAGAGAGGCATGTGTGGTGGTAGGAAGTCGATTTTATGATAATCACCCCAACTGTCATTGCCTCTGTTATTGTGATATATCAGATTCGGGAGGGGTAAGAAGGGGGGGGGGTGTAGTAGCACAACGACAAATGTAATAATCCTTGTAAATTACTTCTCAATGTCGGATGATAACGTATTATGTTACTGCTACACTCACTCTCTTCTTTTCTGATTGATTGCAACTTATAAACCATTCTGTGCCGCCCACGACGAAAAATATTTATGATCAGTTTGGCCTGAATGGACATAATAAAGCAATTAGTGTCAACCATACCATCAATAAATCAAAACCAACTTTTGTACACGGCCAAACTACGCGCCCCCATATTGTGCTAAATACGCTCAACAGAATCACTGAAACTGGATGGAAAGGTCTGATGAAAGCTATGAAAAATATCATTTCGAAGTCGTTAAGTGCCTCATTCATTACATGCTTACCATGTAGCAGCCGTGGAGTGGCAGCGTAAAAGTTTTACGAGGAAAACTTGACATAGGGAGGAATGGTAAGATTGCCTACAAAGCGGTAATACATAAGTAGTAATTGACAGCCCAGCTACCGACATATATGCTAAACCACATATATATTCTGCAAAGACATTTTAAATAGCATAAAAATATTCAGCACATAAGGAGTTTGATGGCAACTTGAAGCGCATCCCAAGTTGTTAAACAACTAGCTTATTTACTCACAAAAAAATATATATACTTCGCAGCATTGCGCGGTTTCTTTTACTGCACCAGTAGAAAATCGTAATGAGTAACTTACGGATCGGCACAGTGCGAAGGCTAGATGATTTTGTCCTCGGCCAAGTGTGTTAGTCTTTCAAGCTATAACAGAATATTACATCGATGGTAACGAATGACACGCAAATAACACAATGACACCAAAGGGTAGCTGCCTTCTGAGGACGGTCACTCAGTTCTGTCGCATATACAATACACAGCTTGAACTCTTATCAAGCTAATTTATCTTTTCAAATGATGCATGATTGTAATATAGACATCAATCGGTCAGATGCACTTCATAGCCACAACCGCGACGTCCAAAGCAATGATAGGCAAGTTTTATCTTATTTTGAAGCTGTCAGAAATACTCGTATTTAATGTTCGTCATGGCTGCACATGGTTAATTGTGCACAGCACTTCAAGTGCAATCAAATGCATAGTACCTTGAACTGAGATGGATCTGTTTTTGGTTGTTTTTACTTTGCTGTCACTATGGCAGAGCAAAACTAATCCTGTCCACAGTCATCGTTGTTATTTAAGTGTCTGGCGCTCAATCGATTCGTGATGGACAGCATATCACATAAGTGATATAAGTAGTGTTCAAATACAAAGTACTTTGAAATGTCTAGATGCTCGATGACCAATACCGTGTGTCATGTCGGATTTGCTTCTCCAAAGTCTCGTATCCTAAGGAGTGAGTTCTCTTTTACACTAAGTTAAAGGCCAAATGCTCATAGAAATAGGAGATTATTTACGGCCGTTGCAACTTATGGTTGGCCGCTCCTGGGTTACCATACAAAGCAGTTACTATCCGAACCGTAACGAATAATACCAACAGCCTTTCGCAATGAAGAACACATATTTCAGGCTTTGAGAAGCGGCTTAACTTGTGCGCCATTGTTAGGCAAGTTAATGTCGTCAACTCAGCTAAACATGTCGGCTATGACGATTGCTTTTTTGGGTCTCAACTGTCAAACTAGATATTGTCTAAGCCGCGAACTGAGCGATCTAATAAGTATTAAGTTTTTTTCATTACGCAAGTCAGAATGTAAAAATATTAATCTCCATTTTGTGGCAGGGCGTGTGCACATGATTTAGTCGAATAATTGCATACCATAGCAGCAGAAAACGTTTATCAACATGTTTTACATTCATCTCATCCTCCGTTTATGTAATCGCCAGAAACGTGAATGGCCAGAGCCATTGCAAAGGCTGGAAACGTCCTTTTCTTCTGGAATAACAATAGTTATCTCCATATCAAAAAGAACCTGCTGTCAATTGCAATACAATTCTCTGGTCATATGCAGCACAATATACTGTTGCATATATTGGCAGTAAATCACAACAGCTTTTACCATTGCGTTGAACAACATTCAATAGATTAGTGCTCAAACGTAGCTTCGGAAACAAGAGGTGCATAATATAATCCTACGGATTTACAAAGGTCACTTTACGTATTTACAAATTAATTCTGCTGAACTCAAATCAAAAAATGTATTTACGGGCACACTTGCTTGCAGTTAAATTGACTATGCTCGTAGATTTATTGTGTTGCGATTACCAAGACTCGCACCATAAGAAGCGGATATAAAAATGCGTACATAAGGTGACTGGTCACATCCGCACGCGCTTAGCATCTTCTTTACTAGAAGCGTGTGAATAGCTCTTACCTATTGCGTACCGATAGCTAATCACATTCCTAAACCGTACTTACAAATACGAAATTCCGCACGGGGTTATTCATTTTTTGGAAATTATAATCTTGGCTTTATATTGTTGATTCGTTGCCAGTCCATCTTTCTCATATTTTTTATATTCACATGTCTTAGATAATGCAGTTATTGTCATTGAGGATTTATGTGACATTCAGTATGATGATTGAGTAGACACCAGGAGTCTTAGAGCTCCTGACGTAAAATGCGAGTCTTGGATCAAATGCCCCACAAATCATTTTCTAAGCTGTAAGATCAATCACAGTTCCTAAGCACAAACGCTTGCTCAAATATTGCCAATTATATCATTGTACGACTGTGTATGCCAACGTGAACCCCCCACCCCTCTCCCCACACCGTTTTAGTTATTTCTTGTGAAGGAAATAAAGATTTATGCTAATCTAGATATAAAAATCAATGTGACGAGAATACTTGCTTTCATTGTTTCCATAACCAGTATGTATAATTCCTATTCTTTGTCATAAACATTGCGCTATATGGACTCATTTCATCCGATTAGTTTCCATTGTACTAAGGCTGTGACCATGAAAACGCTTTTGTCTGCAAATTTTTTTTAAGCTGCTAAGCAGACCCCACTGGGATGCGATGGGATCCTGGGGATCGTCATCCTATGTAACACAGTGTCTACATAAGTCAATAATTTTCTCGTATATTGTTGGGTTTTGGTCTTCGAATCGATATAAATTAATATTCAAATCGGCAACAGCTAAGTGGTGACGATATATAATACGTGGTACCGTAATAATCCCAAACCCTCGTCAATTCACGTTCTTCACCGCAGTTGTTACTATGGCTGAGATCTGAAAGCGCCAACTTAATCTTATCTATATTCTTCAGCTGCATGCGTTGACAAGCAATGAATAGGGTTCTGGAGCGTTAGACATTTTCGGATAACCACGCCGCCCATCGATCCATTACTCGTACGTGTTCTGCCTTGCTAACTTGGCATATGTCGATCACATGAAATGAAGTCACAGTCATTCAACTAGGTTTAGCTTCTGATTATGCAAATTTGCACATGATCATATTTAGATTTTAAGCTGTTGTATCAAAGCTTCCTGGCAACGCTCATAACATGCACTAAGAATTTAAATGGGCGTTTAAAGGGGTCATTAGTAAAAATATATTCATAGGGATCGGTAAACAATAACCCCTATTGTTAAGCAGGCGCGAAATAGACGCGTGCCCATGCTCAACATGAGATGATTGCTCCTTTCTCCAACCAACCCTGATCTCCGCCCCCGTCTGTAACGCCTAACAATCTGTCCGTGCCATACCGTACCTAAACTCGCCGTTCCTTTACCCCGACCCCATCTTTAACCCATCCGAATCCCCGCTGTAATCCCACTATTGATTCACGCGGCGCTTACCCAACATATAATGGCTAGTGGTTTTAAATCAACACACTCAATCGCTTATTTACTTGTACATTTAATATCCGTGGTCAACTTTCTTTCACTCGTTTATCTAATCAACTTTATAACCTCGCTATTGACAGAATACTATAACGAATCTGCCTGAAACTTTTGACGTGACACCCGATATAAGATGTAATGCCAATCTATCGTGAAATTAGTTGTTTTTTCCAAGATTATAATTAGAGGTAAGAAAACTGATCAGTTAGCTGATTTACGTGCTGAAATGCCAGTCTTCTGTGCATCTGAACAGTTGATGGCGTTATCCGTTAGAATGAGTGTAGCATCTAGCAAGTGAGCATGTGTAGAGGACCATGCGGCCTAATGGTGTGTAACGGGAATAAAAGGCCAATTTACCATTGATTCAATTATGCTAGTGCTTTATTCATTTACCCGTATTCTGCATTAAATTATTGGGTCATATCTGGTTTACCTTAGCGTTCGTGGTCTTGACAATCAGGTGTTGGAAAATGAGATAGCTAAGATAATGCTACAGTTCCGGTTAACAATAATCATCACGGGTATATCATTAGCTAAATATGCAATTACATCGCGAATGGTTGTGAGTGAATAGCACAAACCCCTTTCCAAAACATTAGACTGTGTCTTAAATGACCTAAGTCGAATGTTCAAAATTAAACCTTGTCTTCTCTACATTTGGAAGATTACCATAGTCGGTAATTACCTTGACATATAAAAGCAGTGCGGTAAAAAGACTTAAATTTATTCATTCATTCCGTAATCAGTGTCGTATCAACTAGTAAAAAGTTCCTCTACTCATGCTCATTTCTTGTTCACAAAGCTCATGTCAACAACCTAACGCTGTAAACTCTGTAACAACCTCCCAAGGATCACTTCTGTAATGCACTTGACTGGCCTCTTTGATGTCCCATTCACGTGTCAAATGACAGATTTAATCCATCGAATACCTGGCTAGTAAAATAACGTACATGGGTGTAATGACGCGAAGAACATCGATGCATTATTGTTTTCATGCATTTATTTTTCATGCTTATCACACGCTTAGCAATAGATGTTTCTGCAACAAAACATTTGCATTTCGTGTTTGTTTTTTTATTATCAGCTATTTCAGAAAATTAGGCATAGCATCTCTTTAATACAGACAAACATCAAAATTACTTAGAACAAATGCATTAATGGGCTACCATGGCTGCTGCACCCTGTATTGTTCGATTACCCACAAATAAGGTGCTCACAAGCACGCCATCATTATAAGAATTATATTTATTATTTCCTGAACCAGTGTAAAGAATTCCTATTCATCACTCTGCTAAGGTCGAGCATGCGGTTCGTTCATCTTTTCAGTTGTTTCAATATGTTGACGAAACCGTTTGAACCTTTATGGAGATCCACAATGAGAACAGGATTGCATTATTTTCTTGAAATAAATCGCAGTCGGACGTTATTTGAAACCCATTGTATACTAGGGTTGCTACATCAATTTGACAATTGACAAGCGACCCATTTGAGTGGCGTTCAAAAGAACTATTTCGCCAAAGTGACAACATTAACCCACCCCACCCCTCCCCCACCAAATCTTAACCAATTCGTAAAAAACACGTTAATTGTGTAAATAACATTTCTCTCATCTCATTACAAACTATTCCATCATCCATTCTTTTTTTAACTTGTTATACTTTTCGTACAGAAGTGCGAGTCCTGGCGTGTAAACCTTAGCGATCCATTGGACAACGAAGACGTTACGACCCTACTCAGTGTAGTTGCTGTCATATGCATGATAGAGAAGCAACCGAAATCGTCCGTGAAATTAGCTGGGAAGTTTATAATGCGTGCTGTGCTTCCGGTTTATAATAAGAGGTCAGCTTATGTGTCAGATGCCTCATTGAATGCATCATTATTGGCATATTTTGTTGAGCGGATGCATAAATAATTGTTGTTTACTGTTGATATATATCCATAAGGTGATCATAAGCAACGCCGGTTGTGGTTAGGAGAGTTTTGGGGAAATGCGATGCGACTCAAATAAGAGGCAAGTTGATCATGCACTCCGATGCAAGGTTTTTACATACTGATACTTTCGCCATCATTCGCTACCTTCGGCTATGGTCTGAAAGTAAGTTTAATTATCTTTTCTACGTTAACAACAGCGCGAAATACTGAAATACCACTTGAATCCTTCTTGCTAAATATGCGAAGTTTGTTCGGCCCATTCCCTGAAAAAACGTTTTTATCAATTAGGTTTTATGTGAAATAATTGAATCTGAAGAAGCTGACATATTGCATGTGCAGTAAAGCTAACGGGACGATAGATTAAAACTTTCTTGTGCAATGCATTTCCCCGATTTAAATTGATAAAATAGCGTAGATTACGTCTGTATTGTAATTCTGACGGCATCCGCCAATGATTACAGATTTAGTATTCGTTTTGCAGTCTTGCTAAAACAGCATAGCTTAGTGTTGGATTTAACTACTGCACTGGCTGAACTAAGGTGTAAGCATGCCATCTATTGTCGCCCGAATTCACTCCATTTGGTGAGCCGTTTTCCATATTCTACACAAAAAGATATCAGTGCCAAGTTATATCCAATAATACGGCATTAACTCACAGCTGCTGAATTGCGTAGAAATGTCGAGTATTTTATAATGATAACATTGGATGACTGACTTCCTATTCTCAATCTGGCCACGCTAGATGCTTCAACGTCGACATCTTGCCGCAAGTCTACGTTTTCTACTAACTAGAAGTGATAGGAACCGACAATAACAATTTGAGGAAGATCTCTTACTGAATCTGCCTGTACTTATGCGGAACTTATTGCAACATCCACAGGGGTGTTAGGTATCAGCATTATAACTTTGCTTTAGCATCTATCATCAATATCGGTCAAAATTGTTTGTGTTTCAGTGACTTTACAATTTGACTAATCGGATTAATGCAAGCACTTACTTCAACACGTCATCTAATTGTATACCATGCACACATTTGGTTTGCCACTGCGTTATTACCCACTACAACACTACAACGAGACTGATAAATTGTCTGCTGGCTTTGGTTAATATCGCTGTCATTGAAGACTATCAACATGAGGCGTAAAGACGAATAAAAGTTAATTATAATGTGCAAAACACTAGATCACAAATTATTATTTTCCAAAAGCATAGCATGAAATTGACCGCGTTAACTTAGATGTTTGAGCAATGCAATAGCACTCTGGTGGACGGTGGATTTGAGATTTGCTTGACACTTCCATTTGAAAGTCACACCTAGAATCGAGTTTGGTTGTTATGTCTACGGCAGTCAAGTATCAGTCATATTATTGATACAAATTGTGATGCGATAGATTACCTATTCGTACATTGCTATGATAATATCTAACTACACTCTATGGGACTCCTGATACCACCTGAAGTTGTTTGTTTTAAGGACCATACGGTTTTCAAGATTGAAACCTATTATTGACTACGTCTCGCAATACCGAGTAAAGGATCGATGTTGCTGAGGGGTTAACGATGCACCGCGTAGATAATCCTCTCTCAGGTTTTACGAATAACATAAAGCATGAAATTAAAGAAGGTTGACAAATATTGGCACAATCAGAATATAGCAGAACATTTACCCTGAACACAATAGCCTTTAATGGTTTTCTCACCCGGTATGTGCAGAAACAGTAATCAAGCAATTTCCTCTCCAAATTAGTTTGACGTAGCAGATCCAACTAAGTATTCTAACTTGTGAACCACGTTGCAATAGCATGATGATGATCAATAGGGAGTAAGTCTGACATGTGCGTATGGTCGTTTTATTATGGGTCGCATTACTTATATTATGTTGTCATATGTTAAAACAATGTGAAAACATCTAGAGCAATTGTATACTGCAAATAATTGCAAATAATTTGCTACACCAGAGACAAAATGCATGTTGTTCGATCTACCTGTTACATACTCGATGATATCCGCACCATGGCCCTAAGCCTTTAATGCATGCTGTGGTGATTTAAAATCATTTCGGTTGTAGGCTTATTCATCACTCTAGGTGAGGTGTGTGGTGTGGCATTGCTTTTTAAGACTGCGACTGTAATATGTCGTGCGGTTTTTTTATCAAATAGTACGGGGATAGAGGTAGCTTGGCATATTCTACATAAACTTATCCAACTAAAGGGGCATGAACGGCAGAGGATGATTTACGAATCAGTTTGCTACCGACAATGCTAGCAATCCGCGGCTTTATTAAGTTATATGTCCCTGAATTATTGCAAGCGTATTTTTACAAGCGTTTTAAGAAACCAGTTTTTTGCATTATCTAATGGCGATATAGGGTAGATCAGAGTAGTAGGTACTTGTCAAGTTAAGGTTAATACTTGCAGTGCAATGCAAACCATCCTTTGCTAGAATTATAATTGTTTTTTAATGGGGATGATGCTTTCCTATTTCACAGTCACATTACAACCTTTAATCACTTTGAAGGAGCA
>CM067343.1:40083245-40118245 GCA_034190875.2 Urechis unicinctus
AATGCTCCTTACACGCACATTGGTTATTCCAAACGCAACTAAAGGAGACATTGTTGAAATAATCGTGTGTGAGTAAATTACGGAGTTAAAGTCAAAATTACACTTGTCCATGTATTTGGATGTCGAAAATGCTTATGCATTAATCATTTTATGCTATGGTACCATTTGTTATGTTGCTGTACAATTTAAGAAAGTTAAATTTATTTGGCCTTTTCGAATGCATCTGCAATTCATGTCTGCCTTCTATCTCCTATTCGTTGCGGATTGCCGTTGTTCTGTATCTCATTTAGCATGACCACCTTTTGTATCATACTCGGACCAGAGCAATGAGTCGCGATCTAGTGTTTGCTTATTTCACAGGATGTGCCATAAATATGTCAGCTATTCATCAGCCATGCTTATTACCAACACGCGTATATATGTCATTGGTCAACACGCACTTACTATGATTTGATTCGTCAGATGACTGGTTTATTGCAATACAAAAAATGAAAGCCAGTTAGTGAAGATCGATGCAATTTAAAGGTTGTGCTGCTGTTATGCTTTCCTGAACCTGCACCCCTGTAGCCAGTTAATTTTGCATATTATGGCGTCATTAAATCAATCACTGTCCGTTGTCCTACAGTTGTCTGCGGAGTTGTCTTACATTTGATTATCTGCACATCTGCCATTAATTCATGAGGAGAGGTATACAGTAAGCGAAACTAAGAACATAAAGAACTGCGTATTCAGTAAGATGAGGATTTGTGTATCCGCTTGGCGTGAGATAACTCAATGTGGCCAGATTCAGAAGGGGCCAAAATAAGAATATCGGCATACTCATCATCATAATAGAACACTCGAACGTCAACATGATTCAGCTACTGGGAGTTATTGACATTATATTGTATAGCACAGGTACTAGATGCGATGTAAGAGATTAAATCAGGATAAGAAAGCGTGCCATATATAAGGAACGAGTTCAGTCAGTGCTAGTTTGTCATATCAGTGATATCTTACTATAGGTCCTACTATCTTCGGTAAGGCCGTGAAACGAATGATAAAACAGTGACAGCGGGAAAACAACATGGTAGTTCGCTGAGTTATACCCCACAAGCTTTGGATCAGATATGGTATCGATAACATGTTTTTATCTTTGAATTTTTACATCGATGCAATTAACGGTAGCACTAGTATTCATAATAATCAGAAAAGTATGAATAATAAATAATTTGGCTGCCATTGTTATCACTATTTATGTGCAATGAATGAAACCTAGCAACTAAACCCTGTTTTGCTTAACATTGGTCCTATCACTATTTGCTGTCGTCGTAACTGGTATATCGCTAATATCTTTGGATTTCATTCATGTAAGTCCGTTATACAACATGTTCCTGCAAGATGGTTCCTTGAGTAAAAAAAGCAGATATTAAATTTTAACTGGAGTAGGTCTGATAGGTAAATATTTTGATTATGGGACTCTTTACATATATTATGTTGTCATATGTTAAAACAATGTGTAAACTCTCATGTATACTGCAAATCATTGCGTTTGATACATCAGAGACAAAAATACATGTTGTTCCATCTACCTGTTACATGCATGATATCCGCACAAATGGCCTTAAGCCTTTAGATATGAATGCATGCTGTGGTGATTTTAAATCATTTCGGTGGTAGGCTTATTCATCGCTCTAGATGAGGTGTATGGTGTGGCATAGCTATTTAAGACTGCGACATTGTATAGTGGAAAAAAACTACGAAACGACATGGATAAACATCGATCACGATTGTGTTAGAAATCATCGCAGAAAAGCGTAACATGTAGGGTATAGTGTCCTTGAATGTTAATGCACGTGGCTTAACCAAATGTCATTTACCACCTGCATTTTAAGTAATTCCACTTAGCAATATAATGTACCAGTGTGAGATATAATAAAACAAAGCCTCTGATCAATAAACATATCACATCTTGTATGTTTATTTTACACTCTATCATGTCACAACCATCAACATTCAGGATCGTGTGTATACAGTAACACCAACCACTAAAAGTAACTACGCTATGAATGCGCTGCTTCTTGCGATGCTGTGTTAAATGTTGAGGCTGGACAATGAAAGCAAAACTTTACAAACCATAGAGATCTGCAATGGTTTCCAAAGGCAATAATACCAAAGTGCGGGATAACGTGGCGAGACATACTATCATAATGGAAGATATCACGCCTGCTATCTTTGTTACAACTCCATAGACCACATCTATGCTACCAACCACAAACATAGTGGTTGTGTTCATATTGACAGTTCGAGCACATTGATTTATTGAATGAGACATCTGACAAGTTGGATAATGTCACGGAAATTACCGTTTTACAACTTATCCAACATGCATATAACAGAGCTGATATTGCTGATACAAGTAAATATTGTGTCGATCGTTTTATTATTTAAAAATAAATCATGCAGAACATTTACATGTTTGATAATTCTGATTATTGTCAGTGGCCGTTATTTGAGGCGCATGGCAATGTCCATTGTCTAACATCACAATCAGGCCTATCAAAATTGCACGAATGTTTCTGCCTGTAGGAAGGGGAGGTAGGACAAGAGCTCAGCTGACGTTATATGTACATATATATATATATATATATATATATATATATATATATATATATATATATATATATATATATATATATATATATATATATATATATTTATATATATATACTTCATGTTAATACGTGTACCATTTAGTAACAGAATCTCGTGATAAATTGACGTGTGTGTATACAGGTGTGCACTTGCATGATGATGCAATCTGCATTATTGTTCGAAACAATATCGAACGACATATTTGTTGATCATGCTATCTAATTGTTGGGTAATTATATTTGTGACCAAGTAATTTATCATTTATGTTTTTGTTAAGGCAATAAAAACGTGATACGATTGCCCGATTTAAAAATTGTATTCATATGTGTTTGTGCATGCCTGTCGCTCAAAGTTGATCTAACCTTTATTGTCACTTTATGGAGATAGATTGTAGCAAATCCGCGATGATAAATATTTACGCCACACAATAAGCTTATATCAAATTGGAATATTGGACAGTTTGGTAGCTTATGCTTATACTTCAGACTTAAATCTGTATTTCGTGATTGAACGAACGGAAGGCAAAATCAACTTATTGTTCTTAGCTTAGATGTTATGTCATTTATTCCAGAGACTATGGGCTTATGTCCGATGGGAAATATGCAGACAGAATATCGCCCTTGTTTGTATATAATAAACTAACATTGCTATGTATTATAATTATAGGTCACGCGACTATTCTGAGCAGCAAATAAATTGTGTGCAAAGAATTCGCAGTATAGCATGAATACGATGTTGTAACGATAAAAACATGAAACGCAAACCCATGCATAGCACGAGACAAGCATTAAGTGTTCTACAAAAGTACTTAAAAGATGTGCAACAAAAACCCATATATGAATGCAATATTGTAATGCTCAAAATTTTCCTGACAATAAACATTTGAAATATGTTGCATTTAAGACAGGATAAGCTTATGTGACCACGTGTTTTTACATTAGCTGATATTACTAGTGATAATAAGCATCAACATCTCAAATGCCTACAGTTGTCACTGGGATTTTGATCTCTAAATTATTATGAGGGTATACGGACCTCAAATGTCAAGTCTAGGATGAGTTAATCACAAGTAATCAATTCTACGTGACTACGGAAACGTACATTTGATGCCGAAGGAAAATAGTAGAAATTGTTAGGGTCCATACGGTAGTTGTGTCACTAAACTTTATAATTGTAAGTTTAACAAGTGCTAAAAAAGGCCGGTTTCCGTGGCATAGTGCTACACTGCGTCGCATTTCGACCCGCAGGTTGTGGGTTCGATATCGAAATATAACAACCTGTAATGTTCTCCGTGAAACGGATCCCATCCCTGAAAAGGTATGCGTGTGTTTCGCGGCCTTATTTGGGCAACGGGTTAGTGCCATGTAGGTGCTAGCACTTAAGGGGATCTGTCCTGGCATTACAATCACCCTCATCCTGTACCGTTGCAACATCATCTGGTTGTTGAAAGTGACGTTAAACCCCAATATTACCATAACCATTAATACCAAAAAGGGAAAATGGAATATGTTAATACCACGTCAAGCCTTAGCGAAGTGTATATGTGGGTAGTTAACATTCATAGAGAACGCGCGCCGTCGTTGCGATTGACAATAGTCAACCCCAGTCCTATCCATTTCTTCTCCCGACGCTCGCGTCCCACCTTGAAAAGACCTTTGCACATCAATAGACAAAGACCCTTCTCTGTTACATGCATGACAGATATAAAAACGTTATCATCCGTGGTGTTGCTGTATACACACGATTGGGAATGTTGCTGGATGTGACATGTTAAGTTATATGACACAGATGTAAGAAAAACCAACCGGTTTTAAGATATAATTTCGCTTTTATCAACAGTTGAAAACAGCCAGCTGATTTTGTGAAATAAGGTCGCGTTCATCAACAGTTGTTCCTCTGCTGAATGAATAAGTTAGATTGGTGTTTATCGCAGTAATATCAAAATAAATATAATTGGTATATTGTATGTATATTCATCAAATGCTTTTTATGATAACTCGCACTAGTACACGATATTGCTTAGTGTCATCTTCTTCTGTTTAGATACTGGGCACAGCTTAGTCACTTTACATGCTAGTTGTTGATGCCATTTCGTTAAACCACGAGCATTAACAATCACGCACACTATAAATGTTACACTTTTATGGGATGATGTGACAATCGTGACCAGTAGTATTGTCCACTATACACTGTCAGCGGCTCTCAACCACACAAAATACTACAGTCGGTGTCTTAAATAGCTATGCCACACCATACACACCAACTAGAGTGGTAAACAAGCCTAAACCGAACTGATTTTAAAACACAACAGCATGCATTTAAGCGTATCTTATGGTTTTGTGACATAGAAATGATATCTCAAGTGAGTAACAAGTAGATGGAACAACACGTGTTTCGCCTTTGGTGAATGTATTTGCAGCATACATTGGTTCTAGCTATTTACACATTGTATTAACGTACGACAACAAAGTGCAAATAATACATCCCTCTTTGCCATTAACGACCATACATACGTATCTGACATGCTAGCAATTTCAAGGTCTTGAAATTGAATATTATCCTTATTTCATCTTACAAGAACATGTTGTGTAAGGGACTAACATGAATGATATCAAAGGATATTAGCGATAAAGCAGTAACAACGACAACACGCTGTGACAGGACCAATGTTATGCAAAACAGGCTCTTGTAGCTAGGTTTCATCACTAGCCCATAACAAGTGGGAACAATGGCAAACAAATTATTTATTGTTCATACTTGCCCGATTAGTATGCTTACTAGTGTAACATGCAGCCGTTGCACGGATAACAACATCGATACGATCTAAAGCGTCAGTGGTATAGCTCAGCTAATGTTGTTATTCTGCTAGTGTCCGGCTTAGCCACTGATTTATCACTCGTTTCAAGGCCATAAAGAAGATAGCATGACTTATTACATGCTATCTTTAATATGACATATTGGATCTGTCGAAGCTCCTTCTTTATATATGGCATGCTTTCTAATCCTGTTTTAAGCTCTCTTTTTCCGGAATTATCATGTCTTGTAGAAGCCAGACGCATCGCTACTCGAGCCAATGTCATACAGCATAATCCCCATAACTCTCGCGTGGACGTGCTCTATTACGATGATAAGGATGCCGATATTCATATATTGGCCCCTTCTGAATCTGGCCATATTGACGCCAGGCGTATAAGCAACTCCTCATCGTACTGATTACGCAGGTCTTTGTTTGGGTCCGCTTACAATAAACCTCTCCTTGAGGATAAAATATTGGCGCAATATGGCAGATGTGAAGTGAATTCAATGTAATTGTCAATTGCGCAACTAGCTAGAGGGATGCAGGCTTAGGATAATATGGCAGTAGCACAATATTTCGGTTTTCAATAATTGGCTTAATAATTTTCAGTAAAACTTTGACTTCATAATATACTTGCACACGAGTAATTAAACAATGGATCCTTTTGTGGCGGTTGGATTTCCAATAGGCGTTAATGGCTTCTCTTCGAATTATTGTGCATGCCATCCGTTACTTTTACGAAGTTCATGTCACGCATTTTTTGCCAGTGATCAGATTAATTTGATCTATTGCATAAGGGCCCCAGCGACCTTTATCCGGATTCAAAACCAAGCAAACCTTTATGATGGAGGATTTCTCACACTCGCTAATTATCAGGAAGCCCACATGGTCGAATTGGTACCTGATTTTAGTTTTGCCAGGGTTAAATCACCCGCAACTATAATTAACTACCCACCTCAATGTATAGCTAAAAAGCATATAATGATGGCATATGATCAATTTTTGAATAAGCAACAGCTGAACAAGCCAATGTGCTACACATTGGCATCTGTAAACTGAACGAACTAACGCTCCTTATTGTCAATTAATGTTAGTTTTCATAAGGGTGTTAGGGTATGACACTAGCGCAAAGTTATTCGCGTTTAATCGTCCAGTTCAATCATCGTTATAAGGTAATTATTGCAACGATATACGAAGAATTCAACTGTTGGATCGATATTTAGGCAGGCAGTGGGTTATTGGTTAAACCTGATAAGGTCCCGCCGAGCAGAAATGGAACTGCACATTTTGAAACCGTGACATGAATTAACATAACCTTTCTTTACAGATCATAGAGGCACCAAAAGTGCAGTCACAGGGAAGGATTAACAGAACATATGCCGTGAATAAGAAAGCCCTGTGCCGGTAATTTGCCAATCAATTGCTGTTAGGTGACATATACTCGAAGAAATACATATAAACATGCCCAGTCAAAGCAGCTGAAATCACAAGATCGCGAAATTTATTGCTTTTAGTAACCTTGCTGTGAGCTGGTATGCATGCTCTACTGCATAATAAGTTATCTGTTTTTAACCAGCTTTGGATTTCCTTGAAGCCTCCTAGAGCGGTTGATATACAACTATAATTGTTCTAGTTCTATATTTTCCTCTCAATCACATTCCCGGAAACCAACCACAATTTGCTAATCAATCACAGTATAACTGCAGGCATTATCATCGATTGCAATATATATCTCGATTGTGTACTACAAGGTTTTGAATCCCCGTCGTGCCTTATCAGGATTTGCTTAAAGAAGCAAATCTCGAAATGGGCAAGAGAACGACATCTTCAAGTGCAATATCGTTTCAATGATTGTAGATCAACGCTATTTATTCACGATGAATATAAAATACAGCAATGTCATTGCATAAGCTCGTGTTACAATATTCATATCAGCATATTAGGTTAGTATATTGTTTACTCCATTTTAAATAAAGGTATTATTGTCCACCTTAATTGGTTTCAAATAGAATGTTCATTAAGGTATCATTGATACATCAACGGTTTGGCTACCGCGAGGTAGAGCTAAATCCGTTAGGTAGTTATACTCACCGAACTGTACTCACTCGTCTCATAAAGAGTAACCTCTATATCTTTTTAAAATTTCATCAAGGTATATGTTCAGGTAAAGTTGTGAGACATCAAATCATTTGATTAATGTCGTAGAAAGAGCACTAATATGAGGTCTGTCATTGCATAAGCATGTGGGACGATGTAATGTGATTTGCTTGATTCTTCCCAAAACTCAACAAACATTCTGTTTCTCCGGAGATATCTCATGAAATATTTTTTGCTTAAGGTTCTAAAGTTCTCTACTAGGATGATGGTTACACCGACGTTCCCCGTCTACCATTGTGTGTGATTTATTATTAGCAACACAAAAGTTGTTTTTAACTACAGAAACACTTTTCTAATTGACTCTAAATTGACTCACACAATCCGCTCTATGTCCTGCTCACGGCCAGATTTTAAGTCGAATGTATATGCACGTATGTTTTGTGTAAAATGGGACACACCTCAAACTCAATACTGCAATGACACTACCAGCATATCATCAGTTATTGTTCTCGGATAATATTTGCAATAAGAATATATAGTGGTCACTGCAGGGAATCTCATTCCGAATGATTTATGGATATCATTAAACACATTATGCAGTGAACGGCAAGATTGAAAAGAAAATTGCTAAGGGAATATTCATTCGTAGCCATAACTGTCTATCTAGTGAAACGCAATAGCCACCGCGTGGGAATGTAGGGATGCATGCATATTTATCTTTGTACCAATTTATTGGTGATATTGTACATGTCTCGTGGCCTATGTATATGTTTTTAATATATTTGTATTGCATCTTCATGATCTATTTTTTAGCGCTAGTGGCTATAATAATCCAATATATAATCATGTTTTTCTCGATTTTACCGCGTCCGTAGTTTTTAACTTCGGGCAATATCCGGCCAAAAGCCTTGTCAAATAAGCAAATCGCAATTTTGTTAAAGGTTGGCAACGCAGAAGCATATATGGCCTGCTCCGCTGACGTTAAGTTGTTCATGTCACCCAAAACGACTTCTCGAGATCAAGTGCCCGTATTAGGGTGCGTAGAAAATAAAGATAGGCTTCTTCACCTCAAGCACAACAGTGCTTATTACTATCAAGTGCAGGGACAGATGGGAATGTATGGTGTACAGAATTGTGACTTTGTGTTGTACACAACAAAAAGGCTTCCACATTATCAGTGTACCCTTTGACGAAGAAAAGTTTGCAGAAATTTTGTGTAATGTGTCGCATTTTTTTTTCATCATTTCTCTTTCCAGAAATAATCAAGTTGGCACAGCAATAGTGTTCTTTTTTTTCTGTGCATTAATGTTTTGATGTATAGTTTGTTTTAATTGATAATAAATAATCTTGTTCGTAATAGCCATAATGTTTATGAATAAATGGTACTCGGTTAAATGCAATGGAAGTGTGTTTATTTTTCTTTATTGTGAAATTAATCTGTGTTTTGTACAGTTGGCAAGGAACTGCCCTGTTATATTCTGGGGAAAAATATAAACTGGTCTTCAACAAATAGATATAAACTTATAATAGATATAAAAAGTTTTCTTTACTTTTAACACCAGCATATATTTGAGTCTTGAAAACCTGTTTATGCTTTAATATGGTTACTTGGTTCTTGCTACACACACCAGGTTCAACACAGGATCTTTCTTTAGGTGCAGTACTATGTTTTTGCATGAAGTGCTGAAGTTCAGTTTCTGATTGGCAAGTAACAAGTATTAAGTTAGGATGCTCAATTGTTGGACCGTTTCCCTCGATGGAATGCTTTGTACAGATATAGGTGCCCTCATTAACCTTCTCTGGCCCCAAATTTTCCCGTCCACTAGCCGCGCACGACGGTAATATAAATATACCAATAGGACGTCGTGCACGGCTCCACGTCCCATTCTCTGCATTTCTTTGGCTTGGAGCGTAGCTTAAGAAAAGGAATGAAGGACACGCCATTCAATCTTTAACGATCACTATATCGGCTGTCGGAATTGCACCTACCCCAGCAGCAATTATTCGTGGGCATTCTGGTTCGATGTGATCGATATTTAGTCGGCACAAACCGATTCAAAACATCATTTACGGCGCGCTACAAACTGTTCGTACAGCGCCGCTAAGAAAAAGCTTGTTACAGGTGGCGGGCCTTAGCAACAAGACGGGGTACGGGAAGAACTGCATCCGGGTCACCGGGAAACGGCCTATTGTCTCAATAACAAAGCCGTGCGAACCTCCTTGGAGAAATGTTGGTGATGCATGTTGAGAATATGAATCGATTACTTTTCAAGAAAACAATGACAGTCGGACGCAATTTGCAGCTACGTGGAAATTAGCGTCGCAACGTCAATATGGCAAAAATTTCTATGGAGGGTGAATATTTTGTAAGGATGGCCTAGCATCAAATACAATGCATTACGTATCCATTTACGTGCTTCTTGTAATAGAAAGGTAACAAATCACGACCTTGATTAGTTTGTTTTTACAGTCAGTGGTTTGTCTGGATACAAATAAAGTTCATAATCATGCAAGCTGCTTAATGTTGCATGTTGCTCAGAACAGTATTCGATACACTTTTATTAAAAGTGAGTTTAAGACAAAGTAGGTGGCGAAAAATATTCGCTTTTACTCATTGCTAAAATGTGACACGATCACTGTACTCATAATCAATGACCATTTTTCGTTCTAACTCTTGTTATCACAAATATAGGAATATTAGCCATACATTGATGATGGCCTCAAAACACTCTATCCAATAACAACAAACATGCCGAAAATCCCACAATAACAGCTACTACAGTGACTGCGCTCGCACATAGATCAAACATGATATATGGATGAATAAATATATTCAAATATATATCCATGAATATATATATATATATATTTATATATATATACATATGTATATATATATATATTTATATATATATAATATATATATATTTATATATATAATACATATATATTTATAGATTTGTATATATACATAATCATTCATATAAACATTCATATACATACTATATTTATAGTAATTTGTATACATGAATTCATAAATACAAAAATAAGAATATAGAAAAGTTAATACGTATATAAATATATATAAATGTATAAAAATATATATATATATATATAATATATATAATATATATATATATACATAAACATTTACATAAACATTCATATACATACGTATATATAGGCGTTTATATACATGAATACATAAATGCAAAAGTATGAATATAGAATAATTCATATATAAATATGTATATATATAGATGCATATGTAAATATATATATAAAAAATATTATATATACAATATATATTTATATTTTATATATATATATATATATATATATATATATAGAGAGATATATATATATATATATATATATATATATATATATATATATATATATATATATATATATATATATATATATATATATATATATATATATATATATATATATATATATATATATATATATATATATATATATATATATATATATATATATATATATATATATATATATATATATATATATATATACCTGACTAGGCATACAGCCCATCCAGCGAAACGCAATAACCATTGTATCGTAGGGACTGACAGTGATGGATCATTATACATGTCTACTCAATATTGGCAGAAATGGTTGCATTCCAATTTGTCTTTTATTGATCAGTAAGATTTATCATTCAGACACTACTAACTGATCGCGACCTGTGTAAATGTTTTTCGCTGTGTAGGTGTGTGCATGAGTCTTCATGAGTGTCGGTGTGTGGGATGCGGATTGTGACCTACGAGAGATGGTTGTAACGATAATATCACAACTAGTTGGCTGTGACAGGCACTGACGCATTGAAATGATGAATCGCTTTGATTCGATGTCGCTAAGTCAATATCATGCCAATCTTCAATGGTTCCCCTTGTACTGAACTCCTTTTAATGGGTAGCTTCGTCTAGCAGGCTTTATGGACATAATAAATGATGACAGTGTCATCTGTCAAGCATCATGCTGAATGTTCATGGTTTTCCTGATGCAGCTACAACTGCAATTAATGGATTATCTAATGATAATTTTAGCCTCTTGTTCTACTTATCTCTTACGCAACATTTATAAAGCCAGTACAGTGCATCAAAACAATCAGGATTTCAACATAGTACCTCTATCATCGTATCCTCTGTCTGACTAAGGAGATGAAATATGAATGACTAGATGCGTAGCAAATGCAACAAACGCCCTGTGTTAAGATATAAACATTTCATTGTCGCCCGTGCTGAACATCTGTGCCTTGATTCTAAAGGATTATTTGCTATGGAGTAACCTATTAGACAGCATTTTTTTTTCAGTTATAAGCTGTCATCCATTTCCAATTTTATTTCGGGAAGGCATAACCAAGTCTCCTAATATGGAGTTGTGCAATGAACTTCAATTACTAGTGGCCAGACTAACACTGTCGATGGGAGGTTACTTTGCGTTCTGATTACAGCGGCACTGTGTCATTGGCACACCCATCTTGGCCGCACCATGCTGAAATAAAAACGCCATCTTATCTGAGCACAGTGGTAACCTGGAAGGCACATTCACTAATGTTGGTTGGGTTAGAAAAAGGTTAAATTAATCCTAAACACGAATGTTCGATCACTAATTATCATTGTACTATTGACTATCGAAGCACATCCAGTACGAAGTAGTAGTATATACACTGGCCCTGTCATTTACAAAAGAGAATAATTGCAATAAATAAATTTTCATACTTATCGACCTTCACGACGCATAACATGCTGACCCAAGGGCTTGTGTACACCTTCCGTCTAATGATGTACCATTCCATGCATTGTCTTTGACTAAACGTCTCATTAGGTAAACAATGTCATTACTTGATGCATTATCTATTTATATTAAGCACCGAGAACCGACTACATCTCCCAGTTTCATGTTATGCGGATTAGGGTTTGGGCATCCTGTGGAATAAAAAGCCTATAAAATTCAACAAAATAGATGTACAATGGTGAGTCTCCACAGGACAGTTTACATTATCCATAGGTTGTAAAACAGGTTCTAGATAGATAACAGGAATAGGTTTGCCAAAAAGGAGTAGAATCGTATCATTAGTATCATATTCGCAATGTTGTACCGTCTAAATATAAAAAAACATTACATTGCTTTATTGGCCGCTGTCTGGTCTCTTTGATGGTTGGAGCTTACACCGGCTTGGATTGACATCTGTTGTGTGGCCTAGAAATCGGAAAGATTGAATCAGCCAAACGAGTGTTGATAAAATATGATTCCAGGAACATTCTTATGTTATTTATCATCGCAACGTTGTATCAAATACTTGAAGTATGAATCGCAATGTTAATTGCCATATTGTTTGCTATTCTGCCGAGGTTCAATTTTCTTCAAGTTTGTATCCAAGTGAAAAACAGCACGTTAATCTGTGCCCCCTGCCAACCTACCACATGTGACCAGTTATCAACTTCACTCATCATTCATACACGCGTTTTACTCCATACACAGAATGGCGTTGAGCCGAACCACTCGTTCCATCGTGTATCAAGCCTTTCGCTTCATGTATTGCAAAGCAAAGAACAGGGTTTTGTAGCGTTGCCCGTTCAAGTATGGACGCACCGCCGGCGCTTCCATCACTTCAACGAGCTTTTATTCCTTAAAGCGAACCTGTGCCCGCCAAATGGAACGCTTTTACAGTCAGTAAAATGTTTCAATTCCATAGAGCGCATGGCTTCATTAAGACTATTGCCTGTTGCAAAGAATTGAAAATGGGAATGTAAAGAAGTCATTAGGTATAATTTATTCAACAACAATTGCCAGTAGCCATCACTTTTGTTCAGCTGTTAGAACAGCTAACGATTTATAACTACACATAGGAGTGTTACTACTGGGCAAAATATTTGAATGCGTTCCAATATTTTGATGTTTGTCATGGCGTTCAGATTTACACTACATAGCAATGTGGAGGCGCCGTCGTGTCTCCATTACCTCAACATAAACAGCAGACTTCTACGCCTTTGTTGATTATATAGTAGCGCCACGTGACGTGTTTTTAAATTGAGAATTAGCTGATATTACTAATGACTATAAGCATCAGCATCACCAATGCCTGCAGTTCTTAGTGGGGTTACGAACTTTATTGTTATAATGGGGTTTTTACGAGCCTCAAATATTGAGTCTAGGACAGGTGAATTACGACCCTAAGTAATCAATCCTACTTGACTAAGGGAGCGTAAATTTGTCACAGGAGCATTAAAGTAGAAGTGTCACTGCACTTTATGTTTATTAAAACACGTTTTAGTTAAATGCAAGCACTAAAAGGGGCCGGTTTCCGTGGCGTAGTGGTACACTGCGTCGCCTTTCTTCCCACAGGTCTTTCGGTCGACACTAAGTTGTTAAAACTCACCAAGGTTCCCCGTCACTTGAATAGTCACGTTGGATGGTGGTCCCATCGCTGAGAGAGGACGCACCCGACCCGGTAACTCAATTGTACAGTGCTGGACCTTCGTCCAAGTGACGTGAGTTTCGTGGCCCTGTCTTTGCAACGGGTTTGTGTCTAGTGGGTGCTAGCATTTCAGGGTAGCCGTCCTAGCATCACGATCATCTTCATCCATCAACGTCGCGATATTACCTTGTTGTTTAAAGTAACGTTATAACCCAATACTACCGTTACCATTAATACTAAAAGGGGATAAAGGAATATGCTAATAGCACGTCAAGCCTTAGTAAAGTGAATCGACGGGTGGATAACCTCTATGTGTACCTTGGAGCACACGAATCGTCGTTGCGATTGACAATAGTCATAAACAATATTACTACACCAGTCTTATCCATTACTTCTCCCAACGCTCGCCATCAAACTTGACAACCTAAGCACAGCAATTGACAAAATCTTCGTTACAACCCTACTCTGTTACATGCATGATGGATAAGAAAACGTTATCATCCGTGAAATAAGCTTACGTATCAGATGTCAAATCCCGATATAGCCATATTCATATGCCAACGAGGGGAGAAACCAACCGACCGGTTTAATGATATAATCCCGCTTTAATCCACAGTTGTTCCCTGTTACTCTTGTTATCTACCCATATTGAAGGAATAGGTTAGATTTGTGTTTATCGCAGCAATATCTTAATAAATATAACAGATATTTTTTATGTAGGTTGATCAGAGTCTTTTTAATGATATTATACACTGGTACTTGATATTGCTCAGTGGAATTAATGTTATCTTGTACTTCTTGGATACTGGGCATAGCTGTATTACTTAAAATGATAGTTGTCGATGACATTTCGTCAAGCCAAGAGCATTGACATTCACGCACTACACTACACATGTTACCTGTTTATCTGATGATATTACAAGAGTGACAGGTGTATATCGATGACGGTTTGTAGTATTGTCCACACTACACTGCAAGCAGGTCTCAGCCGCACAAAATTGTCTTATATAGCTTTGTCACATCATACAGCTCATCCTGGGTGGTGAACAAACCAGCAAACGAAATGAATTCAAAACACCACAGCATGCATTTAATCGTATCGTATGGTTTAGGGACATGATGCGAATGTCATCGAGTATGTAACAAGTATAGGGAACAACATGTTTGATTCTCTGGTGTAGCAAATGAAATAACTCTAAATTAGTTAACATAAGACAACATAATATTTCGACCTTCTCCTCATTTTAACTTTGATATCTGCTTATTTCATCTTGCAGGAACATGTTGTAAAACGGACTAGAACGAATGAAATTAAAGACTGTCAGCGATATACCAGTAACATCGACAACAAATTGTGATAGGACCAATTTTAAGCAATACAGGGTTTAGTACCTAGATTTCATTCAGTGCACATAAATAGTAGTAACAATGGCAACCAAATTATTGATTGTTCATTTTTATCAGATAAGTATGCTTGCTAGTGTAACATGCTGCCGGTAATTCAAGCGATGTGACAAATGCATGGATAACAACATGTTATGCACGATGCATGGATAACAACATGTTATCGATACGATAACATAGCCATAGGTTTTGGGTTATAACTCAGCGAACTCGGCTAGTGTCCGGCTTAGTCGCTGATTTATCATTCGTTTCACGGCCTTACCAAAACTAGCATGACATATTATAAGATATCACTGATATGACACATTGGCACTGGCTGAACTCGTTCATTATATATGGCATGCTTTCTTATCTAGATATAATCTCCCTTTTATTAGCCATCATATATTCTAGACACCGGACGCATCGCTACTGAAGCAAATGTCATGCAGTATAATGTGAATAACTTTCAGCAGCTGAATCTCGATAAGGTATCGAGTGTTCTATAATGATGATGAGAATGCCGACATTCATATATTAGCCCCTTATGAACCTGGCTACATTGTGTTATCTCACGCCAATCTTATAGACCATTCCTCGTCATACCGAATCAGCAGGTCTGTATGTTCCAAATTGACTTTTCGCTTGTCCGCATACGATATATCGCTCCTTGAAGATAAAAATAACCGCGCTAAGTTGCAAATGTGTAGATAATAATTCGATGTAAGACAATTGCGCAGCACTGACAGCAATATATTGCTTATTATACTAATTAATTAGCTACAGTGGTGCAGGTTTACGATAATATAACAGAAGAAAACCATTCAACTTGCATCTTCAGTGAATGGCTTCATTACTTGTATTGCAAGTGTGTTAAACATCGCCCTAAATCGCATGCTATGCAAACATTAAGTTTGCATTCATATACTTACGGCTTAAATCAGTTTAGCAGCTTGCATCAGCTTTGCTAATGAATAGCTTGACATTTTTCATAAACGCCTCTTTTGATAAAAGCCAAACACTAGATCGCGACCCTCCACACTAGACAGCGAATGATACCAAAGGTAGTCACGATAAATGTAATACATAAAGACCCCAATCTGCACCGAATATAATATGAAAGGCAGACATGGTTTGCAAATGCATTTGAAAGGCCAAAACAATTAAACGTTCTCAAATTGTACAGGAGTATTACAAATTGAACCATACAAAATGATAATTAATGCACAAGCATTTTCTGCATCCAAATATATGGACATGTACAATTTTGAATTTACCTTCATGATCTACTCGCACACGAATTTTCACAATATCTCCTTTAGTGGCATTTAGAATTACCAATGTGCGTTTAAATAGCTTAAACGGCTGCTTCTCGAGTTATTGTGTTTGCCATCCCTTATTTTTACTAACTTCGTGTCATGCAATGTAAACTAGTGATTAGATTAACTTGATCTACTCCATCCTGTGACATTCACGCGGATTCAGATACAAGAGAACACGTTTGATGAAGGTTTCAGCATTTAAATTCGTTCCTTATCAGCAACCACACATAGTGAAAATTGCACCTGATTTAAGTTTTGCAATGGTACGTCATATCCCCCCGAAGTCGTGGTTACTCATGATGGCATCGCAGTAGACTCTTAGTCCTTCAATGGGAGTTCGTAAACTGCATGCACAGCTTGTGTCGAGATTAATCTCAACCCATTCATCATATTTACAATCACCCAGCGTTGGCTTTATATCATCCCTTTCAACAAAGAGACACATCACTTGAAATGTTGTGCTACTGCAATATCAACCTGGATGACCACCTCAATATATAGCTACTAGTACGCTGTACTACTGCAATATCAACCTAGATGATCACCTCAATATATAGTAGCATAAAATGTTGCGCATAGATGTTTGCTTTTGATCGGCGTGTCCACTGTTAGTTTTTATAAGGAACGTATTGCAAACATATATCAAGAATTGAACTGTTGAGTCAATTATTGTACATGCATGAGGTAGACTAATGATTAAACCTGACAAGGTTCCACGGAGCAAATATGGAACCCACCTGGTAGGCATACTTACTCAGAGCTCTTCACAGCTTGATGGTGTTTTGTGTAACCACACATAGTGCCGTTTGTAATATTGCATTGTTTGAGACAAGTATGTGCATCCTACTTAAAATGAGGATTTGGAAAGAAATCGAATCTTTCGTTTGCATAGTGTTAGCATTTATGAATATGGTTGCATTTTCGTTATATCACAGCACATTCAAGTTTGAATGAAGCATTACTGTGTTATAGGATTCGATGCCTCTGTAACACATATTGACAGTTTTTATTAGCCAGCCTGTGCAAACAACCATAGCTATTGCTTATGTCCGTGAGCTGTTATACTACTTTACTGCATAATGGGTTTTCCTTTGTTAATCTAACTGCGTACGCTTAGGAGTATTTTTGCTAGAAGATATCAATTTTGAACCAGCTATCGATAAAGTTCAAGCCTCATAGAAAAGTTGATGGACAATTAATGTCTTAAATATTCTAGTTCTATATTGTCCTCTGTATCACATTCCCGGAAACCAAAAACAATTTATCAATCAATTAATTTTGCAGTATGATCGCATGCATTATCATCAAATACAATATATTTTTCGATTGTGTACTACAAGAAGCGTCTCTCGTATTGGGCAAAAGAACACCATCTTTAAGCGCAATGTCGTCCCAACGATTGTAGATCAAAGCTATTTAATCACGAAGAATGTAAATGCAGTAATGTTATTACATACACTCGTGTTACAATTCGCAGATTTGTAAGGTCTGTATAATAATGTGGTAATATTGGTGACTCATTATAAATAACGGTATTATTGTCAACCTCAGTTGGACATCCAATCGTTTCAAATGGAATGATTAATAAGGTAGGATGTGTGTTGATGTGTCGGCGGTTCTGCTACAGTGCAACTGAGCAGCAATTGTTGTGCTTTGTACTCAACAAGCTTTATTTATGCTCATTCGTCTCATGTGCTAGCCAACATATTGGCATCAACTGTAACCTGTACAACGTTTCTGGAGTTTCAACACGATAGATTGTATTGTATCGAAGAAGGCATGGAACCCAAATTAAAATAACGGTCATGTGGAAAGTTCTATCACGAATGTAAGGTTGAAATGATTAACAACACACTTTAGTGCATTATACTAATGTAGCTTTATGTCTGAATGAGTTATTGCAGTTATATAACCATTGCAAAACAACGGTTTGTCCGATTTTATTTTGTGTAGACAAGATGGCAGAATGCTCCTTAAGCCTTAAGGTTGTCCATATCTGATGCGAATTTAGGTTTTCACTACTAAAGCATATATTATGCAAGCAAGCACTAATATAAATCTCAATTAAAATGCAGGGCGTGTGCACATGATTAAGTCCAATTATCAACATGTTTCCATATCATTTCATCCTTTATTTGTGTAATCGGAAAGAATATGAATAGCCAGAGCCAAAGCTATGTTTGTGCATATTTGTGCCAGAAAGATGTAAGTATATTGCATCGTGCCTTGGGATGAGCATTGTCGCGTTATTGCTAATGGAATGGGTGCTTTTTCTTCTATAATGTGTCGACTATTAAAAAGAATGAATCTAAAAACGAGAGAAGTGTGCACCATATGCATAAAAAAAAGGATGTCATTTGTTGCAGAAGAGCAAATATATTTCTGAGATATCTTTAAGTGAAACTCTCCAGGCATTGCATATCTTAACCGTGTATGTGCATTTGGTGCACACTTCTCTCGTTTTTAGATTATGCTTCTTAGACCACATATAGCCAAACCACTTTCAGTGTGAACGAGATGTCGCGGCTAGTACTTTATAGACAGGCTACATCCATTGATCAGCAATATTCTATTACGGGTTTTTCCACATTCCCCCTCTGCGATAACGTTACTAATAAATCAAATATAACCCTTACTTAAGTTTAAACAATCATCGTGACATGAACACATTATCCGGCAATGTAAATCGGCAATGCTGAATATCCATCTTCTGGTCCAAAATGGCTGCGTTCTACTAGTTAAATTGTCCAGACATGGAAATTAATCCCAGTCATCTGCACCAGTGTGCAGCACATCAGTATCATTCTTTATTGTGTTTGCGTTTAAATTCATGGAACATCAAATGGATAAATGTTGAAACATAGCAAAGAAAATGTATGGTGAATAATATAATACCACAGAAATTCAACTAAACCTAGTGACTGATTAAGTCTGCACGGCTCAAGTCAAAGATAAACACTTGCCTGCAATTAAATTGACTATGCTCAGAGCTATACTGTGGTGCGATAACCATTGCAGTGATACATCTTTTACTAGGAACATGCAATAAAAAGCGGATGATATGGCTAAAATTAGCTCGTCACATCCGCACGCGCTCAGTCCTTTTGTTACTAGAAGCGTTGTAATAGCTCCAATGCAGTGACACGACATTGCTGTACTTCAATTTCTAAATATATTCTTAAATATCAGAGGATTTCCAACAAATTCAATGCAGATTATTCAATTGTGGAAGCCACGCAAGCCATGGATCAAATACCCCGAAAACCAATTTCGAAGCTGTCGGGTCCCTCACAGTTCCTAAGCACTTATGTTTGCATATATATTTCATACTATCATTATTGAACCACTGTGCATGCCAACATGTACCCCCACCCAGCCCAGTTCCTGATCTCTTCTGTTCAAGAAATTAAGATATATGCCGTTCCTGATATATACAGAATCAGTGTGACGAGATACTTGCATTCAACGTTTCCGTAACCAGGATATATTCATTGTCATACACGATGCGCAGAATGCTGACACAATAGTTATATGAACTCTTTTTTAACAGAATGTTTTCCATCGTACTCAGGCCAGCAGCCTAAGTCTGTAAACATCGTCGTTATGACATGCATGGACATGTTTTGCTATGTACGCATGAGAACGTTATTGACCGTGAAATTGTCTTATGCTGCTCAGTAGCCCTCGCTGTGATGCCAGGCGGAGTCGTCCATCAGCATCCTTTACATCACAGCGCCTATATAAGTCAACAAATATTGGCGTGCATTGTGGAGTCTTTGTTTTCGGAACAATTTAAATTCAACTTAAAATTGGCAACCTTGAGTCAGATGTACGCAGTTAGGCGCTGATGACGTTTAAGTGCTTCCTATTCGTTGCAATTGTCCCATTGGCATTCCGCTCAAGATTTATGTAAGTCCAGGTGAAAAACAGCTGGACTATCCACGCTTTTTGTAGCAAACGACACACCTGCTCGTCTAAGTCTGATCCGTAATAAACATTAACCACCATCGATACCCGTTTAGTAACTCGGTTTATACCATGGCAGACATCCGAAACGGCCCATTTCATCTTATTTGTAATTTATAGCTGCAAACGTTGTCAATCAGTAAATAGGGTTCTGGACCGTTGCACATTTTTGGATAAGCACGCCTCCCATAGATCCATCACTTAAACGTGTTCTGCTGTACTAGCCTGCGCATGTGTCCCTCAGATGAAGTGGTTTACAGTCAGGCTACAAGGCATGGCTTCCGCGTTATTAGATTCGTGTGAAAGTTACATCGCTAATGAGTCTTAACTTGCACGAGGAATATGGGCATTCAAAGAGCCCATTAGTAATAATCTATTCAAAAGAGATCGGTAAGTAGCCACCACTGTTGTTAGGTATATGTGAAATAGACGCGTGTCCACGCCGAAAGCGTGATGTCTGTGCAGAGCCACCATCATCCTGGCCATTCCTTGATCATAACCCTCTGTGTGACTCATCCAAATCCCCGCTGTGAGGTCACTATTGATCCCCACAGCGCTTACCCAACACATCCTTGTAATCACCACTACGCTAATCCACTCTGTTGCCCGCCCTAATCCAATAACCACACCCCACTCCCCTTTTAACATTGTCATGCTGTAGATAGCAATCACAGTGCTCTAAGCGGTACCCCGCAACGCGCTGTCAACACCCTCTGTAAAATGCACGATAATCACAACAAGCTGTCCACCAATTTGGATCTGTTATCTCGAATGATATGCATGTAGCTAACACAGTTATACCAAATGATCATCTGTGGACATTTCTAGAGCACTCCGTATTGGAGAGAATAGACAGACAAGCCCCCGTTTGCAAATATGTATTAGATGATTTGACGATTATTATGAGGACCTACTGCAGGTTTCAATCATTTTCAAATCACACTTAGTAAATCTAAATATGTATGTGCTGATTACGTAAAGAACAATGGCTAGTATATTTCTACTCTTATTAAGCACGTTGTTAAATTGCCGTCCAGGAACTGTATTTTACTCATACATTTAATCGCCAACATGACTTCACTCTTGACAGAATTTCATTACTAATCTATCCGAAGCTGTTGCTGTGGTACTCAAGATCACATGGAAGGCTTAATCTTCCATAAAATAAGCGGCTTGGTCCCGGATCGTAATTAGAGGTAAGCAAACTGATCATATAGGTGATTTAATGCATCACATACATGCATAGCTTGTGATATGGTTACACCGATAAATGTTGAGTTAAAATACATGTCTCTTTTGACAATATGTACTTTCCTAGCTCCATCTGTTAGGATATGTGTAAATGTAAAAGAGAGCGCATCGGTTAATGTGGCCTAACGATGTGCAACCGGAATGAAAGGCCGATTTATCATCGAATCAATTATGCATTGCGGTTTTGGTATACTATTGCATTAACCTCATTATCAAACGAGGAGCAATCTATTGTTATTTGGAAGCGATTTATGAAGATGGTGAAATGTTATCGTGTTTGTACCAAAATCATTTTGTTTTATATGCCATGCTACGCATTACATAAAACAATTGAATCTCTGCAAGCCATTGAAGTTTGCAAATCTAGGTAAAAATCAAAAAAACGATTTCCAATAATATTCAGCAAAGGCATAAAAAGATTTCTAACTGTTTATCGGTTCATTTCTATTAGTGACCAGCCAAGGTTATCGCATGCGCTGTCATTTCACCAGAACGGTGTCATAACAAACACCCCCACGCCCGTCCCGTTAGGGTAGCATTCTTCTGAACGTCAAATGGCATCTGGTTGACGCAGGTAGTTGTTAATCCTTAAGGCATGCCACAAATTACCAGTATCTGGTTTGTAGGAGACGATATGGCAGATATCATTAAAATAATCCCCTTGGCCTTGGTGGATGAAGACCTTGCTGTGTGTGTCCGCGTGTGTGCGTGGATGTGTGTGCGTGGGTGTGTAAGTGTTTGTGTGTGTTTGATCGTGTGTGTGTGTGTGTCTGAAAGTGTCAAAAGTTTTACGCAACAGCGTCGCCCGAAAGGCTATTATATTTAAATATAAGTATCTGGGGTTCTTTGCACTATTACAGAAATACGCAGAATGACATGAGCTATTGCACCGAATCACTTTAGCTTTATTCGAAGAGTTATCTTACATTATATAAGCCGGAAAGATGCTGGCAACAGTGACAAAAAGGGAATCTGTCTGGACGCTTCTACAGTTGAGTAAGTGGAATGTGTAGTTACCTGGGTGATGCCTGTGTTCGAATAAACTACTGACTATTAACACTCCTCCCTTTGAAATGCATAACTAATACGTTATTCAGCGTTTGTCTTTTTTGATTTGAGGAACAGTGCCAATGAGATTGATTTTTGCGTTGTAAGGAGATTGTGCTGCCACATATTTAGAACAAATTGTACATAACAGTATGCTGTCGCCTTAACGCCCGATTTAGTGTTTTGCACCAAAAGGGCTGCCCGCAGCCAGCCAGTTGTTAATTAGTCCACAATTAGATTACTTTAAGGTTCAATATTTCTCCATGATGGAATTCCCGCCAATGCGCAAGCGGTGATGAATTCGCCCAAATCAAACATAACAATAATACAATGAAAAAAAGTAACAGTAACATACAATCCACTTTATTCCTATCTTTTGTCTGAGTAAGAATGCTATAAGTTTGTAAAGCCACAATCACATTGGGTGAATATTGCAAAAAGCGTCATTACCGATTTGTTTAACGATTCACTAGAGCCATGCTGAGATAGTCTTAACCTCATTATTTTGCTACTTGCCCAGTGAAATATATCAGTAACAGTGGCATTAAAGCGCTACCTTACTTTGCATATACAATAACAAAACCATCGCATATCCTACTTAATGTGCAGTTTTCATATTGTAGCTGCTAGTGCTTACAGCTTAGTGTCTTCCTGCATATAAATTGTTGGGTTACATTACCAGTGATGTAGATTTGATATCTATGCCTGAGGGTTTTTCTAACCAACACTTGACAGTGAGGATATATCGTAGCAATTTGCGACGGTGCACTGCCTATCATTACTGAGCACTGAGATGTATAATCCGAAGTTATGTGTGCTTGTTCCCCATAGCGTAGTGGTTAATTTTGGGTTGGATCCCAATACGTTAAAACCTGACTAGTTATCCATGACTCGGAGGATCACGTTAAACCTCTGAAAGAAGATTCACCTGGCATGGTAATTCAATAGTATGGCGCTGGACCTTCTTCCTAGCGATGTGGGTTTCTAAGCCCCGTCTGGGCAACGGAGTTGTGCCAAGTGGTCGCTTGCGCTTGATGAGAGCTGCTCAAGCATCACAATCATCCTTGTAAACCATTGCGATATCACCTCATTCCCGAACGTGAATTTAATATTATCGTTACTACCAAGTCGCAATATGTACACCCTGACCCAACAAACGGAAGACATATCAACTTGTTGCTGTGGGTACTTATTCTGCTACATAGCTCATAGTAAGTATGGCAATACTCTTTCTAAAAATGTATATAGACATCAAATGGCCGACATCGTGATAAAGTATATTAGAAAAGTGCAAAATAGACAACACCACTCAGCCCAAACTAGTCTGAGCCGCAAATTGAGTTTACGAGATACGTTTGATTACGACATGACACAAACCTCTCCATTGAATGAAAACATTGTGTATTTCCTGCAATGGTTGCATATTTTATATGCAAAAAATGCAAAAGTACGATAACCACTACATAGAACCTATGATGATAGTTTATATGATTTGTCATTAATGGCATAAATGTTTCTAATTCACGACATATCGAAATTGCTAATCTGATTAGTGAGGATAAGCTTCAGCATCAGGAATATTTGCTAGATTGTTCATACTGTTGTTTCATTTATATCGTAATCACGGTGTATGAAGTGGTGTCGTGGTTGGTTGGGTGTCCCGTCATTCTCTAGATACATAAATGGTCTCATGAAATAAGCCTATAACAAGTAAAGTACAAACCGTAGTAATTATCTGTCTGACGAAAGGAATTAAATAAGAGGAACGAGCTGAAGTGCCACACATTCTACGGTCCAAGCCCGAACTGTGGCTGAGCCAATTCATTTTATCGTAACTGCATGTGGTTTCTTAAGGCGAAGGAAGCCGTAGAAAATAATAACGGAATGTGTTAATTCCAGATGAACCCTACTTGAAGCGTGTACCTGGGCGGATATAATACATCCTTATCATATACCTACGTACGCCTTTTACCGTATTCCATTGCCTTTACTAACTTTGGGGAGGTAGCCAATATCACCTTGACGATTGTTCAGACAGGGATTTAGCAAATGTCAATCGCCTGTCAAGTTTGAAGAGCATACCACTAATCGATACAAATTGATACGTGGGGGGAGGAAAGATGTTTATTATTTCCGGATCCGGTGTATACCAAATCCGCTCATCGCCTTAATTGTCTCAACATGTAAACAAAGCCGTTCGAATTTCCACGGAGATATGTTGGTGATGCATCAGGAGGAATGAATGCAGCTAAATGTATATTAGTGTCGCCATGGCAATATGCCAATCTACATACAATCAAATATTTGTAAACATCTGATTTACCCCGATTAGGCTCAATGTGACGTCCTGAACCCTCCCATTCTTAATCAGTTTATACATATCACGTAACTTGTGAACATAACTCTCATCCCATTTCAGATCATTCCGCCTTGTTTATCATCCATTCATGTTTATCCTAATGTCTAGAAGTGCGCGTACTAACTGTATCAGACCTAAGCGGTCCAATGGACATTGAAGATGTTACGACCCTACTCAAGGTAGCAGCATGACAAAGAAACACACGTAATCGTCCGTGGAATTAGCTGGGATCTTTATGGTTTCCGTTGTGCGTCCGGGTTATTATAAGGGGTCAGTTTATCTTTTCATACTGATATACCCGGGCACAATTCGCCATCTTTGGCTAAGATATTTATGCACGTTGTTAATACTATCCAACCTCAACATGAAACGGGTAACATATCATTTGTAAGGGCTAGGCTTAGTAAGAAAGTGTAACCATGCATTGCACATTCGAGTCTCATTAGTAGGCTTAATTGCTAAATATGCCCCAGACTGTGGCGTTTATCTGGCTCATTCCCGGACAAAAAGTCTGTATGTATTATATTTTATGTGATATAATTGAATCTTAAGAAGTTGATGAATTGCATTTGCAATAAAGCTTTGCATGACAGATGAAACTAATCGGAACGATCGATCAATATTTGTTTTCTACGTGTAAAATGCAATTACCAAATTCTGAACTTCAAATAAGTTTAGATTACGCCCATTTTGTAGTTCTGACGGCGATCGGCAGTGATTGCGGATTTAGTATTCGTTTTAATGTCTTGGCAAATATAGCATGGCCAATTATAGGATATCATTGACAAATCGGAAATGACTGAACTCTTTATCTAACCATGGCATCCTTGTTTTTCCCTAATTCAATCATTTTGGTAAAACATTATCTGATGTCTACACACTTCGGACAAAACGATATCAGCGCAAATGCCATACAATATCTGAAGTCATATTCTCAATCTGGCCACGTTAGAAGCTTTAACGTCAATTTCATGCCGCAAGTCTTTGTTGACTGCTAAATAGAAGTGATAGGAACTGGCGCGAACAACTTGATGAAGTTTTCTTCACTCTCATTACGCTTAAATGATAGCAATATCTAAAGGGAAAATAATGTATCAGCATCAAAACCTTGCTTTTGCATCCATCATCAATACTTGGCGACATTATGTGTGTTGTAATGACATTGCCATTTGACGAATCGGATTAATACGAGCGTCTTCAACGCGACACCCGATTGTACAGTATGCGCCCAGTTGGTTTGCAACCACGTTATTACGCCCTAAAGAGCATACCATCACGACTGATGAAATGTTGACTGGCTATGATTAACATCGCTGTCAAGGACGACTATCAGCTTATAGGTGGAGCAATGTAAATATTAACATGTAAATCACTGGATCATAACCTATCTGCTAGCCAATCCATGGTATGAATATTACCACGTTTAATGATATGTTTAAGTAACACCAAAGCAATCTAGTAGATGATGTGTGAGATATTTGCGTTGCACGTACATTTGAAAGGCACACCTCGAATCAAGTGTAGTTGTTATATCTATGGCAGCCTCGAAATAATCATATCATTAAATTAATTGTGATTCGTAAGATAACCTATAAGTGCTTTGCTATGATAATATCTAGCTGCACCCCAATGCCAACTCAACGACTACAGCAAGCAGTGTTGAGATTCAGAAGAGGTCATTCACTAGAGGTCATATTGAACACATATCACAGTCAGTTGTCATAGCTATTTGATAGGATAAGGGACAGCATTCTAAATTTTTACAATTCTGACGCAGGAAATGAATGGAAGTGAATAATCGATTGTCAAGGTTGAATAACATTGGAATGTAATCAGGCGTATTTTTCTATGTAACCTCCCAAAAACATATTTTGTGGTCTAATGCAGATCATCGTATCCTTTCATATCCGCACGTCTCCAGGTATGCATATTCCATGTTCTCAGCAGGGACCAACCATTTCAAGCCTTCGACCATAATTGACGAAACAATCACTTTTCATTACGTTGATTTAGCAAACATGCACATACATAATACATTTATGCATATATATGCATTAACCAATAAATTCCCACAGAGGTATGTTTCATACATACATACACACATACACACATACATACATACATACATACATACATACATACATACATACATACATACATACATACATACATACATACATACATACATACATACATACATACATACATACATACATACATACATACATACATACATACATACATACATACATACATACATACATACATACATACATACATACATACATACATACATACATACATACATACATACATATACATACATACATACATACATACATACATACATACATACATACATACATGCATACATGCATACATGCATACATACATACATACATACATACATACATACATACATACATACATACATACATACATACATACATACATACATACATACATACATACATACATACATACATACATACATACATACATACATACATACATACATACATACATACATACATACATACATACATACATACATACATACATACATACATACATACATACATACATACATACATACATATAAGCATACATTAAAACATACACACATACATACATACATATATACATAGATACATACAAATATATGCATGTGTATAATATATTCATCCATATTTGCGTGCATTAATGCATATATACCTACATACTTAAATAAATGCATATATACATATATGTTGTGTAAGAAATATATATTCATATCAATATGTATATATATATATGTACAAATATCCAAATATATGTATATTTTTATGCACTTATTTGTATATAAATATGTGTATGTATATATATTTATCGATATTTCTATATCTATAAATATATATGAATAAATATATGTATATATATATTACTATTATTCATCGAAATAAATGTATATGTATATATTTATTCATAGTAGTTATCAAGCAAATGTGACACTATTTCCGATCTGGCTTCGTTTTTGGAGTACGCTCTAATGTTTACGCAAATGCAATTTTTCGAGCACGTTTCAGTAACTCGATCGGTACTCTCCCAATACATTTATCAATTAAATCATTGACTATTTTAGATTCGTCTCGGGCCACTGCGACTCGATGTTGGCATGACGTCAATTGCAATGACCATTGATATATGATCTGTATGTATCAATGACAGAACGTTTGTGCCATAACATACCAACAAAAGGATAAAAAAACTGTTACCTTATCCACGGTTTACTTCAAACACTTTAACACAACAAAATATGATGATGAATTTACTGCTGCCATATCAATGACGGCTTATGAGCAATGAACTGTTAAAGCTACCGCATGACCAATATGCTCTGTCTATATATTCTAGAATTTATTCTATACAATACCTCGCCTGTTTAGGGTGTGGGGATAGGGGTGGTTGTGGCATATTCCACATATAATTATCAAACCAAAGCGGTATAAACGGCAAAGGATGATTTATGAATCACTTTTGCCATCGAACATGCGAGCAATCCGCAGCTTTATTAAAACCTCATTGTCCTTTCTTATCTGTGAAACTACATGAATCCGAATAAAAGCATGCATATTTTTACAACAGTTTTAATAAATCAGTTTTAGGCATAATCTAATGGCGAAATAGGTACATGTCACGTACTGGTGACTGCTTCTTAGTTGAATGCTAACCGATCTTGGTAAGGACTATTATTGGGTTTTGTAATCGAAATGTTGTTTTCCTATTTAACTGTTGGTCACACTACAACCTTACATCGAATTGAAGGGGCTCAGCATGGAGTGTATATAGAATTATCGGGCACGATAAACATTCCAGTGATTAAAGCGTCTGCGCAGTTGTTTTCGTATCCTTTGGCACAGTAAAAACTCGAATGAAACGACTCTTGAAAATTCATCCATTTGCAAGCTTTCAGAATAAGCAGAGAAAACCGAACGAACACACTCGTTCATTTAAGCATTGACTATTGGGGTTTCTTTACATAAGCAGATTAGAGACGCATCAAGGTTCTTTTTACTTGGAAAACCAAATATGAATCTTATAGGTTTGCCCTGAATGATACGTGACTAATATATCAGTTTGGGAAAACAAGGGAGCTCTTCTAACAGGTACATCCTACAAACTGCTGGTAAATAATGCATATTGGTGTTAGTTGTACTCTGTCTCAGAATCACGAAATTGCTAAAACTGTGTTAACGGAAACATTAAGATGCAAAACCTTTGAATCAAATCGTCACATCGTGCGACGGGTAATGTCAATTGATTCGCCTTAAATCAACCCTTTTATAGACGCTCGCATATGCGTTAGTGAAATTCTTGTCATCCACCTTGGCTGTGAGAGTCGTCCTATTTACCACAATAAACTTCAACTGGTCTTCTGGATTTTGATGAAGTTTTCCTAGCCTACGTTTTTAACTCAACAAGCTTCCGCATTAGATGTTAATGACAACACTTTGCAAACAGCAAATCAGTCGCATAAACTTTCAGTTATAACATGACACCGCAAATGTGCATAGGATACACCGTGCAGCTTTGATAAGAAGACTTAGCATCAGAGCGTCTAACTGTTAGATGTTCCGTTTTATAGGGTCCCGCCACATGAAAAAAGATTTAAGATTAATCAGTCACGCAGAGCACCATCTTATGCGGCTATATTCGCCGCGATAAGTGATGAATTCACCTAAGATTATTGACATATTCTAATATTGTTGGCTACCAATCAGGCATAAGTGACTTCGTGCACAACGTGTTCTTACCCGAAAATTGTAATGCAGTTTTGGCAGCTCGGAATGTCTAAAATTGGTGCAGATGCGGGATAATGTACAACACACAGCGACAGTAAAGTAATGCTGCACATTTGCGAGCCATATAAAGCTTATTTCTATGTTTTGAATGACTAAACCCAACCAGCACACTGCATCATGCAAACGGCACCCAATATGGAAAGCATCTCGAAGCAATACAATGGTATCATCCACATCACTTTACGGAAATTATAAGATGAAGCCATTCGCAAGTGCAAATTGACAATTATCATAAGTAACAATATGTCTACAACATGTCATCGCAATGAATCGGTATTGCCAAATATCGAGCCTAAAATCATACGTAGACCGCAATAACTCTATACTGGGCAAGATACCAAATATAATGCTCACATTAAAATTTTGGTACTCATCTAGCTACAAATAGCCAATGATTAAAACACACATATTTTGTGCACGTCGGTGAATCTGCTCTACGGCTGTCAGTTATAGCCAAAAAATTAACTTCGTCTCGCTAATCTTCCCTGTCACTGTCTAACGTGCTCGGCATAAACCCTCTACCCTTGTCACTAAATGGATCCTCAATTGAACAATATGTGATAAATGAGATTCATAACGCATTATATATAAGATTTTGCACATATATCCATCACATTACTTTGCATGAAGTAAGCTGTTTTCGGGAACCAAATTTGGCCGTGACCATAACGCTTGAATAAGCGCAAATGTTTGTTACTCTTCTATGTTCCATTGAATAGCAGCCTGGTGGCTAGGTAAACACAAGCCTTTGAAGCCGCGTTCAGAATCATGGGCGTTTAACTTTAATCACAATCGGAGGGGGTCGGCTGCGCCAGAATGTAAGGAACAAGTTATGTTTGTGGTCAATTTAGCCATTGTGATACTTTTGTCAGATGACAATGAATCCACTCCTATTCATACAAGGGTAATTATCGGGTTGATTACGTCGATAGCGCCCTTGTTATGAGCTTACCGCACCTTCCAGTATAACAATCTCATGTCTGTGTGTGATTGTATGATCTATGATTCGTTGAGGACTGGGTTAAAACACCTTCGAGCATTTCAACTATTTTGGTATTGATTGCGCATTGTATTGTGTGGATATAATTGGCCTTATTTTAATGACAGTATGGCAGCATCGATCCGTTAAAACACACACATGACACAATTTCGAAAAGTTATAGTCGTGATTCGCATTCTGGGGTGGGCAGAAGCCACACTAATAGGCAAATACAAGACGAAGAAATATGTTTTCCTTGAGCGACAGATCATAAGTAGTATATATGCACTTTTTTAGAGAGATATCTAGGACAAGCGTCAATGAAACATTCTGACCATGTGATTCAACAAAGTCATTCCGGCTCACTTCAGCTATCCTTCCGCCATTGCTTCATAAACCAATTGAACCGAAGGGCTGATCCTGTCTGGAGTTCGTTGCATAGCGGTGTAAATTAAACGCTTCCCAAGTTATCTTAGATTACCAATTACACAGCCATGCCTTTAGTATCGATATTTCCAGACTCTTGGAACATTCTACTATATAGTTCCGATTCTTGGTTGACGGTATTTGTAATTGCTTTGTCGCATAAATTCCTCATGTCATGCATGTTTGCAGTAGTTTTACGGCCGTTTTTGCTATCAAGCAATTATTGTGGGGTGAAAGCGCGATTGTCATGCCTATTGCCATTGATCTCTTAGATGACCGAATCTGAAACAAAAGCGGACGGAAATAAAAGAAGTCATAGTTGCCCGAGTGCTTAATGTTGGGTCCTTAATCAATCATCATCAATGCACTGTTACAACCATTGAGAATTGACATGTATGCCATTATCCCGCTGTAACATAACGCGCTTATCTTTGCTTGCACAGATATTTGTTAAAACGGAACTTAATCTAACGTGGTGCTAAAACAAGCTTTTTTCCCAGCATCATATAAAGGGTATCTACAACGAAACTCTGGTAAGTACTTAAGTGTCGTTTAATCTATCTGTCGTTTACCACAGCCCCATAAGAACCGTGCTGCAAATCAATACAATCCTAAATCACATTACATCTTAACATACAATTGTACAACATGGCAATTAAAGCACATACAAACAATACCGTGGACAGGAGAAAATATTATATAGAGATATATATATATATATATATAGAGATATATATATATATATATATATAGATATATATATATATATATCTAAATTTATACATCTATAGATATATATATATATTTATATATATATATAAATATATATATATAGATAGAGATCTATCTCTCTCTAGAGAGAGAGATATATAGATATAGATATCTCTCTAGATATATCTCTATATCTCTCTATCTATCTCTATCTATATATATAGATATCTATCTCTATCTCTATATCTATATCTATCTATATATATCTCTATATCTATATATCTCTATCTATATCTCTCTATCTATCTATATATCTCTATATCTATCTATATATATATATCTACTTGTCTAGTATTAAATGTGCCACATGGCAAACTTTATTGACATTGCCAACAACCGGCCAGTATGCTGGATATCATTTAGCTGCACTGTGGCAATTTAGTGGCAAATACAAAAACAAAAAAAAAATATTTTGGTGACATTATCAGATATTTGGCTCTTCAAATTCATTGATTGACAAAGAAAGAGGGTGTACAAATAAAACGTTGGACAATGAAAGCGAATATTGATGTAATTATTGCCGAAGAAATAGCGTTGTTAGCTATACCGGACATGGCATACACTACATGAAGCGAAACGCGATAACCATCACATTGGAGGGACTCACAGTGATGGACCATGTTAAAAGCTTGCTCAATATTGAAATAAAATGTTTTCATCCATTTTGTCTTTTCCGTGTATTGATTAGTTAGTTTTATCATGCATGTCTACTGACGGGTGTCTATGTTTTTCAATGTCTGGGTGTGTGCATGAGTGTGCATGAGTGTCGGTGTGTGAGATGATATAGTGTAAAGATTTGCGGATTGTGAAATACAATTAAAGCTATTGTTGAGATATACCATGCCACCCCATCAATGAATCACCAGGTACTGAACTGTATTGTATGGGTAGCTACGTTTAGTAAGCCTTTCGTACATAATCAATGATGACAGTGTCATTGGCAAGGCAAGATGCAGCTGCAACCACAATGAGTTGCTTATCTGAAGAGAATCGAAGCATCTTGTTTGACGTATCTCTTGCACAACATATATAAAGCAATTACAATAAATCAAAACAAGCTTATCAACATATAACCCCTATCATCCCATCTTCTGTCAGACTAAGTTCATAAAATATGCATGATTTGGTGGGTAGTAAATGCACGACTTGTGCTAAATCATAAACATTTCCGCGTCGCCCGTGGCAATCATCAGCACCTAAAGGATTTTACCTGATCCACTATTAGACAGTGGCTTTTTGCGAAGTCTGCCATATATGCACAAAAGAAGATTACAAATATGGTACGTCGTAACAGGATGTGCTTTATGGCAGATAGAACAATGTATTTTGGCTTTTTGATCATATCAATGCAGGATGCAGCTACCCAGCGCATTTATGCAATTATCGTTTCTGAACTTCAATCACCAGTGGGCAGACTAACACTGTCGATGTGAGGTTACTTTGCGTTCTGAATACAGCAGCACACTCATCTTAGCCGCATCAGGCTGAAATAAAAAGGCATCGGATCTACGGTGGCGAGAGGTCGAGTGTTATCCGGCACATTCATCGTCATGTTAGTGGGGTAAGCAAATAGTCATGGAAAGCATCATTTTACAGTAAGTAGGGGGAAGCAGGTTCAATGGATGATCCTTGAGACATTTTCAAACATGCGAATGTTACATTTGGCTGGAAGCATCTACTGCGAGTCAGGTCTGACATTTACATGTGTTTTTGTTCTTTAGAGATGCTCTGTAATATTTCGAGCGGATCGTGTTTGCATTACTTAATATCAATTATGTTTCAGTATTTACACCTATAAATGCTCTACAGGGCACGTTTGGAACTAACGGTTTCCTTGTCTTTGCCACCCTTAACAAAACTCTCCTCGGAGGCCGTCTGTTTACATTCATCTTAGTTAATTTTGTTATACAGTATAAAGTGCAGGTTCACCGAATTGATTAAATGACGGCGTTTTTATGCCAACGCCCGACAGAGCAGCTTTTTGCTCACAGGCGTTAATAAATAAGGAAAGGTGTATAAAATGAGAAGGGAAAACTATTGTATGCAATATAAATTCAGCTACATAATGAAAGTTCTGTTTGCGAATAAATACCTTTTAACCCAGCGTCTACGAATACTCAGATATTCTATTTTTAGCGTGTACGATATTGCAGGGGTTATAATTGACGATGTTTTTAGCATTCATTCAAATGATTGAGTAGGCGTAAGGAGTTGTGTGCCTTCTCGCAATCTACGCATCTCACCTTTCAAATACCATGCAAACCATTGACATACTGTTTGACCAATCACACAGTTAAATTAATCCTAAGTACGAATGTTCCACCAATGATCACTATTGTGTTATTGACTATCCCAACGGGCATACTTGAATGGCATAAACTGGTCCTGTCGTTTATGAAAGAGAATAATTGCAGTTATTGTGTCAGTAGTCAATGAATAAAATTCCCATTTATCTCCCTGCACAACGCGTGACATGCTGACTCGAGGGCATAGTGGCACGTACTTATACTTTTAATTTTTCTGAAACTATTCATTTATAGATTTAAGGCAGGGCAAGTTATCTTATGTGGTCTTGTTTTTTCTTGGCTTAGCGAATTAGCTGGTATTAGAACTAGTGATAAGCATCAACATCAAAGATGCCCGTAGTTCTGACAAGGGTTTCATCAATATTGTCGT
>CM067343.1:40123245-40260745 GCA_034190875.2 Urechis unicinctus
TATAATAAGCCTTTTACATGCAATGTTTTAATGCTTTTGTCAAAGCAGTATTAACATTATCAAATTCCTCTAAGAATTAAATTTAATTAGCCACAGAAGATCGATGTTCTAGCTGTCTTTTGTTCTTCGTTCCTGCTGCTAATGGCACAGCGTGGCCGGCCTATAGCAGTTCGACAGTTCAGACGATAGTTTTTAATGCACAAAAACCTGTGTGAATTCAGAGATATGCACAGCAGTAGTAATCTCGAGCATGGTGCAACATGTCAGTGGAAAAAAAACACATGAGTTTGGAGAAGTGTTTCGTTTTGATTGTTTAACGCATCACAGATACTGCATGTTTTAATGCAGAACAATCTTACTCTCGCGAGCATCAGTAATATTCAAATTGCATTATGGCTTTTATGAAACTGCGATTGCGTCTAAGCATTGACACTGAGACCTGAACAGACTAACGTTGTATTAAGAATTGTTAGTACCATAATGCTAAAGAATGGTTCGGAAAAGAATGCTCATCGGATATCATACTAATTGAAGCAAATACAAGTACAGGCAAAGTAAATTGTTCTGCATCATGCTCCGCCACAGCTGTTACTCCTGCACGCCATTCAATGTACATGTGGGGAAAGTTTGAGTTCCGCACATTATCAAGACCTCGTCAATTAGCAACAAAGCGGTATTCTTAGGCATTCTGTAGCTTTCAGTGACTGCATCAGCCAACATATAAAGTAAAGAGGAGTGTTGTTTGCTGTGTGTTGTGCAGCATGTTAGGGACCACTTAATGGGGCAAAACAGAGCCTTGCATGATGAATATCTGCGACTGTTGCTGATGGAGCACCTAATGCCTCGAATGTTACAGAAGTATGAAGGATTCTTCATAAAAGGAGATGATGTATTGTGCGAAGAATTGGAACCGGACAATTGCCATCGAAGTGCCTGCCGTAACACATAGAGATATTGTGCATGTGCGGTTAGATATAATGCACTCGGTACACATAAACATAGTGAATTAATATTACTTGAAAAATAATAGATATTTTAATAAATTGAAGCGCAACAAAAGTAAAGGCAATATATTAATATTCGGGAAGCATTCTTATTCGCATGCACTACATGACAATCATGAAGTTTAGCCTGGAAGTGCTTGGGGCGACGTGTCTAACGGGTCGGAGTGGAGTGACAGCGGGGATGGTGATGTGTTAGCACAGTAGTGATTAGTATTCATGCCTGATTACTGCTGCAATAACCTAACCGCCATTGTAATAGACCCAACCAACACTAATACGCATGACAGTGCAAACATACTGTCTGTGATACACACGATATCTTGAAATGCTCGCTCTCATCTAACATTGCAATGTATAGGTTTTGCTGTTCATATGTATTAGAATAGCTGATATCGGGTAGAAAATTGTGCAATTTTTAAGCACCTCAGTTATGTTGTAGCGATTTGATTTCTATCTGTTTTACACTTGATCCGTTGTGCTGCACTGCATACGAATGTCAGAGTTTCGTTATGATTGAACTCCTCTATTACTGTGATAGACGGTGTTTTCGAGTGGCTGGTGTGCAAACCATTGGCTACCTAGGTGTTGTGTGCCCCTCAAACCTACACATACTGAAGCCTTTCAATTTTTAAGCCACGATGGACAATGAAGCAAAGCTGCACGAAAACATAATCTCCCATTACTGTAGGTCTTGCTATTTCTTTCGGATACTCTTATGGCCTTATCCTGCTATTCTCCCTGAATGTCAATGTTAATCCCTTGTGAGTTTCCAAAACAAAGTTCCCTATTTGCATTAGTTAACTTTAAGAAGCAGGATTCGATCAGCATGTGCTGTCTTAATGTTCCGCATGTTTGTCACTTTTTGTAAGTTTATTATACCTAACGTACTTGTTTGTCATGTTCTGCGTAGATAATGATAAGGGAGGTCTGCTATTATCTGCTCTGAGGTCAGCTGATGCAACGACGCGATATCATGTAGACGCTATTAAATGGGCAAATATGTACGCGCCGTAATTATTTACAGAAATTCAGATTTAAATTTCGCTTGAAAACAGCATTAAAGTAGGAATGTGATTGACACACAATATACCGCAATGTAAAGATGATGGAGGATCACATACGATGATACAGGTTGACAATTGTCGATATATGTTAGGGCTAACCGTACGCAATATACGAAATAGAACACATTAAAATGTATATAGTCTCTTGTGTGAACATGGTCAGGTAAGCCTAACCAACGCTTATACTTTTAAGGGTAAAACACGAAACGAATGTCATTTGACATCAATCTTATAAAGCAATACACGTCAAATCCGCCGGCCTATATTTGGAGCTTAAAATAATATTGTATATTATATTCATCATATCCAGATACGTTTTTAGGGTGTTCATTGTGTTATAACAAAATACGCCCATTTACTGTATAGTGATTGTTAGACCCATGTATGAAATTCATCAGATTATGGTGGCACGTGTAAGCTGTACATAATGGTGGCACAACAGGCAGCTAAATAGTTAAAAGGCCACCATGGCGTTTATGCTTAAATTTACAGCCGATTACTGTCTGCCATTAGACCAAATCATATCACTTATATCAGTTTAGCAATATTGATGATTTGAAGAGACCCTAAAACGCTCAGACCGCCTTTCAAAAGGAATGTCGGTCGTCAAAAGTGTAAAATATGATGAAGTATGCTTGATAAGAATAATGTACAATTCATGATTCACCAGCTGAAAGATGAATATACTCGTGAAGTCGCCTGCAGATTACGTTTGTTCAGCTGGTTTATATACTACCCTCAGGTGAGAAAAAAATGTATTTCCTAAATCAATTCGTAGCTTTCCTAGTTATCACTCCAGCAAACGCTACGCTGCCACAATAGCTTATACGCATCTCTCCAATACCATTTTCACGCTCACACATTTACCTTAATCGCACTCACGCATACGTAATGTGTAAACAAAGCCATCACTTGCATTGTGTACTTCAAGCTGAGTACTTTATCGTACAAGGCAGATGTGTTGTTGTCGTCATAAATCACGTTTTTAAAAGGGTTGCTGTTGAGTGCCAAATTCATAACAAACCTACCCTTCATCATAACGTACCCTCTCAGTCATTACACATTATGCATGAAGGATCAGCAATAGCGAGTGTTGCTATCCATCTACATTTTTTCCTGCGTACATCGTGAATGATATTATCAAGATTAACTATTAATATATGCTCCCTACGCCAAAACCAACCAGTTGATCTTGATTCAACAAATAACTGCTTGACTTGACGGGGAACTTAGGGGTTGTTATTGCAGTGCTACATATTTTAGATCAAGCACTCAATTTATGCGTCCATCACTTAAACATGTCTCATTAAGTCTTGTTTGCCAATGGCTGTGGCCTCTGTGTACCGCGATGAGCTCAAAGAGAATTATGCAAAATTACATAGTAGGGGTTATGCTCGAAAGTTGCTATTCCGGCAGGTTGAATAACCATCTGCATTGCTTAGTTACCCATACATCGAACCAATCAATCAATAAGCAAGCTACGACGAGACTTTGGATGATTCACTGCCTGTATGTTTCTTCTAAACACCAAACGATCTAAAGGCTTCTTTCAACTAAGACGTGTACATGACCGAGCGTAATGCGCTTTTGGATACAAATCCGTAATCTTCCATCCAATAAGCTTAAATGTCTATGATGCCACCAGCGCGACCGGATCATAGCAAGAGGGCAGTCCATATGTCCGATATATCTATTTGAAAATTTGAATGCTTGATGAACAGATGAATTGTTACTCTGTGTGGTACAATGGCTATGTTACCTTTATATGCACCGAGTAAACATATGGTGCTTGCCTTATTCCTTTCAATGTACATCAGCTGAATATTAACACATGCCACACGACACGAGGGAATGTGATCACATATACTCATCTTATGCCTGTACTTAATTCAATCTACCGGTGCACAATTCTATATATTATAGTATAAACTCATAGTGTAATGTGTCGTTTATAATAAAAAAATAATTCGCCCTTCCATGTGCGTGTTTGTTTCCTAAAAAGCAACAGCTTGTGGTAATGAGAAATGCTGAGGACTTTTTTTGGATGAAAGTGTACGTAAATATTATCTAATTTCTGAAAGCATATGAGAAAAAACCTTGTGTAATGGACGCTATGCACTAATACAAATCAACTAGATGCAGCAAATCCGACACTCAGCACCTCGTTGCTCGCCTGGTGTCCTGTCAATCTTCAATAATTTGTGCTTAATAACTACTCATAAAACTCATGTTATAGCTTGCCAGAGTGTGCAAACTCCATTTCGAAGGAAATCGTCGGCCATTTGTTCGGACGCAATCACACAGAAACATATTGTGATATGCTATTCAAAATAGGGTTGCTGTTATTGGTATATGACAACTATACAAGCAAACAAGGGTTTAGTAATGAGGTCTTGTAAACTTCATGTCGCCAATAATAATAAAAATGGCAATCAAAGCCAGTTTGCTCATTTGATTGTGATATGAGCAATCAGCATTGTTTATTACTAGCTTACAGACGCATACGAATGCTTGTCTTATTCCCTGTATATGCTGAAATTCATATCATGTCATCTAATTTTAATTACGTGACAACATTTATCCCCTACGACTAAACTTAATCACATACTATCACAGGTTTTACAGCTCAATACAATATGATAGAGACAGAAATACATCAATTGATGTACACATCACGATTAACTTTGTATATTAATATATGTTATTTATTTGCCTGCTTTAGTCAGTTCAAAAGGAAATCACAGTTTTTATCGATGTTGGTATTTGGATGGTTCTCGTTATGAACGGCAGATCTCTTTATGATACGTATAGCAGCTTTGTCAAAGATGATATTGGCTAATATTTATGATCAACCTTTGTTGAATAAATCATTTTGGTGGGGGCATCAACGGACGTCTAGATAGTTACTTTAGACTTCTGCTAGCGCCAATGTCATTCCATAGCATGTCAATTACTCTCAGCGTCTGAATTGGGATGACATACCGAGTATTTGATTGGGATATAATGGGAGTGCCTAGTTTTATTTATTCGGAGCACTAATCTCATACCACCATCCTCTTCCAAACACTAATTTGCAATGAAAGAAGTGGCAGAATGTATTCAAAATCTAGGAATTACGTCAGGAAGTATATTTCGCTGTTATTGAATCACCATTCGAACCAAAGCCATCACAGGAACACAATACCTGCATGGTGTTCATTATGCTCTCCTATGACAATATACTTTATCAAAGGTTGTCAGGAAAACCGTGGGTTTACCGTTTCTTAACACCCTATTGCCGACTTGTGACATTCGATTCATCCGCAACATACTACTCTCTGGGGGACTCTAAATACATGTATATACGCATGTGACTTTGAGATTAAATTAAGTGTATACATCGTCGCTCTTTGTACAGTAGAATATTGAATAAATGGCATCTTAAAAAAGGTTTAATAATTATGTGAAGATGATAGCATTGCGTTGACTCACACAATTATCGTCAAATTAAAAATAGGTAAGTGCTTGTTTCACGCCAGGATCCAGACGTGAACTAAGCCTGCCAATATCACAGACGATTAAGCACACATTTCATCAAATCACATCATAATGATTAAGAACCATGGCAAAACAATAGCGCCACCAACAGAATGAACATTGACCTCATGTGTTAACCATTTGGTAACTGTGAACGTTCATCTGCATCAAGATGATTAATCGGTCTTGATGGGTTGGTAAGCCTACAATAAAACTTGCTTCAAGAAGCAATTTGTGAACATATATCAATTCTAGGTATTAATGTTGCAATGCTATTCACCTCTCAGCGCCTATAAGTGTATATGATGATGTACACAGTTGACATATATCTGTGTGATCCAAGCAAGCTGTCTCTATTACGACGCAAGGACATCACTGAGCATGGCATGCTGCCTATACATTAACAGATGAACGATCTAGTTACGCAATTTAAGAATAATGTTGGCAACTGTTGAACTGGCTTTCACTTACCATATATCTCCATAAAGGATCCACTAGCTTCACGCAGTGGTCGGGTTACTTACTGATTCAACATGTAAGCCTGGCCAATAACTTCAATACCTGATGATATTTAAACTGTAAACAACCATCCCAATCTTATGTCATCTGAAGATGGATATTTATTTACCCATTAGTGCGGAACATAAGAATATGTTCCCTGTCATCTTCTGCCAGCTTCTGCGAGAACAGCTATGAAAAATGTTGAATAATTGTGTAAACAAATTTGTTTTGAAACGTTGAGATTGGTTTGCGTGTGAAAATATGGTTATAAGGCCGCATGACTTACGTAAGTTGCTTCGCCACGGCAGACTGCGTGGATATTGATGATGCTTATTTGGAGATGCATTCATATGCATTTGGAACAAATACAGTTTTGGTTCGATTGCTGACGATCATACAAGGTACCAAATCTCGTAACTTATTTTATATGATAGTTAAATAATGTGAGTGTCTCCCACAAGGAGACCCACTCAGAGATTCATCGAATACAGGCAATTAAGTTAATATCAAAGGGCTTGATATTATCGGCTTGTTTCGTTGTGATTGTGTGGCCGAGCTTATATTGCTTTTGCATTTGATACAGACCCTGCATTTATTCCACGTTATCGCATGGCACCCTACTCTCAGCCAATCAGAGCTCGACAAAAAGCTCGGTCTTTTTCCTTTATCGCCTCAAACGCACAGTTTGCCGCGCGATTACTGCAACCCTGTCGATATATCACCGAGAAAATTGTTTCATTTGAGAAGGTCCCTCACCGAGCACCGCTGCTGTAGCATGGCAACTACGGAGGTTCGTAATATCACGCACACCTTGCAAATCTTATAACGAAGGTTTTCTCAAGAGTCAATTGCTTGCCAGCCGCTAATCTGGTTGCGTAACGCTCATCGAGAAGTCACGGTACTATCCCATTTCCCCGGAATCATGCTGAGGCGCGAAATTGTAACACCTGCCGAGCCGTCTCTACTGCGCTACAGTGTTGCTAGCATCAAACAACGACGAAGTCGGCGGAGCTATGATTGCCGGAGTTGGGAAGATTCTGCTAGCCTCACACAACAAAAATCGAAGAATATTCCAATCAGGAACACTAGATCCGTCGCAAATTCACTGGCGTCGAAAAAAGATAAATCTCCGAGATTTCCTATAGTTGAAACCATCATGACAGGCAGCTGAGGCCGAATGGGGGATTAAGCGACTACCTCTCATATTTACAGGTCCCAGGCAGATACCTTACATAACATAGGTTCACCCTAATTTTTATTATTAGGAGGTGCCATCGCGATTAGTATGTTATCGCATGGTCACGCTAATGATATGGGGAAAGACATTCGGTCGCTCCGCGTCCTCGTGTTTTTTCATCCACGTGACCATGCGATAACCAACACTAAGCACTTTGTCCACGGACGAACAACCCATCAAAGTGAACATGTGCTGAGTGTTGTTCTGCACGTTGCAACTCATTACTTAATTGAGACCTGATTTCCTATCTACAACAAGAAACCAGATTATTGCGTCATGGTTCACCTATGATTTACCATCAGACGATGCGATGCGCATGCGCTGGCACCTACGAACTTCCCCATAGGCAATGGACACGATCTGCCCATCTGACCGGCGGGAGACAGACGGATGCAGATATTAATGAACGAAACATCAAAACAGTTTTCCGTTTAGTGTGAGATTGTGAAACTGGTTTTTCATTTCGGTGAACTCTTCATTGCCATCAACATGGGTACCAAGGTGATTGATAACGAGGTTAGGCTTATGTAAGGTAGTTTTTATGTCTATAATTTAAGCTGTGCATGTAATCAATGGATTAATGGCTTGCCAAGAAGGCTTCTCGTGCATGTCATTTGTACAACATCCTGAAAGGTTGTTTGCCAAGTCATTACAAACTATACATCTGAACAGTTGTAGAAAGTCAGTAAAAACTACCCAAACCAAATACTCGAGTCTATTTTTCAATGTCGATTTTTCCTTGTCTTTCGTTTTTGTCTCGACACACTGACTCCTTGTTCACGCGAATTCAAACAACCGTCGTATCACATTCAAGTTCCCACCCAATCTTGGCTATGTGTTATTAGACAGACTTTTTTTTCATGATTTCACTTAATGCGCTGACAATTCAATTGCGGAAAGAGCCATTCCGATTGTAAGATTCCAATCTTTTATGTGTTTCCTTCTTCCGAATATTTTCTTTTCTTTGAATCGACAATCACACTTTGTCGCATATTGATGTTCTGCCACCCACCTCAACATTCCGGTCGCGTCTTGCAGTCTGCACACACTGACACCTCCTACCAGGCCTCTATTCATTACAATTATCTTTGACAGGTGGATTTTTACCTCAGGCTATTTACCCCTGTTTCCATTTATTGAAACCATCTTTCCTGTCAACGGAAGGGTTCATTGACAAATGACACATACCGCGTAGTCATTGTCCATGCCAGTATTAAATAATAACATAATCTCAAGTTGGGTTTCTTCATCAACATGTTGGAAAACATGAGGTATCCTTTTGATACTCGCATTCGCTACATGGCTGTGTTTGTTCATACTGGTGGTCGATGCGGAGTCTCCGTGCGCAATCATGCCAGAAATGGGTCAAGATTAACATGACTCTGACAATCGTAAAAGTTGTCTAATAAAGTTGAATAAATATTGTTAGATACCGTCATAATATATGTAAAAAGCAAATAGCTCACCAGTAAACGCTTGCCATTGATTGAACACGTGTTAAAGTAACAAAGAAAGAGGCTGTGAGTTCATCATATGCAATTGCAACAACATGCTGGAATTTATCTAACATCAAACAGCCACATCCATCCGGGCTTGTATGAATGTCATCCATTGCCGTATTTGTGGATTTATACCTTTCGTCGTCTCGCCTCTTGACTATTTCAATGGTTAATTTTATTGACTCGATACAGGTGAGCTCTGGGATGAATCTGCTACTAAGGGCAATACAAATTTGTATTCATTTATGAAAGCGATGCTTTTTGTCCGTCGTAAGCCAAAACATATTACAAACGAATTTGCAACTAGATTATAACAAACATGGCTGCGTCCTGCGCGCACTGATCATGCCTGTCGTGGAAACAAAATACGTTTTTCAACCTACAGGAATTCTCACCTTAGCTTGTCATGGGTGTGAATCTTACAGAAATCGCGGACACTAGACAACTTCAGCTTGAGTTAAACCAGACTTTGTATGAAAATATCCCTACGTGACATCAGAACACATTAGGCATACCCTTTATGATCAATCATAATGCTCAGATGAAGCTTCAAAGGCACATGAGATTTCTTTTTATCAACAACCAGCAAAGGTCGTTATGGCCACTTTGACATTGAAAATGTAGCAGCACCCTGAAAGACACATACTAAACAACGCAGACAGATAAATCGGCGAAGGATAGTGCATCATGGCTGCTTGTGAAAGCCAACTTATTTGTGGTTTGTATGAATGACGCCTTTTAAACGGGTACTGGAGATGACAGAGCGTCGTTGGACGCATAGCTGAGCATTGAGCATCATCCAGTAAATCATGTGGCGTTAGTCTACAAGACTTGCACGTTTATAGGATGAATCTGAGATAATTATAAATGGAGTGTTGAATTACATGATTTTTCGTTTGTGTAATAGCAATCTTTTACTCTAACTAATCGACGTTATTATATTTTCCCGCTGTTTGTAGATACAATTATAACATTTACCAGAGGGTCTGTAACAAATTGCTTGATGAAAAAAGTTTGGCTGGGATACTTTAAAATCTTCCTACAAAGTGTGATATGTTAAAAAGTGCTGGTACCTTATGTGCATGGAGCCAATAATTAATAAGTACTGGTTCTTAAATCAATAAAGCTACTTAACACTACACTTTATGTTTCGAGTGATCTTTTACGCAACAAAACGTACATTTATATAAATCTAAATACCGCACATATTTGAGCATATGAATACAAAACTGCGTTTGAAACAGTTTGAACATAAAGTTGAAACGTCGCTCCAAACGGAACAGCAAACCATCAGAACCTAAAGTTGCAAACACTGCATATGATATATAGGCATGTATTATGGTTTGTCACATAACATACACAAGCGACGATTCTTGTTGATGTTAGTTCGAATAATGTTTTTCACAAGATGCAAAATGAATATCAAATAACGATACATAACAAACGTTTTTATATTTTCCGCTGTGCCACTTATGAACAATAAGTTTTATCCATGGAATGATCCAAATGATCTAAATGGACCATATTACTCATATTACTCATAGGATAACCTATGGTGGTGTTTAAAGGCCCCGAAACCCATGCCGTTGCATAGACAATTGTCCATTCAGTACGTCAATTCTACAATGCATACATAATAACTTATCGGTGGTAGTATGGTCAAGTGATAGCTAAATGCTATTCCAGGCATGCGGCTGAACCGTCAATGCTACATACCTATGGATGATGGTATTGAAGTGTATCACGATTAGCGTAACTGGACCAGCTGAGGCATGGGCTTCGTCATCGAATAGGGAATCAGTCGCGGTGAGCCAATAGCACCCATAGAACAATTAGCACCTGGTAACACAAAGCCACATAACCCTGACCGGCTTCCGGGGATCACTATCCGTGGTCAATAGACATGGAGGCAAATACTCCCGGGTGAGGGACTATACCGTACTCTGAGAGGATCAGCTACTATCAGAAGCTGTCGATTACAATCTAAGCACCATTATCTGAACGATTTTAGTTGCGTGTTGCAAGCTAGTTCTTCGAGAAAATAATGGATGTTTTCAGGTGTAGCGTGTATCTACTGAAGCGATTGCGCAACCCAATATGCTTAGCTTTTCTATTGCACGCTATTCGTCATACGCATTTGACGAAATACTCAAATCATGTAAAACAGGGCATTCAGAATGACACGAATCGCGAGTGAATTCATTGTGAAGTTTGAGGGGCGGCAGACTACTGAGGCCTTAAGTTGGTCGGTTAACAACACGTGGCATCTGTATAATTCGGTATACATTGCAAGGCAAAGACGTAAAGCTGATAGTTTTGAGCAATTTTGAACACAATGCCATATAAAATGCTGAATATTGTAGGAGGCAGTGTCCTGCAAATAATCCACAATGGCACCTTCCGTCCCTGTCCTCTATGTACCCCATTATACGAGTCAAGTATCGGACGTACCGTGATTGTCATTCTATACGGCCCTGTGCATCGGGTCATGTCGGATCAGATAACTTATAGGAGAAGTATCCAGGTTCATTGGTTGAAGCCCAATGTGACAGCAACTAGCCTGCGAAAAACACTGTATGGCACATTCGTGTTAGCCTTGACATAGCCTTGTTCCTACATATCTAGCTGTTTTCTATTATGAACATCCGTCTCGTAACATCCAACCTCCGAAAACCAAATGCATCAACAAATTTTGCGCCATGGCAACCAGACTCATATTTATTCAATAGAGGCCATAAGCTTTCATTTACGTCTTGTGTAGTTTTGGTAGATTTGGACAAACTTACAGCACAGCCATCGTCGAATGAATTTGGTGATGTATAAAGCAATAGTGCTTTGGTATATGCCAGTTATCATATCGGATGGTCCCGAATATATATTGGTATTCATAATTTATCACCGTCTTTCGTCAAGCCTTTGGCCTGCACGATAATGCTGTGTGAAATGTGGTCAGGACTCAAGGTGAATGTTTGAAAGCTTCCAATACATTGTGGATTAAATGTAATTTATAATGATCTGTACTCTGTATCTCTGCAGCCATCAGTCTCGCGCAGCTCCTGTGGATCTGATGTTTATCCAATCGCTCATGCGACATGCCTTTTATAACATTGGGTTTTTTTATACACTAGAAAAGCAAACAATCAATTCGGATTATGATCAATTGATCATACCATCTTTTTTATCATAATATGTTACATACTCATTTAAAGACTGGGCATAGAAATGGGAAAAGTACAACTCCAGTTATATAGTGAACTGAAATAAATTGAACTAGTACCATCGACATTTTTTTGAAGAATCATGTCCAAGACAAATGGTGCTATTGAACGCTAGCTTATTCGAAAGTTAATATGTAAGGACCCAGTAAAGTGAAATGATTGAAATGCTGGCTGATGCTTAATTGGAACCAATTGAAATCGCATTGTGTAAGAAGAGGTGCAAATGGAAGCAGTCAAAACACAAATATAAGCAGTGCTTAGTTGAAAGTATACACCCTATTATGGTTTTATGCAGGAGTCTCAGGTATCCAATTTCGGAGTCTCTTTCCCAACAAGAGGTAAATCCCTTGGACAAATTACACAGATAACACATATAGAATCATCAAGACTGCCATCCATGGCTGCGTTCTTGTGTAGAAATATTAATATTGAAATTCTCATGTTCTCAATACGGTAACAATCTGCATGTTCAAGTAGTACCTATTGAAACAAACATTGAGACACGTATCAGTTATTCCTGGTAGAGTATGTATATGCGATTTAAACGGGATTACAGCAGTCACAAGAAAAAAAGAAGTTTAACACATATTAAATGTTGATAGCTTTAAAACATCGAAATATAACCAACATAGGAACGTAAGGTCCTATTGACATTTATCTAAGGCAATAATTCCATTAAGATCCCTTTTAGAGTTGACAAGCTACGCATTCACTGCATCGAGGTATATTAGTCATGAAATTGGTGGCGCACCCCCCCCCCCCCCAAAAACATCCCACACTACTCACACCGATTTACCCTATTTTGTTTTTACAAAGCATGTGTATGTGTGTGCATGTGTGTGTGTATGTGTGTGTGTGTGTGTGTGTGTGTGTGTGTGTGTGTGTGTGTGTGTGTGTGTGTGTGTGTGTGTGTGTGTGTGTGTGTGTGTGTGTGTGTGTGTGTGTGTGTGTGTGCGCGCGCGCGCGTGTGTGTGTGTTTTTGTGTATTTCACGACGTAATTACCTGGGGCGTTATGCAATGGGCTCGAAAATCGTCATTCAGGCACTATCATACGTTTATGTGCTTGTCGCATAACGGTGTTCGTCCATCATGACAAATCTAAATATCTGTAAAGATGGTCATTTACTGATGGCTCGGATGATTGTCTGTTTGTCTATAAGTATGCACATTTTGCCATGCACGCCTTTCTCTCAAACTGCAAAGCCGCGAGATAAGATGATAATATGAATATATGTGAGGAGAGACGAATAAAACGACCTGCGAAACCGCATCGTGCTGTTATCTACAACCCGGGCAATGTTACTATGTTCTAACATGATTTTAAAAAGCCATGGTGATGATAAGAGTGGAAAACACCAGGCGTTGTGCAACCTTCAGATGAAAATATTTTAGCAAGACTTCGAGTGATTACCCAATTAATGGCATATCAACTGTCGGTAGATATTAGTGCTTCATATACAGACAGCTTTGGTATTAAACTGGTCATCATGGGTTTGTATTAAAACCGGATTGAATCTGCTCAACGGATTCGCAGATGAACAGCCCATCAACGTAGACATGTCCCGGTCATTCTTAGGCTTGTCGCGTCTCCAAGACAGATTCAAGCCTGATTACACGCCTACAATAATCCTCTCCGTAGATCAGGTTGACAACATGAAAGCTGCTGGTTTATGTGACAGCAGAATGGCGGATTATTTTGTCCATGCACCTTTTTTCGAGGCAGTAGCTAGAGATTCGTTGCCAAAACAGCATTTATATAGTGATATCAAGATATTTTACAAAACTTAATCAATCAAATATAGCATACGTCTCATTAGTTATTTGATATAACATTAGAATTGCCACGGTAAATTCCATCGTAACGATTACAGCATACAGAATATTTCCCAAAGAACCAACATTATAGTGCTCATTATGCCTGCATACTAGATTAAAGCAAACCAAGGGTTCTTGTAATGGACGGAATAAATATGATTTCGGTCACAATATGCACCAGTTAAGGAAACTTAAATGCCATGCAGATATCAATTAAACGGCCAGAAATAACAAATATCTATAAAACAGATCTCAGAACATAACGGAGTAATAAAACTGTGAATTCAAGATTACGATTCAAAGAAATTTGGAACGGCATTCTATCAATTATGATAGGATGGGCGTTTTCAGTTGCAAAATTGTTTGTGTCGACAAAGAGAGACTAAAACAGTGGCATTTCCATCGCGCTGCTGTACAATCGTTAACATGTCGTGCTATGAGGCAACAGGCATGATTATGACTTGACAAAATGGTTCAGGCTACCTGTGGCATTTGGTGTCCTCCACGTAAAGTGAAAGTCAATAATATTTAGCCATCACGTAGGGACAGCGCGCTTGTTACTTCAAAAGACCAATTAAATATGTAGTGCGTATTGAGTTATCAATGTAATGAGCGATAGTTGCATTTATATTGACTTACTTATCGTCATTTTTTATCTTTATCTTAAACAAAAGATGCATAGCGCTCGTGCACACATAAATTCGGGGTTGAGATACTGGATCATGCTTCTGATCATATTAGCCTTTCATTTACTCATTGTTAGCATAGGCACAGTGTAATGAACTGAGGAATATGAATCCATGAACTGACAGTTGGAAAGTAATATTTTAATATGATTTATGTGTTTATGCGATCATTATCTGGAATGTCTGTGCCTGTATGTATATGTGAATATCTGTAGGTTTTTTGTCTATGTATGTGTGTTTGCATCTTACTTAACTGAAAGAGAACATGAACAGGATTCACGAGTTCACTAAGTTAAAAGGCTATGGCTTGGGGAATCATCATGAATCACACCTGATAAGCATTGAGTCAAAATATGAGCGAAATAAGGCAATACTATGTTTTCTATCTTTGTGGCCTTGTCATCTCTCATCTTTTCTGATTGACGTCTGCGGATATCAACTCTGACAGCGGATGCAACACATAAACCATTCGGTGTGGCTCAAAAAGCAATCAGTGTCAACCGTACCATTAATAAATCTTAAACCAACTTTTGTACACGCCATAATCCGCGCTAGTTCCAATATTAAGCTAAATAAATCCAACAGAATCACTGAAACTGGATGAAAAGGTCTGATGGAAGCCATGACAAATATCATTGTGAAGTCGTAACGTGCCTCATTCATCACATGTTTTCCATGACGCAGCCTTGGTGTGGCGGTGTAAGAGGTTTTACGAGGACAACTTGACACAGGGAAAGATAAGATTGCCTACAAAGCGGTCGTATATAAGTGGTAGGTGACAGTCTAGCTACCGACATATATGCTTAACTACCACACAGACTTTGTAATGACGATTTAAATATTTGCTCTGTTAACGACATGTAGTATGGCTCATCGCATGAAAATCTTCATCACATAAGAATTTTGATCGCAACTTGCAGCGCATCCCATTTAAGTGGTTACACAGCTGCCAATTTACAAAACACCTATGCATCCTTCGCATTCTTGCGTGGTCTCTGTTATTACAACAGTTGATAGAAGTGACTCGCTTACTCCAGTAATGTATCCGATGAAAATTGTAATAAGTAACTTACAGATCGGAACAGAGCGAAGGCGAGATGCTGCGAACGATGCCCTATCTTTACTTATGCACATACGCATATATATATATATATATATATATATATATATATATATATATATATATATATATATATATATATATATATATATATATATATATATATATATATATATATATATATATATATATATATATATATATATATATATATATATATATATATATATATGAAGCAGTGTTTTCCTCCAAATCACACGTCATTCATTTTAAATAGACCTACTCAGTTTTATTTTATATATGTTTACATAATTTATCAGGCCGTCTTTCGATATATCGATTCATCATAGCCGAGAGAGCACCAAGGATGTTAGGTGTACGTTTGTTAGTATTATCTAACCATATGTGTTGCATATTACCTGCCATAATAATGATGATTTTGTCCTCGGTAAAGTTCATAAATGGGGAAAATTAAACCCATTGTAACAAATGACACGCACATTATACAATGGCAATAAACAGTAGCTGTCTTCTGATGCCAATCACTTAGTACAGTCGCATGTACACTACACAGCTTAAACGCTTATCACGCTAAATTCATTTAGAATGTTCTATGCTAACAACTTGGCAATATTAGCGAAGATGGGCGATGGGTAAATATAACACTAATATCGTAATATTTCGGCGCGTATGATTCCAGCTGATGCAATGATTGACATGCTGTGAATAAATACATCACGTAGGAGGACATAATGTGTTCCGAAAATGAACAACACACATGAAGAAGTAATGATTACATCTACCCAGTGTTTCATTTTTTCGTTCGGTCAAATAATGTTACTGGCGTTTAGTAAGTGTTGGACCTGTGTTTTTTCAGGATTTAAAGAGACATATACACTCAATATATCTGCTTTCTGATGGTTATCAACATTGAATAAACATATAATTTTACATCATGATTAACATCATATCGATTCAATACAATACCATAGCAAATTCGATGTGTCAGCAATATTCGTGCAATATCCCGGATGCTTGAATACTACTTTAGCATAGTACTTATCGTAAATTTAAATCAACAATGATATTAATAAATTGCTCCTTCCGTCAAGGGTATAACATCAATGTTTGGAAGCGGACTGCGGTATGAGATCAAAGTTTTTTATTCGTGACCAGACAGCAAAGGTACAACTATTTAAATGTTAGAACGCCCATACTATCATAATGAAATACTGCGCACGTCACCGCATCCAGCCGCAAAACGTTAATTTTATGAAATGATAACAGAAATAGCGTGGCATGGTATTGCATAACGCTAGCATCATTACGTCAGTAAGATAATAACTCAGGCGTGAGCTGATGCTTTTACTACTAGGGAACGCCATATGAAAGAAGAGGAAATTAAATGTCTAGTTTATCTTTGTCCGTACAATGTTGGAAATACTTGAACAATTGTCGCATATCGCTTGCGCATGTGATACAAAAGTAAAAACCGACGTCAGCTTGGGCATCTGCTTGAGTGGTTCGATCGGTCAGATGCATTTCATATCCACAACTGAGACATCCAATGCAATGATAGGCAATTTTATCTTAGTTTGGAGATGTCACCAATACTCGAATTTCATGTTCGTCATGGCTAACACTGTAGGACATGGTTGATTGCGCACAATTAGACAAGGTATATCTAATCTCTTAGAGACAACATTTCAGGTGGAATTAAAAGCCTAAGCCTAATTATTTGAGCAGATTAAAATTTGCTTTTTACTTTACTGTCACTAGTGCCTAGAAAAACATATCCTGCCCACAGTCATCGTTGTTATTAAAGCGTCTGGCGCTCATTCGATTCGTGATGGACAGGATATCACGTGCGTGATATAAGCAGGGTTCAAGTACAAAGTACTTAGAAATGTCCAGACGCTCGAGGACCAACACAGTGTGTCATGTATGATTTCCCCCTCCAAAGTCTCGTATCCTAACGACTGAGTTCGTGTTTATACTCAGTTTATGGCAAAATACTCTTAGAATTAAGAGATTATTAACGACCATTGCTACTTATGGTTGGCCACGCCAGGGTCACTAAACCATCCTTTGCCATTTATAGCCGGTCGTATATCAAAGTGACTTCAGCAATAGAGGACATTGCCGTAAAAGTAGATTGAATGCATGCTCCCGTGTCTTCGGAATCATAAAGGTTCGTGAAATTGTAAATTTATAGCTGTTCTGTCTTGCAGGCCGTACGCATTATGTGCAATCCACCATTAAGGCGACTACTGTTCAGCGTTTGTTTTAAAGAGCTGTGTCATCTCTTCAAGCGTAAATTCGAAGGTCGGTGTGAATTATTTACACTTTCTGTGTACTTGAATTGCTATCTCGCGTTTTCCTCCGGAATACGCAGTAAACCATGTGGTCTGTTTGCCAATGTTAAATTGATGTTTTAATGATCTTAATGTAAAGGATGTAAATCGCCAGATTAAAGTATCTTCGTTGCTGCATACTGGTTATCCTTTAGAGCAAACAAAGCATTGGATAGGAAACATAATACAAGTGTGTCGGATAGAACGAACGTCATCTTTCACACCCCACTGTTCAATGTTTGGGTTCCACTTGGTATACATGGTAAGTGACCGGTCACTACGGCCGAACGGGGATTTAACAGTGAAATACAAACTTAACGGAATTGGTTTGGTTTGCTTGTGGTATGTGACTGGCATATAAAGCGTACACGGATTATGGTGGTGTCTACAGGCACAAAAATTTAATATGTGCTTAATGGTTCATCTTCAATCATAGACTCTGCTATAGCTAGGATGTGCAAACGTGAGCTTATGTTTCAGGCCAACTATAATGTCGGATAACTCGCTGCTGAAACGTAATTAGAAGTACTAAATCATCGCTGTTTAGTACCTTCCAAAATTGAATAAGCCGGCATTTTAATCCTCGCCAAAAAAGTTCGTCATTCCTATTTGTCCATTACGCCTTTGAATGGGGTTGCTACGTCGTTTATTGCATTGCTTTATGATAAACTAGCGCCATGAAAGGTGTTCAACGACCATCATATCATTATGATTAGCCATATTGTGCTCGTACAGAAGTATGCTACAAGCATTAACTTTGACGTGATATCAACTTAATCCATCATGCTGCTTTATTGCATATTACGCTATGGTGAGACGTATCGGCGCAGCTACTATTCGGCAGTAGTCTATCATGCTGTCATCTATTTTGTCTGTTTTATATTTACTCGCTTGACAATGCTCTGTTAATGACAACTGTAGTATGGCTCATCGCATGAAAATCTTTCTCTGTTAACGACATAAGAATTTTGATCGCAACTTGCAGCGCTCATCCCATTGAAATGGTTACACAGCTGCCAATTTACAAAAACACCTAAGGCATCCTTCGCATTCTTGCGTGGTCTCTGTTATTACAACAGTTGATTATGACTCCTTCGCATCCAGTAATGTATCCGATGAAAATTGTAATAAGAACTTACAGATCGGAACAGAGCGAAGGCGAGATTATGCGAACGATGCCAATAACAGTACTTATGTAACTATGCCATATATATATACAGTCGCATGTACACTATATATATAAACGCTTATCACGCTAAATTCATTTATATGTTATATATATAACAACTATGGCAATATTAGCGATAGATGGGCGATCTATATATATATAATACTATATCGTATATATTTCGGCGCGTATGATTCCATATGATGCAATATTGACATCTGTGAATAAATACATCATAGGATATACATAATGTGTTCCGAAAATGATATACACACATGAAGAAGTAATGATTACATCTACCCAGTGTTTCATTTTTTCGTTGTTTTCCTCAAATCACACGTCATGTTTCTGGCGACCTACTTAGTAAGTATTGGACCTATATTTTTTCAGGATTTAAAGAGACCGTCTTTCGATATATCGCTTTCATGATGGCCGAGATTGCAATAAACATATAGGTTTACATCATGATTAACATCATATCGATTCAATACAATACGTGTTAGCAAATTCGATGTGTCAGCAATATTCGTGCAATATCCCGGTGCTTGAATACTACTTTAGCATAGTAATTATCGTAAATTTAAATCAACAATGATAATAATAAATTGCTCCTTCCGTCAATTGGTATAACATCAATGTTTCTGAAGCGGACTGCGGTATGAGATACAGTTTTTTATTCGTGACCAGACAGCAAAGGTACACGCTATTTAAATGTTAGAACGCCCATACTATCATAATGAAAATACTGCGCACGTCACCGCATCCAGCCGCAAAACGTTAATTTTATGAAATGATAACAGAAATTTCGTGGCATGATTGCATAACGCTAGCAATCATTACGTCAGTAAGATAATACACTCAGGCGATGAGCTAATGCTTTTACTACTAGGGAACGCCATATGAAAGAAGAGGAAATTACAATACCCTAGTTTATTTTTCGTTCCGTACAATAATGTTAATACTTGAGTAAGTGTTCGCATATGTTTTTTCCGCATTGATACAAAAGTAAAAACCGACGTCAGCTTGGGCATCTGCTTGAGTGGTTCGATCGGTCAGATGCATTTCATATCCACAACTGAGACATCCAATGCAATCATAGGCAATTTTATCTTAGTTTGGAGATGTCACCAATATTCTCGAATTTCATGTTCGTCATGGCTAACACTGTAGGACATGGTTGATTGCGCACAATTAGACAAGGTATATCTAATCTCTTAGAGACAAACATTTCAGGTGGAATTAAAAGCCTAATTATTTGAGCAGATTAAAATTTGCTTTTTACTTTACTGTCACTAGTGCCTAGAAAAACATATCCTGCCCACAGTCATCGTTGTTATTAAAGCGTCTGGCGCTCATTCGATTCGTGATGGCCCAGGATATCACGTGCGTGATATAGGCAGGGTTCAAGTACAAAGTACTTAGAAATGTCCAGACGCTCGAGGACCAACACAGTGTGTCATGTATGATTTCCCCCTCCAAAGTCTCGTATCCTAACGACTGAGTTCGTGTTTATACTCAGTTTATGGCAAAATACTCTTAGAATTAAGAGATTATTAACGACCATTGCAACTTATGGTGGGCCACGCCAGGGTCACTAAACCATCCTTTGCCATTTATAGCCGGTCGTATATCAAAGTGACTTCAGCAATAGAGGACATTGCCGTAAAAGTAGATTGAACGCATGCTCCCGTGTCTTCGGAATCATAAAGGTTCGTGAAATTGTAAATTTATAGCTGTTCTGTCTTGCAGGCCGTACGCATTATGCGCAATACACCATTAAGGCGACTACTGTTCAGCGTTTGTTTTAAAGAGCTGTGTCATCTTTTCAAGCGTAAATTCGAAGGTCGGTGTGACTTATTTACACTTTCTGTGTACTTGAATTGTTATCTCGCGTTTTCCTCCGGAATACGCAGTAAACCATGTGGTCTGTTTGCCAATGTTAAATTGATGTTTTAATGATCTTAATGTAAAGGATGTAAATCGCCAGATTAAAGTATCTTCGTTGCTGCACACTGGTTATCCTTTAGAGCAAACAAAGCATTGGATAGGAAACATAATACAAGTGTGTCGGATAGAACGAACGTCATCTTTCACACCCAATGTTCAATGTTTGGGTTCCACTTGGTATACATGGTAAGTGACCGGTCACTACGGCCGAACGGGGATTTAACAGTGAAATACAAACATAACGGAATTGGTTTGGTTTGCTTGTGGTATGTGACTGGCATATAAAGCGTACAGGGATTATGGTGGTGTCTACAGGCACAAAAATTTAATATGTGCTTAATGGTTCATCTTCAATCATAGACTCTGCTATAGCTAGGATGTGCAAACGTGAGCTTATGTTTCAGGCCAACTATAATGTCGGATAGCACTCTGCTGAAACGTAATTAGAAGTACTAAATCATCGCTGTTTAGTTCCTTCCAAAATTGAATAAGCCGGCATTTTATTCCTCGCAAAAAAAGTTCGTCATTCCTATTTGTCCATTACGCCTTTGAATGGGGTTGCTACGTCGTTTATTGCAGTGCTTTATGATAAACTAGCGCCATGAAAGGTGTTCAACGACCATCATATCAGGCGCGTGTGAGTATGATTAGCCATATTTTGCTCGTACAGAAGTATGCTACAAGCATTAACTTTGACGCGATATCAACTTAATCCATCATGCTGCTTTATTGCATATTACGCTGTGGTGAGACGTATCGGCGCAGCTACTATTCGGCAATAGTCTATCATACTCTCATCTATTTTGTCTGTTTATTATATTTACTCGCTAATATCAAATAAATATATATATATAAATATATATATGTATATATACATATATATATATATATAAATAAGAAAGATGTAGGGATATATATAGACATATAGATACATTATATATATATATATATATATAAATATAGATATATATAGATATATATATATATATTTATATATATATATATATATATATATATATATATGTATATATATATCCCCCTCACAGATATATATATATATATATATATATATATATATATATATACTATATATACATATATATATATATATATATATATATATATATATATATATGTATATAATATATATATATATATATATATATATATATATATATTTATATTTATAAAGCTAAAATGCTGCTTAGTTTCATTCCCTCTCACTTAATATTGCCTGAGTAATCCCAAGTATCATGAGCGCCCTTTTCCTTTTTGGTTTGCTTTACTTGTTTCCTTAACGTTCAAACTAGGGCACAGTAAGCCAAAAATATGATATGGTGTTTTTTGTCATGATTAACTGATAGACTAGTTGTGGTTAATTCGCCGAACTAACGCTTTTATGGAGTAAAGGTTATCATCTGATTATCGAGAAGTCTGCCTGTTTTTCATGATGCTTTATTATAGCCATGGCAAAGCTTGATGGACATAACATAAGGCGGTTTTTGAGAAGATGATATCTTTTCCCTGATATATTGTTTTACCAGAAATGGGATTAGCTTTGCCAACCGCTTGCTTGGTCACAAAGTACAGGTTACTACTGCGAGTTAACAGTCATATTAACGCAGATGCAACATAACTGTTTACCATGTTATTGCTCTATAGGGTGCTAGGACATAAAAGCTTGTTGCACTGTGCGCAACTTAAGGGATGCCTGACAACAAGTCATACAGAAGAAACGCTGTTTGTTACGGAAAACGGGAAGTCCAGTCGATATTTGAGCATGATGTAGATGAAATTGTTTTGTTAGTAATCATTTTGAAATCGATATCCAAATAAACACCAGTTTCGTCTCCAAATCAGAGAAGTACCAAACGTACCGCCAAAGAGACAGTAGCCTTAACCAAACATCTTCCACCTACGAGGAAGCCGTTTGCGGTTATATCGGCGGCCAATTGACATTATTTACCCTCTAATCGATAAAATATCTATTAACATGCCAACTAAAGGTGGCTTAAAGACATGACCGCGGCATGCATAAGGTAAGGTAAATATTGGGGTTAACGGCACACCAACACTCACATAATGTGCTATATGGTGCCAATGCGACATATATTACGATGTAACGTACCCAATACCAACGAATTCCATCTCATGGGAGCTCTCCCATCTTAGGACGATGTTTACACAGACATTTTCCAGTCTACCATTAGGTGTGATTGATTATTAGCAGCATATCGAAATTGCATCAAGCCAATGAAGCAATTTTTGTTATCGACTCTCACTACCGTCGTACTTTCTATTCCCCGTTTTCTATAAAAGTTTAACCCCGACTGTATATACAGATACGTTTTGAGCAAAATCTGACACAGCTTTGGAAACATATCTGCAACGAGAACATGTTATACGGTTGACGCTGCAAGAAATCTCATTCCAAAAGCGTAATAGATAAGCATAATTCATCATTAATCACATATTTTTCTTTTAAGTAACCAAAGAGTGGATACTCTTTAAGGAAGGATGTTTTACGATGAAAACGTTAGACAATGAACGAGAAGATTGAAAAGAAAATTGCTCAGGGAATGTTTATTCTTAGCTGTAACTGACATGATGTACTGCCAATCTTGTGAAACGCACACAGAAAACGTTTATCAACATGTTTTATTATCATCTCATCCTTCTATTATGTAATCTTGGGAAACGTAATTTGCCAGAGCCATTGCAAAGGCTGGGATCGTCCTTAGCATCTGAAAATAACTATAGTTATCTCCTTACCAAAGGACTGTACTGTCAATCGTAATACAATTTTTGGTCATATGCAGCATAATATACCGTTGCATATCTTGTCGCTAACCATTCTAAAGCCAATCAACAGACATCATACGCTTACCGGTGTTCATACCGCACAAGGCCCAACCTCTAATATCCTATCCTATGAAAAGGTCGAGATCGATTCAATGGTGGCATATTGGTGCCAGTGAGATGTAAATATATTACATCATTGCTTGTGATAAGCGTTGACGCATTAATGCTAATAGCATGTTGCTTTGTCTGCTTTTGAGTGCCATCTATTAGAAAGATGCATCAACTGAGATCATGAGAAGTGTGCACCATATGCATACACGTAGGATGCCATTCGTTGCAGAAGAACAATTACATTCTGATGAATAACGCAATCAAAGCGGAAAGCATGATTATTCAATGTTTATCTATTTGGCTTTTGATGCAGAGGGCTAAGTGCTTATTGTAAATTGTACAATGAAGGACATGTTGGGCAGATTATGGGTTTTGATTATTGTATGTGTGCATTGGAGCTAGACGTTGAGCAAATTCATGGAAATGGAACTGGTTTATGCGACACATGTGTGCGATTTATGTTGAAACGACTTTCCAATCAACTCTAATGGCATCAAGATGATGAATCAATGTTACAAGAACTGGTCTCGGTGAGGTTAGATAAAGAAGTTTCTCGTCAACTTAGATTATTATTGGCTGGATCAACACTGTCGTATTGAGACTTTGCTGAGGGGACTTGGCGTTTTCATAGCACCAGAACTGACACATTGCGACCCCTGTTTAGCCGCACCTTGCACGAATAGAAAAATCCCGTGGTATAAACTTGTTGGTTGGGCATGCTGCAACGTGTAAGCCAATATTGTTATTGCACCTTTTGAATTTATATGATATATTTTTAAACGCTTGTGGTTAAGGTAGTCCTATAAACAATCAGGTTTTTCTCGATTTCATTGCGTCCGTTGTAGCGCAACGTAGTATCATATGCAGAAATATGTGGATATATCTATAATGATGCCTGATTTGAAATGTGGTTATTAAAGAGTCGATGCATGGTTCATGCACAAACCTAAACTTGGAGATACGCAGCCATAAATTAATGAATCATTGTATGCATAAAGATATACTTTAAGTGAAATTATACGGACATATTTTAAACGCTTATGTCGATACATCAGACCACAGTAAGTAAAACACATTCAGCGTCAAGGAGATGTCGCGCCATTGCACATTATAGATATACTTAATTCTTTGATCAGTATTATTCTATCATTGGTTAATCTACATTCCCTATATGCAAAAACATTACGAATAATTCACAAATAGCGATCCATGACGTTAAATCAGTCACTATACTTACCATATGACATACACACGTATCATGCTAGCCCAATTCTGATGCATATTTGACAATGTTTGTAAGTCTACGTGCATGAATTTGTCGTTTCCCCAGCAATATGCTACTGTGTGCATCACAATCGCTCTTTATTTAATTTGCTTGTTATTTGCTATGTATGACATATGGCATTTGCTTTAAATCACAACAGCTTTTATCATTGGGTTGTACAACATTCAATGGAATAATGTTCAAATATATTTTACGAAACATAAGGTGCATAATATAATCCTACGGAATTATAAAAGGTCACTTAACGTAGTAAATAATTAATTCTGCTAGTCTCAAATAAAAAATTTTTTTACGGGCACACTTGTTTGCAGTTAAATTTACTTTACTCGTAGCTTGACTGTGTTGCAATTACCATGGCATTGGATACATCTTTTACCGAGACTCGCGCCATAAAAAGCGGATATAAAAATGCGGATATAATGTGACTGATTCATTTATGCTTGTGTTTTTCCTCATTTAACCCGTATTCTGCATTACAATTGTAGGGTCATAGTACACTATTGATTATCTTATGGGTATTAATCACACCAAACGCACACTACCTTGACAAGATCAACAAACTACGGCACATATTTAGCATGACCAAAATAAGAATAATACAATTGTTAAAGCAAGAGTTTCGGTAGTAGCATAACAATCATAATATGTAATCTGACTCTTGTTCGACTCCGATCTTAAAGGCATATCTTGTCAGAAACCCGGTCATAAAATGCACAATCAACTAACTAGCGACTCATATGAAACTCTCGAACCATAACGGTGCGAATGATAACGGTGAGAATTATAACGACGTGTAGGACCCAACGCGGCATTTAACAATATTTTGTGTATCGTTATTATACACGCTACCATGGCGTCCATCACTTTGAGACATGTACAGCCTCTTTCGGGATGATTAACATCCTACAGAATATGATTCTAGCAGCTGAAATATAAGTCACGTAAGTCCATTATATATCTGGTTTACCTTAACGTTCATGGCCTTGATAGTCGAGGAAGTGTCGGAAAAGGAGAGAGCTAAGACAATACTAAAGACCCGGCTCACCATAGTCATCCCAGGTATATCATTAGCTACACAATCACATCGCTAATGGCCGAGAGTGAAAAGCACAGACCCCTCCATTACAAAAACAGGTTAGATTGCGTCTTAAATGACCCAATGTGATGAGAATTGGGGAATTCATTGTTCAAGTAACCAATGTTCCCATGACGTTGGTCTTGATAATAAAGCAAATACTCGGACGAACAATCGTAATCGGTTAACAAAGCCGTAACGACATACATGATTAATTGCTGTTATGCACAGTGGATATGAAAATATCTTCATATTTACAATCATCTGACATCTTCCCTCTACGTTTTCCGTGTTTACGCTGAGATACACTGAACATGTTTTTATACAATACCTGGGCTTCAGTAGCTATTAACTAACTGTGGTTATGGCTTTCATTTTTATCATATAACTAGCAGCCTTTTTTCTGCCGCGAACCAATGAAGTCCCAATCATATAACTAGCAGGGTTTTTCATTTTTTATAGGAAATACAATGCCTTTGCACCTTATGTACACTATGACTCCACCGTATTCCCTGTCGTGACACCGCCATCTCTTTACCCCCTTAATTACCTCACACCATTTCCGTCCATTACCCTTCCGTCGTGCTGACCGACCATAACTCCGTAAACCCAGCACACATTATTCCCCAAAGTCTGCCGCGAACCCAATGATCCCAATCATATAACTAGTAGCGTTTTTCATTTTTTATAGGAAATACAATGCCTTTGCACCTTATCTACACTATGACTCCATCGTATTCCCTGTCGTGACACCGCCATCTCTTTACCCCCTTAATTAGCTCAAACCATTTCCGTCTATTACCCCTCCGTCGTGCTGACCGACCATAACCCCGTAAACCCAGCACACCTTATTCCCCAAAGTCTACCGCGAACCCAATCTAATTCCTTCCCTTTAGAATGCTACATAATGCCTGCCTATACTGTACAAATGTGGCACTCTCGACAGTTACTCAGTAACGTATGATAAGCATAGAGTGCTCTCCACACTGGGAGGCTGCATTAATAACAGACACATGGAAAGAAATGTTGAAGTTGGTACGGTAACTGGATTGGTCAATCATTATCCCAAACGAAGAGGTCTACCCCTCACAGCTGCCTCAAAACAAAGCCACTTGTTCCATAAATGCATGTTAAGCAACAAATAACGAAATTGTCGACATTCACTACGTGAATTTGTTTTCTAGCAACAAACGTTATTACCCTCGTGAGGCTATTGAAACGTCACCAGGCAAGGCGCGTTCTGATTTACATTGTGACATTGAAACCATACGCACACGATTCACACATCAAATGATAGAAACAAAGCTGTCAATCTATCTAGCTGCTGAACGAATCTTATCATCTATAGGGGGACATTTCGAGAATGGTGATCCAACAATGAATATAACCGCGTTATGGTACCTCATTGCAATTATCACCAACAAGATGCTGGCTAATTAACCAGACCTACTGAGAAACGGTCTATATAATAGCAAAAACAAACATGGGATATTGTGTTTTCATTCCTCGATTGATAAGCTAAATGGTTACCTGATATGACAAGAGTAAATAATTACGTTTCAAGTCTGTGTACACCACATGAAATTCCATACGGTCTGATCTTATACTCATTTACGCGTGTATCGCACGTGCGTAAACAAATGAGTTCTTTCTTGCTGGGAGGCGGTGGGGTATTTATTATGCAAATAAAGCTTGACTTTTCGGGCCGATACCATGCTATCGCCGCGTGACCTTTAACGTCTTTTTATAAGTCCCGTGCCAGACACCTAACGGTCTCCAGTCCATTTCATAGCTAATCAATAAATAATTCCTGAGATGAAGTATCGGTCAGCCTCGTTACAAATTAGTTACCCAAGGGTAAAGTAATGTTATTTATATAAACAAAATATGCGATTGGAATGTAGTTCATCTCATTATTTTTGATTTAAGTTAAACAGTATGCCTCTACTCCATAATTGAATTCCCGCTAATGTACAACAGCTTGTGTATTCGCCCAAATAAAAGCATAACAGTAATGCAATGAAAGTAACCAAGCGTTATGATATATTTTCATTAGCTGTTGCTCCCAATCCCCATCACTAAGCAAGTATGATATTTGTTGTACTTTGAATGAGTATCAAACACCTCGAACGCATATCCGATTTTATATGCTGTCACATTTTCATATTTTAGCTACTTGTGCTTGGAGCCGCATAAATATCAAGTAAAAACTGAAAGCAAAAAAAAATGTTTATGCTTTATTTTTGATTCAGTTTTAGAAAACTCGATCACAAATCGAGCCTAGGATGAGATAAAAGGTATTTTATGCTCCTGAATATGTATAAGGTTACGGTGTCTGTGACATTTCGAATAAACAAAATGAATGCGATACAATGGCTTATTAGGTACTTATATGTATATAGTGCGCATCTATTGCTCAACCAAGATGTGTATTATGTACAATGATTTAACAAATATATCCAAGGGATATTCGAACCGACATTGTACACTCCAATTAAGATGCATCACAGCAAATCTGCGATGATGTACAGAGCATTATGAATGTTCATCCGCTTTTATTTTTGCATGCTGGCGCATGAACGGATCCTATACATCCAAACCATTTCCAACGACGGGGAGGCTACCTGCGTCACCTTTCGACCGAACGGCTGTCGATCCCAACTTTAACACTTGGGTAGTTCCCAGTGACTTGAACGATCACGTTACATGGCGGTCCTATTTCTGAAAGGGGCCGTGCCCGACATTGTAGCTCAATAGTATTATGCTGGACCTTCGGCCGAGCTGTGTGGGACTCCCAGCCCTGTCTCCGCAACGGAGTTGTGCCAAGTGGGTGCTTGCGCTTAAGGAGAGCTGCTCAATCATCATAATCAACCCAATCTATCACCCATTGCGATATCACCAAGTTTAGGAACGAGAATTTAAGTTAATACATATACACCATGCTCGAGGTACTTATTCTGTTGCATAGCATATAGTAATTTTTGGCAATACTATTTCTTAAAATATATAGACATCATATATCGAGGATCGTGATACAGTACATGCAAATAGCGATATAAAAGAAGCACCTTGACGCACAAACTGCGGCATATTGCATAAAGTTGTGCAATGTAGGCGCATGAGCTCACGGAGAGCTGCCGAAGCATTACAATCATCTTCATCTATCCTCCATTGCAATATCAAACAAGTATGATATATATACACTATGTTTGAACAAACGGAAGGCTATGTCATCTTGTTGCTAGAGATACTTATTCTGCTGCATAGCTCATAGTACGTATGGTAATATTCTCTCTAAAAATATGTAGACATCATTGCGCCGGAATCGTGATAAAGTAAATTGGAATTGCGATATGTGATCATTATATCGTAACGCAAACCAGTCAAAGCGGCAAATTGCAGAGATTTTACGGTATGTCTTCCATTTCAACATATGACACAAACACCTCTGCATTGAATGAGAACATCGTGTATTTCATGCAATGGTTGAATCATTTTAAGCAACAAATGCCAAAATATATAAGTACAGTTTTATGATACGATAACCTATACTTGATAATTCATATTATTTTGCTTTTATGGCTCATATTTTTCTAGTTAACGACATATCGAAATGCTTATCTGTGTAGTGAGGATAAGCTTCAGTCCCCGGAATAATTGCTAGATTGTTCAAAGTGTGGTTTCATCAATATCGTAATTACTTTTGACGAGGTTGTGTCGGAGTTATTTGGATCTCCTGCCATTCGTCAGATACATTAAGGGTCTCATACAATAAGCCTATAGCAAATAAATGACAAGCCGTAGTTATCATCTCGGCATGGTGAAAGAAACTAAATCAACGCCATTCATTTTACGCACCAAGCCCGAAAGGTGGCTGAGACATTACACTTTATCGTAAATGTAATAGGTATTTTACGAAGAAGGAAGCCATAGAAAAGAATAAAGGAAATTAAGAAGCGCTACTTGTATCAATAACATTACTCTCATCACATTACAAACTATTCCATCATGTTTATCATCCATTCGTGTTTTTCCTTAATTTACTTCTCGTACAGAAGTGCACGTCCTCGTTGTGTAAACCTAACCAATCCGTTTGACAACGAAGACGTTACGACCTTACTCAATGTAGTTGCTGTTAAATGCATGATTAAAAAGCAAACAGAATAGTCTGTGCAATTAGCTGCGAAGTAAATAATGTCTGTTGTGCGTCCGGGTTATCATAAGAGGCCAGCTTATGTGCCATATGCCTCATTGAATGCACCTTTATTGGCGTATTTTGTTCAGCTGATGCATAAATAATTTGTGTTTACTGTTAATATACATCCATAAGGTGATAATATGCAACGCGGTTGTGGTTAGGATAATATTGGTGAAATGCGATGCAACTCAACTAAGCGGCAAGTTGATCACGCACTCCGATGTAAGGTTTTTACCTACTGATATTTGTCGCCATCAATCGCCACCTTTGGCTATGGTCTTCGTGCACATTTTAGTAGTATCCAAATTCAACATGTAGAGTAGAGGGTTCGCATGTTTGAGCATGGCAGTGATCAAAATAGCTTAACCTTAGTGATTTCTAAACAACTGCAGTAGACATTTTACCTGATCATTTTGTATGCGACCGGTAGCAGGATAATCATGTATCTTGTATGAAAGTAAGTAAGTTTGAATATTTTCCCACATTAACAATAGCACGAACGGCAACTGAAATTTCACTTGGAACTCATTAGTACGCTTTCTTGCTATATACGCGGCAGACAAATGAGTTTAGTTGGCCCATTCCCTGACAAAACGTTTTTATCAATTCGATTTTATGTGAAATAATTGAATCTGAAGAAGTTGATATATAGCATGAGCAGTAAAGCTATGCATGATAGCTCAAGCAAATCGGGGCAATAGATACAACCTTTCTTGTGCAATGCATTTCCCAGATTCAATTTTTTGAAATAGCTTAGGTTACGTCTATATTGTAATTCTGACGACGTCCGCCAATGATTACAGATTTAGTATTCGTTTTACATTCTTGCCGAAAACAGCAGGGCCTAGTGTTGGATATAATTGAAACTACGGCCCTGGCCGAACACAGATGTAAGCATGCCATCTATTGTCGCCCGAATTCACTCAGTTTGGTGAGCCATTGTCCTTAGTCTAGACAAAAAGATATCAGTGCCAAGTGGCATCCAATAATGCGTCATTAACTCGCAGCTGTTGAATTGCGTAGAAATGTCGAGTATTTTATAATGATAACACGGTATGACCCCATCATATTCTCAATCTAGCCACTTTAGATGCTTTAACGTCAATATCACGCCGAAAGTCTATGTTGTCTACTAACTAGAGGTGAAGGGAACCGGCACTAAAAACTTTCTGAAGATTTCTTAATGAATTTGACTGTCATTATGCGGAACTGATTGCAATATCCCCAGGGGTATTATGTAGGAGCAATGTATCGGCATCGTAACTGTGCTTTTGCATCTGTCATCAAAATTTTGCGAATTTGCTTGTGTTGCAGTGACTTTACAATTAGACGAATTGGATCAATGCAAGCCAACTGTACCATGCACACATTTTGTTTGCAACTGTGTTATTACCCACTACAACACTACAACGTGACTGATAAAATGTTTGCTGGCTTTGGTTAATATCGCTGTCAGTGAACACTATCAACATAGACTTGACATCCCTTACAGACGGATCAAAGTGAATTGTAATGTGTAAAACACTGGATCACAAAGTATCATTCTAGGAAAAGCATAGTATGAAAGTGACCGCGTTAACTAAGATATTTGAGTAACGCGATAGCCATCTGGTGGACGGTGGATGAGAGATTTCCATTTGAAAGTCACACCTAGAATGGAGTTTGGTTGTTATGTCTATGGCAGCCAAGAGCCAAGAATCACTCAAATTATTGATACAAATTGTGATGCGTAAGATAACATATACGTGCATTGCTATGATAATATCTAGCTACACCGTATTGGTGTCCTCGACACTGACAGTTTTTTAATTATACCGATTTAAAATCTAGGCCGTTTACTGCACGCGGTGTAGAGATTTACCAGAGGTCACAATGGTTGGCTATTTGCTATAGTAGAATGCTACATTTGAGTAGAACTCACAGTCAATTGTCACAACTATTTGATAGGCAGGAACAGGGAAGGGTAGAAATGACTCTTTGGGGATATCGTTTTTATTCAATAACATAGAAGAAAGTATCAATGTTAACAAGCGGTCGATTTATATATTTTTACAGATACAGCCCTGATATTATTTGTTTAAATGACCTTTACATACGTTTTCAAGATTGAAGCCTATTCGTGACTACGTCTCGCCATACCGAGTGAAGAGTAGATGTTGCTGTGGGGTTAACGATGCAGCAAAGCAAAGACGTAGAAAATGCTCTCTTAAGATTTACAAACAACATAAATCATGAAATTAAAGAAGGTTGACAAATATTGACATAATTCAGAATAGAGCAGAAATATTATCCTGAACACAATAGACTTCAATGGTTTTAATACCTTGTCTTTGCAGAAACAGTAATCAAGAAATTTCCTCTCCAAATTAGTTTGAGACCAAAATACGGTCACTTCAGCAATGGCATAAAACGTAACAGATCAAACTAAGTACTAAAGTTTTGAACCACGGGGCAATAACACGATGATGATCAATATAAATTTATACAAAACAGGTCACATTTCGACTTTTCAATAGCCAAAGGTGCTCAATCAGCACGAATTGATCCGTAGGGTGCGCATTTTGATTCCACTGTGCCTTGAAATAAATCTTAAAATGCATACTACTAATCCTATACTTATATTTTTTTGGGGTTTATATACACGCTCTATATATATTTATACATATTGTTATATATATATATGTAAATATATATGTAGATAAATATGCATAAATATATATATATATATATATATATATATATATATATATATATATATATATATATATATATATATATATATATATATATATATATATGTATATATATATATATACACACACATAGCGGTACAATTGGAGAGGTAGGATGTTTATGTTGAGTGGTCATATGGTACATAGCTATGCACAATGAGTAACTGTTAGTGTTATATGAGACATTACATATGGTTAGAGTTGAAAACCAGGCTTTTTTGTTCAACCCGAGAGCGCATAGTAAATGGGTTTATATTACTAGATCACACAGCATGGAAATGTTCCTACACTACAACAAGATTGAAAATTAGCGGAGAGTAGGATAGGAAGATTAAAATATTGTCTGCAAGATGGCGACTAATTAACATAAAGTAGTGCTTATCGACAATAAGAGTAATTAAAAGTCACTTGAATGACATGTAATGCGGTTAGCCAATGGCCACACCGAAACGGCAAACCATTTAAGAATATAGTATGCGATAATGCTACAAACATTACGATATATTATATCATCAAATATGAACACCACCATAAACACAATTTGTACAACGGCAACTACATAATTTGACTCGAACACTAACTGTCTACTGGAACAGTTGAGCCCTGAGTACAAAGAGGCTTGAGGTTGGAGTAAAATGCGTCGCATCAAAGACTTTCTTTACTGAAATTGCCAACACCTCGCTAGAATCATTCTAGAAAGCACGTATTCGCACAGTGTGAATCAATTTGTTTCAAAACATGACAAATCTTATAATTAACGCGTTATAAGTGCATTCTATCAGATATGTGTCACTACATATTTCATTGATTGAAAAACGTTGGTCAGTGACAAAGAATATTGACCTAGTAATTACTGATTAAATTGCCTTGTTAGCTAAACCTTAATGGCATACTGCAATCCAACGAAACGCAATAACCATCACATTGTATCGTTTTACATTATTTCTCAATATTGGCCGAAATGGTTGCATCCCAATTTGTTTTAACCGTCTATTGATCAATTGTTTATGCATGTCTAGTAAACCGTGTAAATGTTTTTTAAGGGCTAGGAACATGCATGACTGTGCATGGGTGAATGAGAGATTGTGGCAACGACAATATCACAATACATTTTTTGAGACAGGCACCAACGCATTGATAAGCGTCATGATATTTCCTGAGTGGCATTCATATTATATATATATATATATATATATATATATATATATATATATATATATATATATATATATATATATATATATATATATATATATATATATATATATATATATATATATATATATATATATATATATATACATATATATAGATATATATATATATATATATGATATATATATATATATAGATCTATCTATATATATATATCTCTATATCTATATCTATATATATATATATATATATATATATATATATATATATATATATATATATATATATATATATATATATATATATAAATATATACACATATAATGCCAGTATTCTGGTCACACTATTTTGTATAGTTCGGGACTAACATATGACTTATTGTGTTAGAAAAAGGGACGGGGCGGGGGACTCGTGGGGATGGGGGCACATGTTGGCATACACAGTGGTTTAATGATGATAACATGAAATATGTGAGCAAACATCAGTGCTATGGACCCGACAGCTTAGAAATTGGCTTGTGGGGCATTTTATCCGCGACTCGCATTTTAATCGATGCGTACTCAATCATCATATTGAAAGGTAAGCATATCTTAAATCATGATACCTTATCCAAGACGTGTTGATATCTAAAAATGTTGCATGCAGAAAGAAAGATTTGCTAACATGTCGTGAATTCAAAACAATCAAACAAATGTTAGTAAGTAATCAAAATAAACAGTTGTGTACCTTCCAAAAATGAATAACCTTGTGTTAAATTTCTTCTTTCAAAATCCTGTAAAATTTAAGAATATATTTAGCGATTGATGCAAAAAAATGTCGTCGTACTGGGTTCGAGCTATTAAAACGCTTTAAAACCACATTTCTTTAATCGTTTTTATTGCATTTTTCCTTGTAAAAGATGTATCACTGCCACGGCAATCGCGCCACGGCAAAGTAAAACACAGCCATTTTGGGCGAGAAATAGACATTAAGCGTTGCCGACTTACAAACTGAATCAAATAAGTTTCAGATTTTTTTCGGATAATGTGTTCATGTCACGATGATAATTTTATTGAATGATTAAACGTTATTGAAGGTTATTTTCGATTTATTAGTAATATTTTCGCAGAAAGGGCAATGTTGAGGCTTCGTAATAGAACATTGCTGAGCGATGGATATATTCTGTCTATAAAGTGCTAGGCGCGATATCACGTTGACGCTGAAAGTGGTTTACTTTTTGTGGTCTAATGTATCGACATAAAAGTTGCTATATGTAATGGCTGGACAGTTTCACTTAAAGCATATCTTTATGTATACTTCGTTCTATTTATTGATGGCTGTGTATCTCTAAACTTTGGTTTGCGCATGAACGATACATATATTCCATAGTAAGCACATTTACCAAATCAATTAAGAATAATAAAAACAAATGCTTTAGGAGCATTAAGTTTATCATATCAAAATAATTTGGTACATGCAACTACGTTGCCCAACCTTTTACAAAAGCGCGATTTGCTTATTTGACAAAGCTTTCTCACATTTAATTACAAGAGTTAATAATAACGGACGCGATAGATTGAAAGAAACGTGATTGTATATAGGACTACCTTAGCCACTAGCATCAAAACGATATCATATTGATATACCAGGGGCAACGTTAATAATGGATCTTGTCTGTTACACACATTACAGCACGTCCAGTCAACGAGTTCAAACCAGATATCTTTTGCGTCTAAATGGGGGTCGAAATAAGATAGTTCTGGTGTTATGAAAACGCAAACACCCCTCTTTTGTCTATAAGCGACAGTGTTGATCTAGCCAATGATAAACAAAGTTGACGAAATACTTCCCCGTATAACATTTAAAAGGGGTAATAACACATCATTGAGCCGGTTCTCGTTACATTTATCTCATCATTGTGAGTTGAATGAAATAGGTCGTCTAAGAGCATTGCACACATACTATAAACAAAAACGCAACAGCGCGACATGATCTTCATTTTCCACAGTTTCAAAAACAATTATGTTTAAATTTCTCAGAAATATATTTGCTCTTCTGCAATAAATTGCATCCTGTGTGTATGCATATGGTTCACACTTTTCTCGCGTTTAGATTATGCTTCTTTTTGATAGTTGACACATAATAGCAGAACGAACAACTTCCCATTAGCATTAACGCGCCAATGCTTATCCCAAGCCACGACGCAATATATTTTCATCTTACTGGCACCAGTATGCCAACATTGCTTTGGTTCTGGCAATTTATATTTCCTCAGAATAGACCATTGGAGGATAAGATGATAGAGAAACTATGTTGATGAACTTTTTCTGCTGAAATGGTATGCAATAATTTATTTAATCATGCACACACGGCCTGCATTCTAATGGAGATTTTTATTATTGCGTGTTTCATAATGTATGCGTAAGTAATGAAAAACTAAACTCTCATAAAATAGGGAAAGCCATAAAGCTAAATGACCATTCTGCCATCTTGTCAAGCGACTCAATGGTTTAGAAAGGGCAATGACATTAATAAATATGGATTGTCATTGGACTAGCGGATGAAGCCATTCCGCACAACTTGGAACAGGTACTATTATGAGCTAGGCGAATCGTCGTTAGAACGCCATGCTATTTACTGAGAAACATCTTAAACAAGTAATTTTTATTGCGTCACTGCCCGTAACATACTACTCTGTTCTATTTGGGCTTTTACAAAAATCTATCATACAACACTATCCTGACACTCACATGCTACATCCTCTCGTACACAAAAACGAGCACAACTTAAGACCTTTCAGTAAGTAAGTATAAGGTTTAACGGCAACACAGGACAAGAGACGAGCGCACTAGCACGGACATGGACATCTACACATGTACACATAGAGACTCATAAATCACATTTCAATGTAATTTTTTTGTGACAACAGTGAATATGATCAATCCCATTCATACCCTCCCATGTGATGGTTAAAGCGTTACACAAAATAGGCAATAAATCATGTCAGTTATAGCTAAGAATGAACATTTCCTCGGCAATTTTCTTTTCAATCTTGTCGTTCATTGTCTAACGCTTTCCTCGTAAACCCTCCTTCCTTGTCACTCTTCGAATACGTAAAAGAACAAAAATGTATTTGATGACATCCATAACGCTTTCTTGCAACGTCCACCACAATTCTTATTGCACGCATTATTCGAGAGAAAAAAACTAGTGATGTGTTGGTAATGCCAATGCAATATATGTGAAGTGCGGTCCATTTTACTCAAAACATATCACACCAAACAGTAGGGTGAGAAACGTCCGTGTAAACATCGTCCTATTAGATATTTTGAAGCTTGAATAGAAAAAGGTATCATGGGATGTCTTCGGAGTTCGTTGGGTAATACGTAGCAAATAATATTGTAAAATATTGTTTGTCAAGCGATTAGCGCTACACTGTTCCACATGTTAATGCAATGACATGCCTCGTATTAATTACTTAATCTGTCACAATATTTGACTGAACATTTGCATCTTGTCATTAAATCCTCATGATCAAATTACCTAGAAACAGAGACCCACACGAAGAGACATGAGCTCTCAGATATAAGCACTGATAAGCAAGATCATGTGTGTCTAAATGTTCTCACGTTTTAATCATATTATGTCATTCGCAGCACGAAGCAATCAAAGCGGTCAATTCGTTGTTTTGCAATGGTCGCATAATATGAAATATCTCATTCAGACATGAAGCTAAAATGGCATACAATAATCTAATGCCAGTATGTTGTCCATTACACGAAACGGGTGACTATAAATAAAGCTTGGTGAGTATAAATACTCAACGATTTCTGCTCGGCTTCACTGAAGCCGAAACGCCGATACATCAACACGTGCTATTTTAATGATCATTCCATTTGAAACCCTGAGATTTTACACTGACCTTACAGATCTGAGCGATGTAACACGAGTTTTTGCAATGTCATTACTGCATTTATATTCGTCGTGATTAGATAGCTTCGATCTACAATCATTGGAACGATATTGCACTTCAAATATCGTTCTCTTGCTCATTGCGAGAGGCGATTATTTTTGTAAATCTTGATAAAGCACGACAAGGATAAACAATCTTGTAGTACACAACCGAGATATACATTGCAATCGGTTATAATGCCTGCGATTATATTGCAAAATTGATTGATTAACAAAATGTGCATGGTTTCCGGCACTGTGATCGAAAGGAAAATATAGTACTAGAATAATTAAGACATCTTGTATATCCACCTCTCTAGGAGGCTTGAACTTCTGTCAAAAAGACCCCGAAGAGTACTCAATAAAATTTTGCATTTAAGACAGGATAAGTTTATGTGGTAACATGTTATTGAATTAGCTGATATTACTAATGATGATAAGCATCAACATCACAAATGCCTACAGTTGTCACTGGGGTTTCGATCTGTATAGTTTTAATGGGGTTATACGGACCTCAAATATCAAGTCTAATACTAGAGAATTACAAGTAATCAATTCTACTTGACTACGGAAATGTACATTTGATACAGAAGCAAAAAAGTACAAATTGTTAGAGGCCAAGTCCATACGGTAGATGTGTAACTACACTCTATAATTATAAGTTTAATAAATGCTAAAAGGGGCCGGTTCCCGTGGCGTAGTGGTAAACTGCGTTGCCTTTAGACTCACAGGTTGTGGGTTCGTTATCGAGGTATAACAACCATTTAAGGTTCCCCGTGACACGGATAATCACGTTAAATGGCGATCCCATCCCTGGGTTAGTGTCAAATAGGTGCTGGCATTTAGGGGGATCTGTCTTAGTATCACAATCACCCTCATCCTGTACCGTCGGCTGGTTGTTAAAAGTGACGATAAACACCAATATTACCATTACCATTAATGCCAATAGGGGAAATGGAATATGTTAATGCCACGTCAAGCCTTAGTGAGGTGTATTGTGGATGGTCAGCTCTATGTATACTTCAGAGAACACGCGCCGTCGTGGCGATTGGCAATAGTCATTCCCCAGTCCTATCCATTCCTTCTCCCGACGCTCGCGTCCCACCTTGAAAATATCTAAGCACTTCAATTGACAAAGACCCCACTATCATATATGCATGATGGATAAGAAAACGTTATCATCCGTGGTGTTACTGTATACACACGATCGTGAATGTTGCTGGTTGTGACATGTTAGAGTATACGTTTCCCTTTAAGGCAAATACCGATATTGCCGACCTTTTCAAATATAACAGTTATATGACACAGAGGTTAGCAAACAACCAACCTCGCTTTCATCAACAGTTCAAAACAGCCAACCGGTTTATGATTTAATGTCGCTTTCATGAACAGTTGTTCCCTGCTACACAGGTTATCAGTCTCTGCTGAATGAATAAGCTAGATTTTTGTTTATCGCGGTAATATCGAAATATATATAATTTGTATATTGTATGTATATTCAGCAAATGCTTTTTATGATAACTCGCACTAGTACACGATATTGCTTAGTGTTATCTTCTGCTGTTTAGATACTGGGCACAGCTTAGTCACTTTAAGTGGTAGTCGTCGATGCCATTTCGTTAAGCCACGAGCATTTACATTCACGCACACTATAACTGTTACGCTTTTCTGCGATGATATAACAATCGTGACCGGTAGTATTGTCCACTATATACTGTCAGCGGCACTCAACCGCACAAACTATTACAGTGGGTGTTTTAACACACCATACACAACAACTAGAGTGGTGAACAAGCCTAAAGCCGAACTGGTTTCAAAACACAACAGCATGCTTTTAAGCATACCTTATGGTTTTGCGACATAGAACTGATACCTTGGAGTATGTAACAAGTAGATGGAGCAAAATGTGTTTAGCCTTTGGTGTACAAAATGAATGTATGTGCAGTATACATTTATTCTAGCTATCAACACACTGCGTTAACGTACGACAACATAGTGCATGTAATGCATCCCTCTTTGCCATAACCGAAATCGACCATACCCACGTCTCTCACCTGTTATCGTCTTGTCCTCTTCCAGTTTTGAAAATTTAGTATCTTCTTATTTCATCTATCAAAAACATCTTGTATAAATGACTAACATAAATGAAATCAAAGGATATTAGCGATACAGCAGTAACAACGACCACACATTGTGATGGACCAATGTTATGCAAAACAGGCTTTAGTAGCTAGGTTTCATTCCTAGCACATAAAAAATGGGAAGAATGGCAAACAAATTATTTATTGTTCATACTTGTCATATTAGTATGCTTGCTAGTGTTACATGCAGCCGTTGCACGGATAACCACATCGATATGATCTAAAGCTTCTGTGGTATACCTCAGCTAACTATCATGTTGTTTTTCTGCTAGTGTCCGGCTAAGTCACTGATTTATAACTAGTTTAAAGGCCTTATCGAAGATAGCATGACCGATTATAAGATATCACTAATATGACATTGGCACTGTTTAAGTTCGTTCTATATATATATGGCATACTCTCTAATCCTGATTTAAGCTCTGTTTTACCGGAATCATCATGTTTTCTAGAAGCCAGACGCATCGCTACGCGAGCAAGTGTCATGTCCATAACTCTCAGCAGCTTAATCGCGTTTACGTATCGAGTGATCTATTATGATGATGAGAATGTCGATATTCATATATTTGCCCCTACTGAATCTGGCCATATTGACGCCAGGCGTATAAGCGAATCCTCATCGTACTGATTAAGCAGGTCTTTGTTTGGGTCCGCTTACGATAAACCTCTCCTTGAAGATAAAATATTTATCGCAATATGGCAGATGTGTAGAGAATTCAATTGCGCTGCACTCACAGCAATCAATTTCATGACGCCATTATATGCAAATAAACTGGCTACAGTGGTGCAGGCTTAAAATAATATGGCAGTAGCACAATATTTCAATTGCATCGGTTTTCAATAATTGGCTTAATAATTTTCCGTAAAACTTTGACTTCAAAATATACTTGCACACGAGTATTACATTCATACCACGCATTGTTTGCTAGCAATCAGATTAATTTGATCTGTTGCATAAGGGCCCCAGCGACATTTATTCGGATTCAAAAGCAAGCAAATATTTATGATGGAGGATTTCTCGCACTCGCTAATTATCAGCGAGCACACATGGTCGTTTGTACCTGATTTTAGTTTTGCCACGGTAAGTTAAGACGTGGTTGTAATTGTGGCATCAGTAGACTTTAAGTCCATCAATGAGATTATTGCAGACTAAAGGCACAGCTTGTGTCGAATGTATTAATTTCAATCATATTCACCACCACCAAGCGTTGACTTGTTATCATCGTTTTTCGTAAAGAGAAATATTGTGCTACTGCAATATAAGCCTAACTGACCACCTCAATGTATAACTGAAAAGCATATAATGGTGGCATATTTGAATTAGCAGAAGCTTAACAAGCCAATGTGCTACACATTGGCATTTGTACACTGAACGAAACTTACGCTCTTTATTGTCACTTCATGTTAGTTTTCATAAAGGGTTGGGGTATAACACTAGTGTATAGATGTCCGCGTTTAATCGTCGAGTTTACTCATCGTAGTTTAAAGGAAATTATTCCTATGATATACGAAGAATTTAACTGGTGTATCGATATTTACACAGTCTCTAATAAGGTCCCGCCCAGCAGAAATGGCCCTACACATTTCGAAAAAGTGACATGAATGAACATTACATTTCTTTCCAGCTCATAGAGGCACCAAAAGTGCCGTCACAGGGAAGGATTAACCGAACATATGCCGTGAATAAGAAAGCCGTTTGCCGGTAAATTGCCAATCAATTGATGTTAGGTGACATATACTCGAAGAAATACACATAAACATGCCAAGTCAAAGCAGCTGAAATCACAAGATCTTGAAATGCAAAGATTTAAGTAAACTGGCCTGTGCAAAAAGTATAGATAATGCGTGAGCTTGCCGTGGGCTGGTATGCATGCTCTACTACATAATGTGCTATCCTTACCTTATCTCATTCAGTAAGCTTCAGGGTCTTTGTGCAAGAAAATATCAATTTATATCAAGCTTTGGATTACCTTGAAGCCTCCTTGAGTGGTACATAAACAACTAATGTCAAAATTATTCTAGTTCTATATTTTTCTCTCGATCACATTCCCGGAAAACCAAAACCAATTTGCTAATCAATCAATTTCACAGCATAACCGCAAGCATTATCATCGAATGCAAAAAAATATCTCGATTGTGTACTACAAGGGTTTTTATCCTCGTCCGGCCTTATCAGGGTTCGCTTAAAGAAGCGCATCTCGAAATGGGCAATAAAAGAACTTGTTCAAGTGCAATATCGTCCGAGTGGTTGTAGATCATAGCTATTTATTCACGATGAATATAAATGCGGTAATGTTATTGCATAAACTCGCGTTCAGATCTGTAAGATCAGTATGAAAATGTCGTTATATTGTTGACTTCATTGTAAATAACAGTATTATTGTCCATCTTAATTGTTTTCAAATAGAATGATCATTAAGGTATCATTGAAATATCAGCGGTTCGGTTACAGCGAGGCATCGCTGCAACCGTAATGTAGTTATACTCACCGAGCTGCACTCATTCGTCTCATAACGAGTAATCTTTTTTTTTAAGTTTCATCACGAAAGACTGTTTATGTTCAGTCAATTTTTTGAGACATCAAATTATTTGATTCGTGTCGTAGAAAGAGCACTAATACGAGAGCTGTCATTGCAGCAGCATGTGTGGCGGTGTAGTGTGATTTGCTTGACAAACAACATTCTACAAAACTTTATTCTTCCCATTACTCAACAAATTTTCTGTTACTCGGAGATATCTTTTGATGTATTTTCTGATTTATTAATAGCAACAGCAAGGAAATTGTTTTTAGCTACAGAAACAATTTTGTAATTGGCTCTAAACACACGATGCGCCCTATTTCCTGTTCACTGATATATTTTACGCCGAATGCATATGCACATATGTTTTGAGTAAAATGGGCCACATCACAAACATACTACATTGACACTATCAGCATATCTTTAGGTTTTTTCTCAACCAATACTTGCAATAAGAAAATATAGTAGAAGCCGCAAGAAATCTCATTCCAAAAGAGTTATTGATATCAATAAACACATATTTTTCTTTCAAGCATCCGAAGGGTGACAATGAAGAAGGGTTTACGAGGAAATATTATACAGTGAGCGAGAAGATTGAAAAGAAAATTGCCGAAGGAATTTTCATTCTTAGCCATAGATGACATAATTTACTGCCTAGCTGGTGTAACGCAATATCCACCACATGGGAGTGTAGGGATGTGCATTGAAAGATGGTAATCATGCATGGATATCTGCGTACAAATTTATTGGTGTTATTGTTCTCGTGGCTTGCTTAGATGTTTTTAAATGTCTTAGAGCGGCGTTAAAAGTCTTAGAGTGCCATTAACCACTATATATATATTTACTAAAATGTCTTAAAGTGTGCTTGTACAAGAGGAGGTAGCATGCGAGCGTCCGGATTGTGTCGTGCGATGGATTAGTTGCTGATGTAACGGGCCGTAATACAATCAGAGTGCTAATTGTTATAGATCACTTCATAGCGTTCCATGAACAATTACCTACAGCGAATGGTGTTTATGGCTTATTCTATGTTGACATATTCACCATTGTCAATGTCTTTTCTAAACCATTGACTGGATGTTTTTTTAACCTGAATGCTTTCAATATTAAATGAGAGTTTACTTATTCATTATGCAAGCACATATTAAGCCAGAATGCAATGATATTAGTCTCCATTTAAATGATTAAGTCTAACTATTGCATACCATTGCAGCAGAAAACGTTGACCAACATGCTAGACTACCATTTCATCATCCATTTATGTAAGAAATGTTAAAGATCATAAACATAATTTTATTTTAAAGCGAAATTCGAAAGAATAAACTTCAATAATGGTATTCATATCAATAGCGGTTACTTTGGAGCACCCTATTCCTTTAAAAAAGGATTTTAAAGTGTATGTTTTCTTCTTCCACTCGTTGAACATCCCGCTCGGCAACGTTCGGAATTATTTGGCCCGTGACGTCACGTTCGCTGCTCTGCGCTCGCTGATCACGAATGTCAACAAGCTTCGCCATTGTTGTCGCGGCTCGTTGATGGTTTATGAAAAAGTCTTCACGGTTTGATACACTCACAGTTTGGATTATGCCTTATTGTTGTGTCGGTTGGGAGAAGAAACGACGAGAGGCCGGGTAAGAGTTTCTTTCGGTTCCCGAAAGACCGAAACTTGCACAAGAATTGGATTGTAAAGGTGAAGAGGAAGGATTGGAAGCCGACCAAAACAACTGTCCTTTGCTCCGACCACTTTGAGAGAGACGCCTATGAAACGGACCCAGAGCTGCTCAGAAGTCTGGGCTTTTCTAAACAAACTAGGCTTCGCCAAGGTGCCATGCCAACGATTTTCAATTACATGGGTGTGAACCAGGATCGAGTAAGACGTCGAGGTGCCTTTGAGAAAAGACGACGTCAACAGGTAAGATAGCTAGGACCATTCAATTATCATTCCCAGTCGTGGTTGTGCCTTTGTGTTTGATTGACAGTAGCTCCGGTCGTAACGGTAACATGAATTTATTTCTACTCAGACGTCTTGTAGGGCTAGATTGACAGCAAAATTTATTTCTTATATGAATAATCATACGACCCAAATGACATGGCCGTGTTAAGGCTAAGGCATCACTGGTGAAGAAAGGCCCCATGGGCATGGCTCAATAACTGGTGTTTCAATGTGATCTCAAAATGCTTGCTGTTTTTGTTTAGGGATTTGGATACACTACATACTGTGTTTAATTGGTCCATTTACATGAGTACTACTGATGTCATTGGACAAATTAGACAGTCTGTATATAGAAGTATATTGATATAGGTGATTTTGATTCCTATTTTGGGAAATATCATTGGTGTACAACTGTTTGACACTGAAACACATGATGCCTCTGTTTTAGGTGCTGCATGAAATGTTAACTGGAGCTGAGATGCTTGATGCCTCAAGTGAAAGTGAAAACGAGATGACAGGTGTGCCTGAGATAGAGGCCAGCTCAACCGAACCGGTAGAGGGCTCCCACAAATGGTTTGGAGTTCAAACATGTTTGCTTGTAAGTATATTGAGTCACCTGGATGTCTATATTCGACATGGAAAGTGACGAGGGTGGTATGGATGAACATGTAAGTGATAGTTTACTTTGAAAATCCCTGTAAACAGTGGAATTGTATTGCATGCTTATAAAAATCAGTGCTCTCTCATAAGCCTAATAAAGCACCAACAACTTTGGTTTTATAGTGGCATTGAGCTCTAGGATGGCCCTGGTTGTAAACAGCAAACACCTTTTGAAAGACATTGGCAGATTATCTCCGTCTGAGCAGACATCCAGCTTAGAATCTTTCCACAAGGTGGTGATCTTCTTCGCGCCCAAGAGTGTACACTTTCCCTTTGCCACTATGGAAGCAAGGTAATTCAATTGAGCTTTTCTGTGACTGTAGTGTGGTATATATTGCAAATACCTGATGTAAAACATGGGTTTATGTTGGTGCTTGTAAAGTTATTACATGCTGGTGTATTGTGAGCTCACATAGGCATGCCAGACCACCAGGCTATATATGCTACTGTTGGTGCTTTACTTCCAGATTACTCCTTCAAGTTTTTCATTTTAATGAAAACTCCAACAGAGCTCAGGCAGTCACTCAACAAGGCCAGGCACAATGGGGAGTGTCCTTTCCAAAGTCCAGACAGGGTAATCCAGTGGTGAAGCCTGTTTTGGTTGGTATATATCACAGGATTTGTTGTTAAATATATGTAAATATGAGTTCAACAATAATGTAATGCTGGCATTTATTAAGATAAATTTATTATGAGTTTCCTGCCGTGCCCATAGGGTAATTATACTGGCACAAAAGACCAAACATTCCATTTAATGATTCAAAGACAATTTATTACTAATCTTTTATTAACTGGTTATGCTTCAGATTATGTTGACAACCTCATTACTGAAGTGTTTGTGCTTCGTGAGAAATATCCCAGTTACAGACTGGCGAAAGTTCTTTTGGCGGAAAGGAGTGTTCCGCCCCCTATTGCTGCTCAATTTGAAAAGCCAGCAAAGGACATCCTTGTGGGAGCACACCGATGCCGCTTCAATCATGCAAACAAAATCTCCTCAGCTACTTTCTAGGTATCCTCTGTAAAGGCCCTCTGGGACTGGGAATGTAGATCTTATTTTGTTTACGACACATGATGGCAATACTTTTCTGTTATGTCTACCTAATCTGTGCTACACCCAGTAGATGAAACAGCGATAGGCCAAGTATCTGAATAACCTGGAGCAAAAAAGAATTGATTATTTCTTAGGGAAATATGAAAATAATGTTTTTTTTTAACTCTATTTTTTTGTCAACTATGTACTCCAGATATCAATGTATTGCTGGTTTTGCTGTTTGTTGTCATGTAGCACTGAACGTGATTACCAAATCTATTGCACAACATGGACACTTGGGATACACATTGTCCATGTCCAGAAGTGGCTGTGTGTCTTATATGTGCTTCACTAAAGGCATTACTAACTCATTTGTGTTAACTTCATCCCCTATATGTCCATCTATCTGTATGTACTCGAATTTCGATGCAAGCAGGACATAACAGTCCAAGCAGTTTGACTTGAACCCTGGATGTTCGGTCATACATGGCCACTCTTCTATTGTTGCCAGAGTCTTCAGGTAATTTCGGCAACAAACACATTCCTGCAATATGGTCATCTGATCGCAGTTGTTACAGCTACACCTAAAAGGTTGCCCAAATTAAGCTTTAGCCATTTTGAACTCCAAGTTAGATCATTCACATAACAAAAACTGACCCAGCAGTCCATGTTTGTCCATGATTCACAAATTCTTCTGAGCATTCTGACTTTATTTGTGAGCAAAAGAGTAGACTTAGTCTTTTAAATATACACTGATGAGAGATATATTAACAGGACGTCTAAATTCTGAAAGGGGCCAGTTCACAGGCACCCAAGTCAATTATGTATATTATCATACATGTCACTGTCGCTCGGGGAACGCGCTGGGTGAATTTATTGACTAGGGTGTGTGGGCCAGATAGACCCCATTACACGGAATTGTTATTTCTACCGGTGCTAATCCATTTAGACTAATAGAGAGGAAAAATTTCTAACTACCACACTTCCACTGGCCAGAAAGTCAAAGCGTCTTTGCTGCATTCATTTTCCGAATCGGAATCCGTTTCTGAGCTCCCAACATCATTATCTGACTCGGTTGTTATTCGCAATCGTGTGGGCTCAAATAAATACCTACGGACATCATAAGTCCTCATTTCACCTAATGAGGCTTCATAATCTTCATCTGATGACGACATGTTAATATATACCAATCAGTAGAAAGGAAAGTTGCAGGGAAAAAATTGCGGATCGTATAATTTTTCTCAGCTTCCGAAATACCGCCTTCGAATTTGCTTTGGGACGAGCCGCAAACGTGACGTCACGCGTCCTGCCTCCTAGCGACCAACTGGTGCAAAATGGACTCTGGGAATTCAATCGGAATTAAACCCGAGCACCACATTCTCAGCGGATTTATGTCCACAGTACTTGAGAGAATGTAAAATTATCTACCGTGGTCAGATTAAAAGATATTTTCCTAATCGTGATTGCAAAGGGTGGATATGGAATAACTACTTAAAGATATCCCCCTTACCAAAGATAATACTGCTGTCACTCGTGATACAACCGTCATAACTACCGTGGTCAGATTCAAACTGGGCATATGCAGCATAATATGCTGTTGCATATCACATCGCTGGCCAATCGAAAGCCGATCAACATAATATGCTGTTGCATCAGCCAATCTGAAAGCCGCACAACGCCTTACCAACCCCTAATATCCTAAAATGCCGGGGAATGGTCGACATCGATTAAATGGTGGCATATTGGTGCCATTAACATGGAAAGATAATACTCGTAATAAGCATCGACGCGTTATTGCTAATAGCATGTTGCTATTTTCTGCTATTAAGTGCCATCTATTAGAAAGATGCATCAACGGAGATCATGAGAAGTGTACGCCATATGCATACCAATAGGATGCAATTTAATACCGGAGAATGATTATATTCTGAGAAATTATGCAATCAAACCGGTATGACTATTCAATGTTTATCTATTTAGCTTTGTGTGCAGATGGAAAAGCGCTTATTGTAAAATGTTAATTTACTCGTTTGCAATGTGCTCAATGAAGGATATGTTGGGCAGATTAGGGGTTTTGATTATTGCATGTGTGCATTGGTAATAGACGTTGAGCGATTCAACGGAAATGTAAATGATTTATACGACGCATGTAGGCGTTTTCTGTTGCAAAGACTTTTCAATCAACTCTCATGGCATCAAAACGATGAACAAATGTTACGAGAACAACGGAGACAAACGAGGGGACTTTGCGTTTTCATCACACCAGAACTGCTTCATTGCGACTCCTGTTTAGCCGCACCCTGCATGAAAGGAAAGACATGTGGTATAAACTTGTTGGCTGGACGTGCTGCAATATGAATAGCCAGTATTTTTATTGCACCTTTTAAATCAATATGATATATCTTTTAACGCTAGACTACAGCGCCGCGCAGTGACCACAAAGTTTGAAAACTTTAACCTTTTGGTTTTAAAGAAGCGGTTCCTAAGCAGCTTGCTAGGCTACCTGATTTCAAATATGATATTAAAATAAACAGGTGATATCTTATTGTTTTTAACAATATGGATTGCAGATAAACAAATGTATGTATGCAGACTCACAGCACAGAGCAAATATGGAATTGATATAACCGGGCATGTGTGAAATTCTTCCTGCAAAAACTTTTCTAATCAACTCTATAACATCTTTAACATAAGGCAATAGTGACGATGCATTTAAGTTTGTTTCAACATGACCGATATTCACTATTATGCAGGCCAGTCTAGGTTATCACTAAGAGGCAAAATAGGATATTTTGCGTTGTTTTAATCATAACACCTCCCCCACCCCAACCCAATGCCCGTTTACGCCGCATTCTCCTCAAGGACAAATGGCATCTGGTTTGACGCAGGTGATTGATGCCTTATATAAAGCAGGAAAAATATGAATCAAAGAATTCATCCTCAAGGCACATATTACCTGATCACCAGTACCTGTTTTCGGCGAAGGCGATATGGCATCTATAATTCAAATAATCTCTTCAGAGTGGGTTAACAACTTCTTCCACACGCATGCACTGCATTCAGATTTCATCGCTCATTCTAACAAATGCTTTACATAAATACAATAGACATTCGAAGATTTACTGTTACTGTCTTCTGCGATGTAACCGTTATATGAATACGATGCATGTGTTATATTAATGTTGCGTGTATTCATATTAACCTTTATATCACACTTGCTTTTCTATGCTAGCCATGAACCTGTTGTGAGTCGCATCCAATTGTTAACATTCGGAAAGTTGAGAAAACGCCTTGTTTAAGCTTGTCGAAAGCTCCATCAAATGATGTATATCATTCGCTACAATGATTGTGGTGAAATAACTGATAAGGGTCGTTAATGTATAATCTCCAGCTGCTTATATTACAATGGGTATCATGGAAAACACTGCTATGTTGAGTTTGAAACGTGCTCAACAACGAGAAATAGTTATGACGTTTGTAGGATTCTTTGTCATATCATTGCAACAGTAGAGCGATCCATGAGCGAAGAAAGTTCCATATTTTATATAATGCCTATTTAATCAATCTGATATCCGTTGTAGTCCTACCTCATTCAATACACATGCTTTTCTCGGAATATTTACATCATGTATGAGCTAATGAAAACGTAGAAATTTGCATCCATTGGTTAATATTGGCGCGTTGGATTTAATATATATGAATCCTTTTAAAGTTCCGCTGTATGTGTGCTGGTACATGTGTGTGTTTGTGTGTACTAGTGTGTGGATGTGTAAGTGTGTACTAGGGTGAATGTATGTGTATGTGTGCGTGTCCGTGTGTGTGCAAGTGTGCATAAGCTCTAGTGTTACCATTATATTTACGTTTAATTAACGGAAGTTTTTTCGCAGTATTGCTACATTACACTGAATGACATAAGCACTTTATTATCACATTAGGTATGTTGCAAGAGTTAACTCACATTATGTGTGAATCGACAGCTGATGGCAAGGTGTGCGTGGATCATCAGTTTATTTTATTGTAGTGCTTGCTGTGAATAAGCTTAATTTTTGAAAAAAGGATCTGTCTTGGCTTATCCACCAAGTGGTCGTTTCTACAGTTGTGTAGGTGCAATGTGTAATAAACATGATGATGCCTCTCTAAGAACCAATAACTCTTCAGAATGCATGACTTATACGTTGTTCTAAGTTTATCTTTTTATGATTGCAAGTGTCAATGACATGAATCATTATACTGTAAAGAGATTGCGTTGCCTTATACTTTACAAATACTGTGCACAACAGTTTGCAAGGCTGTCGTTTTAAAACCCGGAGATTCACTTAATATCCAAAGGGCTACACAAAGCCAGGTAGTAGCAAATTGGTGCACAGTAGCATCTTGTTCTCAGAAATTTGAAGCTGTGCATAACAATTCGCAATTGCGTACATTCAAGGACAACATTACCTTCATCGCCCAGAATTAAATCACATGCATTACACACCAGCCTGATGTCGGTCTCAGCAAGATCATGCTTAGGCAACGACGGGCAGTGCGGCGGTTAGGATACGACTTGAGTCACGGCTGGTATAGGGTAGAGTAACGTCGACGGCTACGGTAGGGTAGCGGCTTGGCTGGTATAGACTAACGTCAAAGGCAAGGGTTGGGTCACTGCTGTGATTAGATGAGGTTATATCTGTAATAAGTAGTTGAATTGCTGCTCTATGCCAAGTTACCGTTTCGAGTATGCCTCTATTAAAACCAATTTGCGATTATTTGCAGCTGCTTGTTCGCCTCGGAAAAGCCGGGGAGTCTGCCGGCGTCGACTATAGCTCTGACATCGTTATTTAGTTAGTTGTCAAATGTATAGAACAGAATATGACTTGAGTGCACATGATCATTCTATGTGCTTTCGATGGATAGCTTTTCATAATGGTGTGTTAATTTTAGTGAGTGAAATATTTGCTTACAGAGCGTTTGACAAGATTCAGTTGAATAAAGTGTAATGCTTAGCAACGGCAGAAGGAAGCTGATAATATAATACCACGGCATCACAAAAGGTCACTAAACCTGGTGTGTAATTAATTATGTTTGACCCTATGACTTTTATTTACAGATAACAGTTCCAATGATAATGTTCTAATGGTTGCTACGCAAATAAGTACAATTACAGCCTACATATCCTTCATGAGGAGGAATAATTAATTACTGGGATTCAGGAAAAGCTATTTACAGCTGGCAGTTAAAACGGAATATGCTCGTTTGGTTGCACTGCAAATATCTATAACCATATCCTCTATATCCTATAAGAACAGGTACAATGTTGAAGAAGATAACGAAATATTTTAATTTCACGTCCACGAAACTGTTGACAGCATGTATGAGGGCACCCGTGATGATTATACTCGCAAATATCTTGTATCTTTTTTACTAACAGTGGTTCATGGCCCTTAGCTCATGTGAAAAATGACGTCGCTTCATAACCCTATTCCCTGATGTTAAAGAGCGTATATGATACAGAGATTGTAACTTTTAATATTATACAAAATAGCGCTTTATTAATTATTTATTAACTGATTGATTAGTTAATTAAGGACCTGTTACAAAGCGGGCTATCATTTTCGCAAAAGGCATCTATTACACTTTAACTCTTCTTAGATAATGCAGCATCTAGCATTAATTTTGATGATTGGGTGGGAGCGGGGCGTTTTCATTCTCTTTGTAATCTTATGGATTAATAATATTTTATGTATTCGAAAGCTCGAATGCTGGATTGCACATTTCCAATGAGCATCATTGACCCACTATAAATACAAACAGACAAACCTGCCCCCGCTTAATATGACTTCCTGGAACGGGTATTCTGAACAATATCGAACAATATGCTGTCCTTCAGAAACAACACAGTGTGGTGAGAATTATGGCCTTCATTGTTCCAGTAACCAGTGTATAAGATTCCCTTTTCGCCCCATTGAACGCGTAGCATGCGGTCACAGTAGTCCCATAAAACCTTATCACGTTGGTCTTAACAATAAGATAAATGCTTGCAATACCGTTGATCATACTCGAACAAATAACAAAGCCGTTATGACATGGTTAATTACTGTTATGCACAGTAAACAAGAAAATCTATACATGTTCACTGTGACTTCATCTGACATCCTACCACTACCTTTGCCGTGTCACACCAGGATATGTTAACGAATGTATATGTCAACAAACATATTTTTCATAAAATACCTGTGCTTCAGAAGCAATTAACGAACTGTGATTTTGGCTTTCGCTTTAATCATATAACTAGCAGGGTTTCCTATTTTTATAGATAGTAAAATGTCTTTGCACCTAGAGAAGGTGATCCAACAATGAATATAACTGCATAATGTGAGCTTATTGCGCATATCACCAAAAAGATCTGGCTAAAAAAAACAATTACCCAGATCTTCTGAAAAACCGTCAATAATATAGCCAAAACAAACATGCTATATTTTGTTTTTCAGAAGTTAAATTCTTTGATAATTAAACTTAGAGTTACCTGATATTACAATAGTAAATATTCTAATTTACATATGTACCACACATATGTGTAAACAAATGAGTACTCGCTTGGTGGAAGGAGGTAAGGTAGTTATTACATCAAATAACATCTACTTTACAATGGGCCGATACCATGCTCGGACCACGTGACCTTTTATGCCTGTTACTTAACTAAAGTTAGGACCAGTCCTAGCAATAACTAGTTCCTGGGATGAAGAATCGGTCAGCTTTATTGTAAGTCAGTCACCCAATAGTTGATTAACTTCAGTCTAATGTTATTAATATAAATAATGTATGCGATAGAGCTATAGTGTATCTCATTTTTCATATATTCAAGTTAAAGTTTATGCCTCTGAGTGGTTTTCCATGATTGAATTTCTGCCAATAAACAAGTACCTATGTATTCGCCCATATTTAAGCATAACAATAATGCAATGAAAGTAATCATTGGTAATTATATATTTTTGTGAGCTGTTGATCCCTGTTATCCATTAAATTCCCACCTTTTGTGGGAGTAAGTATGATGTAGGTTAGATTTGGCACATATGTTAATCACCTCGAGCGCATATCCTACTTTACACCAGTGCTTAGAGACGCATAAATATCAATCTAAAATCAAGTCTATAATGAGTAAGAGGTATTTTATGTATTTGTTTATGTATAGGGTTACGGTACCAGTGATTAAAAACGTCAATCATCACGTTCCAAATAAAGAAAAAATAAAGGCGAGATAATGGATAAATAATTTAGTAGTACTTGTATGTATATAGTGCGCACCTATTGCATAAACATAATGTGTAACGTGTACAAGTATTTGACAGATATCCACGAGGGATATTTGAACCGACATTAGTCACTTCAATAAAGATACATCACAGCAAATCTGCGATGATGCACTGAGCATTAGGATAATCCGGCCTACTGTCTGTGGGTTTGATCCCAATATGTAAACAAATGCCTAGCTACCTGTCACTTGGATGATGACGTTACCTGACGTTACCATCTCTGAAAGTGTATTAACTCGACATGGCAGCTTAATGCAGCACAAATTTGTGCCAAGTTGGCGCTTGCGCGTATGGAGAGCTGCCCAAGCATCACAATCATCCTCATGCATCAACCATTGCGATATCATCATTTTGAGCAACAAATGTCAAATATAGTAAATGGTTCTCGGATACGATAACCAGGCATTGGAACCTCATCTATATGATTCTGCATTTATGGCTCTTGTTTGTCTAATTAACGACATATCGATATTGCTAGTTTGACTAGTGAGGATAAGCTTCAGAATTTGGAACATTAGATTGTTCTTACTGTTGTTTCATTAATATCGTATTTACGGTAGATGAGGTGGTGTCGGGAATTAGGTATCCTGCCATTCGTTGGATACACACAGGGTTTCATCAAATACGCCTATTGTAAGTATTTTACAAACCGCAGTAATCTTCTCTGTTTAACTAAAGGTGCAATTAAATTTAGGAGCAAAAAAGCCATACATTTTACGGCCTAGTCCGAACGTTGGCTGAGCCAATGCCCTTTATTGTAGTTGCAATAGGTGTTTTATGCAGAATGAAGCCATAGAAAATAATAACGGAATGTGCTGATTCCAAATGAATCCTACTAGAAGCGTATATGTGGGCGGATATTATACATCAACATCCATACATTCACATACACCTTTTTCCGTATTTCATGGCCTTCATTTATTTTAGGAGGGTAGTAAATATTGCCATAGAACCTGTACGTTTGCTACATATAGTTATAACGGATGTATTGCCGTATCAAAAGCATGAGCTAAGTTTCAATGGCAATTTTTACACCTTACCTTGGTAACAGAAGATTTGTGCACAGGCTGCTTCCGGCTGTTCATAGGATACAAGCTTTCCATTTTGTGATAAGCATATGTCACCGTCGTCCAACAGGTAACAGCTACAGTGTATTTAGTAAAAGATAATCCCGGCCAAGTTATAACAGCTTATCACAAATTAATCCAAATAAATGTGTGGGGATATTCTGAACCAGTGAATGCCATTTCTTTCAATCACCTAGCTGAGGCTGAGCATGTTTTTTTTTATCGTCACTTCAGTTGTCTCAATGTGTTTTCAAAGCCGTGTAAACCTCCATGGCAAAATGTTGGTGATGCATGTGGAGAACATGAATGTATAACTTTTCAAGATATCGAAGCCAGCTCACTTATCAGGTACTTCATTTAATACATCATTGTCGGCGTATTTAGCCGAGTGGTTGCCGAGATAATTTGTGTATACTATAATATGCAACGAAATTGCTGGTGGTCGTTCAGATTATTTTGTTAAAATTGGATGCTGCCCAAATAAGAGACAACTTGATCATGCACTCTGATATAATGTCTTTTCATGCTGATATATTAACAGTAAACACAAATTATTCATTCATCGCTCATCATAACACCCCGCCAGTATTATTGTAGACAGCAAGTATCTGCACTGTTGTGAGTCAATTTGGTTGCAAATATAAAAAAGAATGATTTTGAATGCATTATAAGTGCCACTGTTCAGATATTTGTCACTACAGATCCATAGATGTACAAAGCAAGATGGCTTACGAATAAAACGTCGGCTGTGAAAGAGAATATTGACATAGTAATTGCCGAGGAAATTGCTTTGCTAGCTATACCTGACAAGGCATACAGCCCATCCAGCGAAACGCAATAACCATCACATCAGAGGGATCTTTATACATGTTTTTTTCAATACTGGCAAAGATGCTTGCGTTCCAATTCGTTTTTTATTGAGAGAGTTAGATTTATCATTCATGTCTCGCGATCTGTGTAAATGTTTTTCATTGTCTAGGTGTGTGCATAATTAGGCATGCTTTTCGGTGTGTAGGATGCGGATTGTGACATACAACGATTGTTGTAACGATAATATTATAACTAGTTGACAGGCACTAGTGCATTGAAATGGTTACTCGATTTGATTCGATGCCGCTCAGTAAATACTATGCCGCCCATCAATGGTTCACCTGGTACTGAATTGTATTTTATTATTGCACGGGTAGCTGGCCTTTATGGACATAATAAATGATGACAGTGTCATCGATCAATCATCATGCTGAGTGTTCATGGCTTTCCTGAAGCAGCTACAACTGCAATTAATTGCTCATCTAATGATAGTTTTAGCCTCTTGTTCGACTTATCTCTTGCGCAAGATCTATAAAGCCAGTACAATGCATCAATACAAGCTTATCAACATAGTACCCCTATCATCGTATCCTTTGTCAGACTAAGTACATGAAATATGAATGACTAGATGCGTAGCAAATGCAACGAACACCTTGTGTTAAGATATACACATTTCATTGCCGCCCGTGCTAAACATCAGTGTCTTGATTCTAAAGGATTTTGCTTTATTTGCTAGGGAGTTATAAATTAAATAGCATTTATGCAATTATCGCTTAAAACCGCTCCAACCAAGTTTGTTTCAGTGAAAAGGTTTCATCCATTTCCAATTCTATTTCGGGAAGGCATAAACAAGTCTCCGAATATGGAGTTGTGCAGTCAACATCAATTATCGGTCGCCAGACTAACACTGTCGATCGGAAGTTACTTTGCGTTCTGCATTACAGAACCACAGTGTCATTGGCATGCCGCATCTTGCACAAATAAAAAAGCCATCTGATCTTACCACAGTGGTAAGCGGCTAAGTGCTAGACGGCACATTCATTGGCATGGTGTCGGGGTTAGAAAACAGTTAAATGATCGATAACTAATTATCATTGTAATATTGACACCCAGTAAGAAGTAGTAACATATATACTGGCCGTGTCCTTTACGAAAGGGAATAATTACAGTCACTGTTTCAGTAATCAATGAATAAATTGTCATACTTATGGACCTTCACAACGCGTGACATGCTGACACAAGGGCTTGTGGACACCGTCCGCCTGATGGGTACCAATCCATGCATTGTCTTTGCTGTGCGTCTTATTCGGTTAACATTGCCATTACTATATGCATTGTCTATTTATGTTAAGCACCGTGAACCGACCACAGCTCCCAGTTTCATGTCATGCGGAATCGGGTTTGGGCATCCTATTGAACAAAAAGCCTATAAAATTCACCAAAATTGTCTCCAAAGAACAGTTTACATTAGCCATAGGTTATAAAAGCTGGTTCTAGATAGATAAAAGCAATAGGTTTTCCAAAGGGAGTAGAATCTTATTACTAGCATCATATTCGCAATGTTGTACAGTCTAATTATAGAAACACTACACAGGGCTACATAGAAAACTATTGAATATAAAGCCATTGTATAATTGGCCGCTGTCTGGTATCTAGGATGGTTGGAACTTACACCAGCTTGATTTCTGTTGTGTGGCCTAGAAATCGGAAAGATTGATTCAGCCGAACGCATCTGTGTGTTGATCCAATATGATGCCAAGAACGTTTTAATATTATTTATCATTGCAGCATAATATCCAATATTTGAAGTATGAATAGCAATGTTTATTGTCATGTTATTTGCTGTTCTACTAAAGTTCAATCGTCTTCGAGTTTGTATCCAAGTGAAAAGCAGAACGTTAATCTGCGTCTTTCATTAGAGACGCCTCCTGTCAACCTCCACCATATGACCAGTTATAAACTTCACTCATCATTCATACACGTGCTTTACTCCATAAATATAATGGCGTAGAGCCCAACCGCTAGTTCCATGTGTTTCAAGCCAATAGCTTCAAGTATTGACAAGCAAAAAAACAGGGTTTTGTGGCGTTGCCAGTTCAACTATGGACGCACCGCCGGCGCTTCCATCACTTCAATGAGCTTTTATTCCCTAAAGCGTACCTGTGCCCGCCAAATGAAACCTGTTTACAGCCAGTAAAATGTTTCAATTCCATAGAGCGCATGGCTACATTTAGACTATTGTCGGTAACAAAGGACTGAATATGGGAATGTTAAGATGTCATCAGGAATACATTATTTAACAGCATTTGCTAGTTGCCACGACTATTTTTCAGTTGTTAGGCTGATATCAAATTGGTTCGTGTTTTTACCGTAGAACAATAAGCGATGTATAACTACGCTAAGAGTGTTACTTCAGGTAAATATATTTGAACGTGCTACTTGTGCTGTATATACAATACTGATACACGCTACCGATGCAGTTATCACTTATTCTTAGAAAATGTTAGTAACTTTGATTTGATTTAAGGTATTGATTTGGATTCATCATGATCAAACATGAGGATATTAAAACACTTTCATTTCGAAAACTTGCCCGTTTGCACCGAAGTTTGTCCAATATAGGTAGTGATGTTAAAACGTGTTGACTACTACAGTTATTTCTACATGATAATGAAGGTAAATATTGCGTTTATCGCAGGCGTTTTGCATTATTCACAAAAGCATTGCCTTTGAGGCGCATGGCAATGTAAATTGTCTAACTTCACAAGAAGGCATATTAAAGTTGCGCGAATGTATCTGCCTCATATATTATGAGAAGAAAGGAAAGCTGGGACTAGCGCCTAGGTGACGTTAAACATATATTTACTTCATGTCAATACGTGTACAGTTTAGTTATATTATCTCGTGATAAATTGACGAGTCTGTGTACAGGTGTGCACTTTTATTACGACGCAATCTGCATAATTGCTTGAAACAATATAGAACGACATATTTGTTGATCATACACTCCAATTGATGGGATATTATATATGTGACTAAGTAATATATCAATTATGTCTTAGCTAAGGCATATTAACGTGACTCGATTCCGCCATGTGACAATTGTACGCAAATGTGTTTGTGCATGCCTGTAGCTCAAAGTTGACCGAACCTTTAATATCCACTTTTATTGAGATATACTGTAGCGAGGATGCTCCGGCTATCATTAATAAGCTTTACGCTAGACAGTAAGCTTATATTGAACTGGAATGTAGGACAGTAGCTTATGCTTATTCCCCAGACTTACAATCCTCATTTTAGGATTAAACAACCGAAGCAAAATCCACTTATTGATCTAAGCACAGATGTTATTTCATTTCTTTTAGAGAGTATGAGTTTACGTACGATGAAAAATATACAGACAGAATATCGCCGTTTTCGTAGAATAATATACTAACATTGCGATGTAATATGATCATAGGCAACACAACTACTCTGAGCAGCGAATTGCATCTTGCGCAAGCAATACGCAGTATAGAATAAATACGGTTTTGTAAAGATAACATAAAACGCGAACCCATACATAGCACGAGGAGTGTCCGTAAAGTCCTGCAAAGGTGGTATAAAGATGTGCAACAAATGCCAAATGTATGTAGCATTGTAATACTCCGAATTTACCTGACAATAAAAAATTTAAAAGATTGTACATTTAAGACAGGATAAGCTGATAATAAAATACTAGGACAGGTGAATTACAACCCGAAGTAATCAATCCTACTTGACTATGGGAACGTAAATTTGTTACAGGAGCATAAAGTAGGTATTGCTGGAGGCCAAGTCTATACGGCAGTTGTTTCACTGCACTTTATGTTTATTACAACACGTTTGAGTTTAAAGCAAGCACTAAAAGGGACCGGTACCCGTTGGGTAGTGGTACACTGCGTCGCCTTATTTGGTTCGATACGAATTGTAAAAACTCGACAGGTTCCTCGTGACGCGGATAGTCACGTAAAATGGCGGTCTCGACGCTGAAAGGGGATGCATCGAACTCGGTAACTCAATGGTACAGTGCTGGACCTTCGTTTAAGCGGCGTGAGTTTGCAAGTAGGTGCTAAATGGGTGCTTGCATTTCAGGGGAGCTCTCCTAGCATCACAATCATCTTCAACCATCACCGTTGCGATACTACCTTGTTGTTGAAAGTAACGTAAAAATTCAATATTACCATTGCCATTAATACTAAAAGGGGATAAAGGAATATGCTAATACTACGTCAAGCCTTAGTGAGGTGTATCGGTGGGTGGATAACCTATATGTGTACCTTGGAGTACACGAATCGTCGTTTCGATTGACAATAGTCATAAACACTATCCCTACACAATTCCTATCCATTACTTCTACCGACGCTCGCGTCCGAACTTGACAAAACCTCTGCACATCAATCGAAAAAATCTTCGTTACGACCCTACTCTGTTATATGGATGCTGGATAAGAAAACGTTATCATCCGTGAAATTAACTTACTTGTCAGATGTCTCATTAAATACATCATATATTAGAAAGATGTACGGATTAATCGCATAAACTGATTTTATGAATTGCCAATATTAACACACGCAACAACTTTTCCTATGGAGGTGTTATTGGCATATTAATGCACAGTTTGGTGTTATTGGCCATTCAAACCATTACTTTCGTTTGTGCTTTTCCTTATCAAACCTCAACATTTAACACACCATCATCTGAAACACTGCATTTACAGCATGGATATTTGTAATGATTGATGTCACTATATGCACACGTTTCTGAATTGTGTTGGTTGTGGCATAATAGAGTGTGTGTGTCACAATGAGGCAAATATAGCCACCCTTTCCAGATATTACAGTCATATGCCACCGAGGGGAGAAACCAACCGACCGGTTCAATGATAAAATCTCGCCTTAATCCACAGTTAGTACACATGTTATCTACCTCTATTAAAGGAATAAGCAAGATTTGTGTTTATCGCAGTAATATCTAACTAAATAAAAAAGATATGTTGTATGTATGTTGACCACAGCCCTGTTACACTGGTATTGCTCAGTGAAATTAAAGTTATCTTCTACTCGTTGGATTCTGGGCATAGCTTTATTACTTAAAATGATAGTTGTCGATGACATTTGATAGTTGTCGCTGACAAGCTACGAACATTTAAATTCACACGCGCTACACTATACATGTAACTCGTTTCTGTGATGATATTACAAAAGTGACAGGTGTTAACAAAGACAGTTTGTAGTTTTGTCCATTCTACACTGCCAGCAGCTCTCAACCGTACAAAACAGTCGCAGTCTAACATAGCTATGCCACACCATACATCTCATCTTGGTTGATGACTAAGCCTACAGCCGAACTGAATTAAAAGCACCAAAACATGCATTTAAGCGTTTCGTATGGTTTTTGGACATAATGCTGATATCATCGAGTATGTAACAGGTAGTTGACGTACAAAATGCATTTATTTGCAGTATGAAATTACTCTAGATGTTAACACATAGGTTAAAATATGACAACATATTAAAAGTAATGCGAACCTCTTTTCCATAATAAACATGACCATAAGCACAGTTCCGACCTCCTCCAGATGTGCTTAATATCTGCTTATTCCATCTCGCAGGAACATGTTGTATAACGGACTAACATGAATGAAATCAGCGATATACCAGTAACAACGACAACAAATTGTGATAGGACCAACGTTAAGTTAAACAATGTTTAGTACCTGGTTTTCATTCACTGCACATAGATAGTAGTAACATTAGCAACCAAATAATTAATTGTTCATACTTATCGGATAAGTATGCTTACTAGTCTAACATGCAGCCGGCAATTAAATCGATAACATCATGTTATGCACGATGCAGGGATAAAAACATGTTATCGATACAATACCTGATCCAAAGCTTTTGGGGTATAACTCAGCTAACTACCATGTTGTTGTACGGCTTAGTCGCTGATTTATCATTCGTTTCACGGCCTTAACGAAGATAGCATGACTTATTATAAGATATCACTGATATGACGTATTGGCACTGACTGAACTCGTTCGTTATGTAAAGCATGCTTTCTTGGCCAGATTTCTCTATTTTTTTATCAATCGTGTATTCTAGACACCGGACACATCGCTACTTAGGCAAATGTCAAGCAGTATAATGTTAATAGCTCTCAGCAGCTGAACCGCGATAACGTATCGAGTGTTCTTTAATGATGATGAGAATGCCGAGATCCATATATTGGCCCCTTTTAAATCTAAACCACATTGAGTTATCTCACGCCAATCTTATAGAAAATTCTTCTTCTTACTGAATACGCCGGTGTTTATGTTGCAAAATGACTTTTCGCAGGTCTTTTTACGATATCTCTCTCCTTGAAGATAACAATAATGGCGCAAAGTGGCCGACGTGTAGAGAATTCGATGTCAGACAATTGCGCAGCACTAACAGCAATATATTGCATGCCGCCATTGTAAATGTAAATATAAATAAGAGCGCATCGGTTAAAAATCATATGGCCTAATGATGTGCAGCCGGAATGAATGGCCAATTTATCATCGATTCAATTATGCCTTAATCCCAATATATTTTCTAATGCAATCAAACAAGGAGCAATCTGTCGTTATTTGGAAGAGATTTATGAAGAGGGTTAAATATTATCGTGTTTGTACCAAAATGATTGTGTTTAATATACCAAGTAGGCAAATCTACGTAAAAATCTACTTCGCCGGGAGAAATGTGCAGATGCAGATGGAAAACTGTATTTTTGCTGACTTCTTATTAAAGCCGAGAGCTAATCTGGAATTTATATAGCCAGGCATGCGTGAAATCCTTCCTGCTCAACTTTTCAAATCAACTCCTGTGGCAACGATAACATCAAGCAATTGGGACGATGCATTTTAGCTCATCTCAACATAACCGATTTCCAATACACTCAGCAAAGGCATAAAAAGGTTTCCGTTTATTGGTTCATTTCTATTAGTGGCCAGCCCAGGTTATCGCATGTAATTTCACCCGAACTGTGTCATAACAAACACCCCCCACACCCACCCCGTCGGGTGCGCATTGTTCTGAAAGTCAAATGGCATCCGGTTGACGCAGGTAGTTGTTGATGCTTAAGGCATGCCACACATCACCAGTACCTGGTTTGTAGGAGGCGATATGGCAGCTATCATTCAAATAATCTCCTAGGCCTTGGTGGATGAAGACCTTGTTCTGTGTGTCAGCGCGTGTGCGTGTGTGTGCGTGTGCGTGGATATGTGTGGGTGGGTGTGTATGTGTTTACAGTTGAGTAGGTAGAATGTGTAATTACCTGGACGATGCCTGTGTTCGAATAAACTACCGACCACTAACATTCACCCCTTTGGTGTGCATGACTAATGCGTTATTCAGCGTTTGTCCTTTTTTGATTTGAGAAACAGTGCCAATGAAATTGATTTTTGCATTGTAAGGAGATTGTGCTGCCACATGTTTAAAACAAATTATACATAACAGTTTACTGGCGCCTTAATGCCCATTTAGTGTTCTGCGCCAAAAGGGCTGTACGCAGCCAGCCAGTTGCTAATTAGTCCACATTAACAACTTTGGGGGTGCTCCGTCCTCATTCCGAAAACTGCCTTTAAGGTCAAACATTAAATGTCGTGCATAACACACCGGCCTGCGGGAAGAGTCACAGCTGGGATGAGGTAGATTAACGGTGACGGCTAGGGTAAGTCACGGCCGGGATAGCGGAAGAGTAACTTCGATGGCTAGGGTAGAGTCACGGCCGGATAGGGGGTAGAGTAACGTCGATGGCAAGGGTAGAGTCACGGCCTGATAGGGGGTTGAGTAACGTCGACGGCTAGGGTACAGTCAAGGCCGGGATAGAGATAGAGTAACGTCGGTCGCTAGAGTAGAGTCATGACTGGGGCTGGGTTTCAGATCACTTCCTGGAAAGTATATGTTGAACGACATCGATATTTATGCTGGTCGTTCTGCAAGAACGATGTGGCATTCATTGTTTCACTAACCAATGTATAAGATTCCTATTTTCGCCCATTTGAACGCGTACGCTGACACAATAGTCTAATAACAACGTATGTATGCTTGCAATGTCTTTGATCTTATTTGGGACAGTCATCTTAATTGGTCAACAAAGCCGTTGCGGCATACATTGTTATATACACGGTGGATATGACAGCTTATACATTTTTCAAAGATTTCATCTGACATAATCTCTCTACCTTTGTTGTGTCGCGGTGTGATATTTGCGTGGGCGCGTATGTCAACTTACAAATGTTTCATAAAACATCTGTGCTTCAGAAGCAATTAAAAAACTGTGATTCTGACGTTCATATTTATCACATAACTAGAAGTCCAGTTTCTTATAGGAAATGAGATGTCCTTACCCCTGATATGCATAGTGACTCCGCCGTATTCCCTGTCGTGGCAATCCCCTGACTCTTGGCTTACCCCTCACCTCCAGCAATAACCCCAAACCAATCCCTTCTATTACCCTACCTTAATCTCTGTCTTGCTTACAGACCTAATCCCCCGTAATCCAAGCGCATCATACTCTCCTAAGCTCCGCCGCGAACCCACCCTACTCCCTAGTCTCGCTAAGATTGCTATATTATGCCTGACAATAACAAGGTCCTTATTCTGTTCTGTACACAATGTGACACTCTCGACAACTTCTGCATAATGCATGGCATTCATAGCTTGCTCTCTGTCCTGGGAGGCTGCGCTTGAAATGGATTTGCATTCATAACAGACCGATAGAAAGACAGGCTAACACCCACAACAGAGTATTGATGCTAGCATTGGTATGATAACTAGATTGGTCAATCAGTATCACCAATTGAGGAGTGTCCCTTTCAATATAGCTTATACACGAAGCCACTCATGCTATGAATCTATGTCAAGCAACAAATCACCGTCACAACTCCCCTCACTCGTGTTATGAAGAAATGGTGGCCTTTCACTACGTGAATTGGTTGACTAGCAGCATATATAATTACCCTCGTGAGGATAATTCGACGTCATCAAGCCTGATGCGTAGTGATTTGTAATTGTGCCATTGCAACAATACACACATCATTCACACATTACCTCAGATGCCAGCAAAGATGCGATGGCGCTAATTTAGCTGATTTACTCTTCTTGTGATCTATCGTAGAGCATTTCAAGTAAGGTGGCCTAACAATGAATATTACCGAGTTATGTGCGTTTATCACCTAAAATATGCCAGCTAAAAATAACAATTATCCTGACCTACTGTTCTATATTATAGCCAAAACAAACATGTGATATTTTGTTTTCATCCCTCGACTGATAAGCTAATAGGTTACCTGATTTGACAAGAGTAAATACTCATGGATGGGTACTTTCTTGGTGGGAGAGGGTGGGGTATTTTTTTCACAATTAACGCTAGTGCTTACAGCTGAGTGTATTTCTGTATTTAAATTGTTGGGTTACTTTACCAGTGATTAAGTTGTCAATCAATCCATACTGAACAAAGGAAACCAACACGTGAGACAATGGCTTGATGTTTTCGTAGTACTTGTATGCATATAGTGCACATCCATCGCCAAAACATAAGGTGTATTGTATACAGTGATTTGATATTTATGACAGAGGGTTCTTCTGACCTACACTTGACAATGAGGACATATCGTAACACATCTGCGACAGTGCACTGGCTATCATTATAGAGCACTGAGATTGACAATCCGAGATTATTTTTGCTTGCTAGTGCATAAACGGAGCTGATACTTCCACGCCGTTCCCCATAACGTAGTCGTTAATTGAGTGTTGGATCCCAATACGTACAAACCTGACTAGTTCCCCGTGACTCGGATGATCACCCCTTCAAGACGATTCACCTGACATGGTAACTTAATAGTATTGCGTTGGACCTTCTTCCTGGCGGTGTGGGCTTTTAAGCCCCGTCTGGACAACGGAGTTGTGCCACGTGGGCGCTTGCGCTTGATGAGAGCTACTCAAGCATCACAATCATCCTCATCAACAATTGCGTTTTGGAACGTGAATTTAATATTATCATTACTTCCAAGTCGCAATATGTACATCATGACTTAACAAACGGGAGGTATATCAACTTCTTGCTGTGGGTACTTATTCTGCTACATAGCTCATAGTAAGTATGGCAAAAGTACTCATTCTAAAAAAATTATTAGGAAATCGAATGACCGGTATCGTGATACAGTATATTAGAATTGCGAAAAAAAGACAACACTAGGGAGTTTACGAGATACTTTCGATTACGACATGACACAACACTTTCCATAGAATGAGAACATCGTGTATTTTATGCAATGGTTGCATATATAATGTAGGAAACAAATGCCATAAAATGTTACATTTTTAAAATACGATATTCATTTCATAGAACCTGCAATGATAATTTATATGATTTTGCATATATGGCATAGGTGTTTCTAAATCACGACATATCGAAATTGCTAATCTGATTAGTGAGGATAATCTTCAGCATGAGGAATATTGGCTAGGTTGTACATACTGCTGGTTGTTCATTTATATCGTAATTACGGTAAATGAGGTGGTGTCGAGATTTGTTAGGTCTCCTGCCATTCTTTAGATACATAAATGGTCTCATGAAATAAGCGTATAACAAGTAAATTACAAACCGTAGTAATTATCTGTCTGACGAAAGGAATTAAATAAGATATAGGAGCTAAAGTGCCAAGCCCGAACTGTGGCAGAGCCAATTCATTTTATCGTCATTGCATTTGGTTTTTCACGGCGAAGGAAGCCGTAGAAAATAATAACGGGATGTGTTGATTCCAGATTAACCCTAACTGAAGTTTGTATGCATTAGATTTTATGTGAATAATTGAATCTTAAGAAGTTGATGAATTGCATTGGCATGACAGATGAAACATAACGGAACAATAGATCAATATTTATGATCTACATGTAAAATGCAATTACCAAATTTTGAATTAGTTTAGATTACGCCCACATAGTAGTTCTGACGGCGATCGCCAGTGATTGCGGATTTGGTATTCGCAAAATATAGCATGGCTAATTATAGGATATCATTGACAAATCGTAACTGACTGAACTCTGTATCTAAACATGGCATCCTTGTTTTTCCCTAATTCAATAAATTTGGCAAAACATTATCTGAGGTCTACACACCTCGGACAAAACGATGTCAGCGCAAATGACATACAATATCTTGTCAATAACTCTCAGCTGTTGAATTGTTTCGACATGTCGCGTACTTTATAACCACTGGGATCACAGAAGTCATATTCTCAATCTGGCCACGTTAGAAGCTTTAACGTCCATATCATGCCGCAAGTCTTCGTTGAGTACTAAATAGAAGGGATAGGAACTGGCGCCAACAACTTGAGGAATATACTGAACTGATAGCAATATCTACAAGAAAAGTTAAGGTACAATAATGTATCAGCATCACAACCTTGCTCTTGCATCCATCATCAATACTTGGCGACATCATGTGTGTTGTAATGACCTTGCCATTTGACGAATCGGATTAATTCCAGCGTCTCCAACGCGACACCCGATTGTACACTATGCACCCATTTGCTTTGCATCCATGTTATTACGCCCTAAGCAGCATACCAACACGACTGACGAAATGTTTGCCGGCTATGATTAACATCGCCGTCAATTAAGACTATCAGCTTATAGACGGAGCAAAGTGAATATTAAAATGTAAACCACTGGATCACAACCTATCTGCTAGTATGAAAGTGACCACGTTAACTCATATGTTGGACTAACACCGAAGCAATCTAGTGGATGATGGATGAGAGATTTGCGTTGCACCTACATTTGAAAGGCACACCTCAAATCAAGAGTAGTTGTTATATCTATGGCAGCCCCGAAATATTCATATCATTAAACCTATTGTGATTCGGTAGATAACCTATAAGCGCTTTGCTTTGATAATATCTTGCTACACCCCAATGCCAACTTGGCGACTACAGCAAGCAGTGTTGAGATTCAGAAGAGGTACTTTACCAGAGGTCATATTCACTTTTGAGGAGACATCACATGCAGTTGTCATAACTGTTTGATAGGATAAGGGACAACATTCTAGGCATCCAATCAGAGAACGAAGAGCCCTAATTTTTGAATTCAGGTGTTACATACAATTCTGACGCAGTTTCTCACCCACGATTTGGGAAAATACACAAGTGTCAATGGAAGTGAATAATCGATTGTCAAGGTTGACTAACAGTGGAATGTAATCAGGCGTATTTTTCTATGTAACATTAAATACCATTTTCCGGTCTAATGCATATCATCGTCTCCTTTCATATCCGCACGACTCAAGGTATGCATAATCGATGCTCTCAACAGTGATCAACCCTCTAATTATTTTAAGCCTTCAACCATAATTGACCAAACAATCACTTACCATTACTATGATTTAGCAAATATGCACATATGCAATATATTTATGCATATATATTGATTAACCAATAAATTCCTACAGACGTATGTTCATACATGCATGTTCATACATAAATGTTCATATATATATATATTTCTATTTATGTACGTATACATACATGTATACATATGTATAAAATATACATATATATACATTTTTAAATGTAGTTATATATATGCATGTATATATATGCTGACATATTTTTTATATATTTACCGATGTATATATATATGCAATATATATACATATATATGTTTGCATATACAAATATATATATATATATATATATATATATGTATATATATATATATATATATATATATATATATACCTATGAACAAATGTATAAGTTATTCATCCATATTTGTGTGCATAAATGCATATATACCTACATACGTAAATATATATGCATAAATATATATATATACATACATATAAGTTGTGTTAAAAAATATATATTTATATCAATATGTATATATATCTATATATGTCCCATATATGAATATTTTCATGTACTTATTTTTATATAAATATGTGTATGTACATATATTTATCGATATTTATATATTTATAAATATATATAAATAAATATAATTATATATATTACTATTATTCATCGAAATAAATGCATATGTATATATTTATTCATAATTATATGCATAGTAACTATCAAGAAAATGGGACTCTATTCCGATCTGGCTTCGTTTTTGGGGTACGCTCTAATGTTTACGCAAATGCAAGCTTTTCGAGCACGTTTCGAATTACATAATGCATTAATATGACTGGACTCTCTGAGTAATGAACTGTTTGTATTACCACAAGACCAATATGCTCCGTCTATATATATTCTAGTATTTACAATACCTCGCCTGTTTATCAAGAAGTGTGGGGATAGGGGTGGTTGTGGCATATTCCACATATGCTTATCCCACCAAAGCGGCATAAACGGCAATGGATGAATTAAGAACCATTTTTGCCATCGGACATGCGAGCAATCCGCAGCTTTATTAATACCTCATTGTCCTTTGTTATCGGTGAACCTAATAAATCCGAATAATTACATGCATATTATTAAGAGCGTTTTAAGGAATCAGGTTTTGGCATGATCTAATGGCGAAATAGGTACATGTCAAGTTATGGTGACAGCTTCCTAGTGGAACCTTTCTTAGTTAGGACTATTTTTTGGTTTTTTAATGGAAATGTTGCTATTTAATTGTTGATCACACTACAGCCTTCCATCGATTTGAAGGGGCACAGTACAAGGAGTGTATTTAGAATCACGATAAACATTCGAGTGATCAAAGCCTCTGCGCAGTTGTTTTCGTAGCCTTTAGCACATTAAAAGCTCGAATGAAACGAATCTTGAAAATTCAGCCATCTGCAAACTTTCACTCGTTTATTTAAGCATTGCCCATTAGGGCTTCTCCACATAAACAGATTAGAGACGCATCAACGTTCTTTTTACTTTGAAAACCAAATATGATGATGATGATGATGTCATTTTTTTGGGTGCGCAACATTATATGCATTTCTATGCGCTTGAGAGTTCATGCACGTTCTTTGGGAATAGGTATGTTTTAAGACTTTTCTAGAAAGCCTCGATGGATTGCGTCTGGCGGAGGCTGTCATCAAGATTGTTCCACAGCCGTGGCGCAGCAGTCCTGAAAGATCTTTCGCCAAAAGCCCTTCTCGCCCGCGGGACTGTCAAGAGTTCTGTTGCGCTTGCAGAACGGAGTGCTCGCACAGGAACATGCGGGTTGAGGAGGGTTGCGAGGTACTTCGGTGCACCAAGATTGTGTATGACCCTTAACACCGCCAGGAGCACTTATACACAATCCTTACATGCACGGGGAACCAGTGAAGGGTCTTGAGTATGGGGGTGATGTGATCAAATTTCCTGGCGGACACATTTTGGGCCAGCTGCAAACGGTTCAGAAGTGAGGCAGGAACCCCAAGAAGAAATGCATATCAATACTAAAACCATGGCTGTGTAATTGGTAATCTAAGATAATTGGGGAAGTGTTTAATTTACAACGCTATGCAACAAACTCCGAACGGGATAAGACCTCTTGGTTCAATTGGTTTATGAAGTGCGTTTGTCATGCCTATTACTTTAGACCCCTCAGGAGACCGAATCTAAAACAAAAGAAGTCAGAGTGGCCAGAGTGCTTAATGTTGGATCTTTAATCAATCAACATCAATACACTGTTATAATCATTGCAAATTGATATATTAACTTTTCTCCCGCTGTAACATTAGGCGCGGTTCTGTGTTTGCTCGGAGAGTTGTTAAAACGGAGAATTATCTAACGTGGTTTTAAAACAAGCTTTTGCCCAGCATTATAAAAAAGGGTATCTACAACCAACCTCTGATAAGTGCTTAGGTGTCGTTTAAACTATCTGATATATTATATTTATTGAGATATGATATATATATGTATATATATATATATATATATACATATATCTATATATAGGGCATATATATATATATATATATGTATATATATATTTTGCGTTGTATATAAGGCGTGATATCAGTCTCCGGCAGATATCAGAAATATTGTAAATATATATATATATATATATATATATATATATATATATATATATATATATATATATATATATAGAGATATATATAGATATATATATATATATATATATATATATATATATATATATATATATATATATATACATATAAATATATATATATATATATATATATCTATATATATATATATATATATATATATATATATATATATATCTCTATCAATAGATATATCTATCTCTCTCCTCTCTATATCTATCCCTATATATAGAGACTTTTCTATAGATCTCTATATATAGATATATCTTTCCCTATATCTATCTCCCCTATATCTCTATCCCTCTCTCTCTCCCTCTATCATATATATTATATATATGTATCCTATCTATATCTATATACATATATATATATATATATATATATATCCCTAGTATATATATATATATATCTCTATCTATATCTATCTCTATATATATATATATATATATATATATATATAGATATATATCTATATATATATATATATATATATATATATATATATATATATATATATATATATATATATATATATATATATATATATATATATATATATATATCTATATATATATATATATATATATATATATTATATATATATCATATATATATATATCCTCTATATGGACATAACCTCTATATGTCTATACCTGTAACCTATTCTGTGTATAGTATATATATCTGTCTCTCTGTATATATTATATATAATTTAATATATATATCTCTTATATGTAAATCTGAAATATAAGCTATATATATCTCTCTATATATTTATATATATATATATCCCTATATATATATATCTCCCCCTTTATATATATATATATATATATATATGTATATATACATACATATATATATATATATTCGTATATATATATATACATATAATATATAATATATATATAATATTATGTATATATAATATATATTATATATATATATATATTATATTCGATATCGATATATGATATATCTATCTCTCTCTATATATATATACGTATAAACGAACGCTCCTTTAGTGGACAAACCGCCACCTTTCGTAGTCTTGGGTCCACGAAAGGATATACCAGTATGTCACATAAAGTCAACGCAAATTTTGTTTCAATACAATTGAAAATATTTTGGTTCGATTCGATTATGATAGTCTAGTCTTAGTAACGTACAAAGATAATCATTCACTGATAATTTCTTTGGATTTTGAATATAATAGCGAAAAATATTTTTAGCAACTAACCATTTGTTGACATAACCCGCAAACCTTAATATCTTCCATACAACCATAAATTCTTCGATCCAAATTGCCAGTTTGCTCGATAGCATTTAGCTACCCTGTGGTGCGGCAATTTAGTGACAAATACGAAAAAACTATTTTTGTGACATTATCAGATTTTGTTACTTCAAATTCATAGATTAACACAGCTATAGGGTGTACAAATAATACTTCGGACAATGAAAGCGAATATTGAAGTAGTAATTGCAAAGGAAATTACATTGCTAGCTAAACCTGACATCGCATACACCCCATGCAGCGAAACGCATTAACCATCACATTGGAGGGACTAACAGTATAGGACCATGTAACATGCTTGCTCAATATTGAAATTAAATTTTTGCATCCATGTTGTCTTTTCGGTGTATTGATCGGTTAGTTTTATTGTACATGTCTACTGACGGGTGTCAATGTTTTTCAATGTCTAGGTGTGTGCATGATATAAGGTAAAGAATTGCGGATTGTGACATACATTTTAGATATTATGGAAGTTGTTTAATATGCTGCTACGGGCACTAACGCATTGAAAAGGTTACTTGGTTTAATTTGATACTCATCAGTAAATATCATACCAACCCATCAATGATTCAACAGGTACTGAACTGTACTCTATGGGTTGCATCGTCTAGTAAGCCTTTTGTACATAGTCAATGATGACAGTGTCTTTGGCAAGGCAAGATGCAGCTACAAACACAAATATTTTGTTATCTAATGGGAGTTTAAGCATCGTGTTTGACGTATCTATTGCACAACATATATAAAGCCATTACAATGCATAAAAACAAGCTTAGCAACATATTACCCCTATCATTTAGTCCTCATTCTGGCTAAGTACATGGAATATGCATGAGTGGGTGCGTAGCAAATGCACGAAACGCCCTGTGTTAAATTATAAACATTTCATCGTCGCCAGTAGCAACTATCAGCACTTGATTTAGCATTATCTACTATTAGATAGTGGCTGTTTGCGAAGTCTGCAATCTATGCTCAAAAAAGGATTACAAATATGATACGGCGTAACTGTATGCGCGTTATTGCAGATAGAACAATGTATTTTGGTTTTTTTTATCGAATCAATGCAGGATGTAGTTAACCAGCGCATATATGCAATTATCGCTGCTGAAGTTAAATCAACAGTGGCCAAACTAACACTGTCGATGGGTGGTTACTTTGCGTTCGGCATTACAGCCGCACTGTGTCATTGGCACACCCATCTAAGCCGCACATGCTGCTGAAATAAAAACCCATCTGATCTACGGTGGTGAGAGGTCGAGTGATATCCGGCACATTTATCGCCATGTCAGTGGGGTAGGCAAATATGCACGGAAAGCATAATTGTGCTGTAACTAGGGTTATATATTAAAGGCGGGGAAAAACAGGTTCAATGGATGATCCTTGAGGCATTTTCAAACATGCAAATGTTAAGTTTAGCTGGAAGCATCTACTGCGAGTCAGGTCTGACCATTACATGTGTTTTTGTGGTTTAAAATGACAGAGATGCTCTGTAAAATTTTGAGCGGATCATATTTGTTTTACTTGATATCAATTATGTTTCAGTATTTACACCTATAAATGCTCTACAGGGCACGTAAGGAACTAACGATTTCCTTGTCTTGGCCACCCGTAACCAAACTCTCCTCGGAGGCCGTCTGTTTATATTCATCTTAGTTAATCTTGTTAAACAGTATAATGTGCAGGTTCACTGAAAAAATTAAATGACGGCGTTGTTATGCCAACGCCCGACTGAGCAGCATTTTGCTCTCATGAGTTAATACGTAAGGTGAGGTGTATAAAATGACAAGGGAAAACAATTTTATGCAATATAAACTCAGCTCCATAATGAAAGATCTGTTTGCAAATAAGTGCCCGGTAACCTAGCGTCTACGAATACTCAGATATTAAATGTTTAAGCATGTACGATATTGCAGGGGTTATGGTTGACGATGTATTGAGCTTTCATTCAAATGATTGAGTAGGCGTAAGGAGTTGTGTGCCTTCTCGCAATCTACGCATCTCACCTTTCAAATACCATGCAAACCATTGACCTACTGTTTGACCAATCACACAGTTGAATTAATCCTTAGTACGAATGTTCCACCAATGATCAATATTGTGATATTGACTATCCCAACGGGCATACTTGAATGGCATAAACTGATCCTGTCGTTTATGAAAGAGAATAATTGCAGTTATAGTGTCAGTAGTCAATGAATAAAATTCCTATTTCTCTCCCTTCACAACGCGTGACATGCTGACTCGAGGGCCTTGTGACACGTTCTTATACTTTGAATTTTTCTGAAACTATTCATTTATAGATTTAAGGCAGGATAATTTATCTTATGTGTCTTGTTTTTTCTTGGCTTAGCGAATTAGCTTGTATTAGAACTAGTGATAAGCATCAACATCAAAGATGCCCGTAGTTCTGACAAGGGTTTCATCAATATTGTCGTAATGGGGGCCTTAATGACATCAAAGTCTACGACGAATGAATTACAACCCACAATAAGCAACTCAACTTGACTATGGGGACGTTTATTTGATATGGGAGAAAATTACCATGATGATCGCTTGTCTAATTATAATACATTGAAATCGTAAGGTTGCGCTACCGTGACACAAACAAAAGCACATTGGAATACTGGGCTGACGTCATTGCGTATGATGAGAGCGAAAAAAAGCGTTTCGCGAGCCTTGCCGCTGTTTAATAAATGTCAACTAGATAAATTACCCGGTCTGGGGTACACCTATCGAAAACAGTTCGCCTCTATCAGCGTCCGCGCAGTTTACGATGCTCGATCTTTCATGTCAGCACGGTTAGTTTTAGGTTGTCAATAACTGTCTGAAGGGAACTGTCCTGGGGTCTACATTTACATTTTGGATGTGAAGGTCTAGAGCGAAGATTTTATAGCTACGCCAAGCTGCGTGACGGTTAAGAAATTACAGGAAAGACACACCCGACCTCAGGCGACGATACCCTGAAATCAACAAAAGCACCTGGGACTGTTGATCCAACGTCTCGGTGCTCGGAGGTTGTTAAAGATATGGAGTCATCTGATTGGACGAGGCGACTACAGCTCTAAAGTAAACAGAGCATTCCACGTGGTTTTAAGGTACGCTATGACAAGACGCTATGACAATAACGCTTCGGTTAACAGGTGACGTCTACACATATTTCCTCGGGCGGAAGGCTCGTGTGAGCACTCTTGGCGAAACTATAAACTCTTTGTTAATACCACGTCGAGCCTTAGTGAAGTGTATCGGTGGGCGGATAACCTCCATAGTGACCATGAAGAAAAAAAAATCGGCGTTGCAATTGACAATAGGCATAAACACCATTCCAACCAAAGTCCTATCCATTCTTTCTCACGAAGCTCGCGTCCTAACTTGACAAAAATTAAGCACTTCATTTGACAATGGCGCTTTAGATTGCAACTCTCACCGTAGTTCGATATTCAAGCCCAGAAAACAGTAAAGCGATTGACGTTACACCACTGGTAGATCTACTCGCCATCTGATATCACACCGTTCATGCTTGTCTACTCTCCCATGCGTATTACAGTAAGCATTGTAGTGTTTTGCAGCATCTGGCTTTCTCGGTCGAATGTCCTGGCTTAAGAATCAACTACCGAAGAGCAACAAGCAGAATTGCATTTCAACTCAAATGGACCATACCAACCCGTGCTTTTCGAGGAATCCATAGCCAACACTATAACGTACTCTCGGTAGTTCTTAGACAGCGTGCTTTGATCCATAGAGACGGGATCAAGAACTTATCCAATACAGCACATGTTCAGGAGCTCTTTGACGTAGCTATTTTACTTTATCGCTAGATAAGGAAATGGTCCGGTATCTAGAAATAGCCTACAAGCCAAGTAATACAGGTAATATACGCATGTTTTCACTCATGACTCTCTCATCAACTCGAATCACTCAATATAAAGCATTACAGACTGCAAAATATTTATATTCTAGATGGAATACCTGGTTACAACAACCTTACATACATTCGCGTTAATGTACCTTTTCAATGCTTAATCAATTAATCAATCGATGCCTATCCAAATGCATGAAAGCGACAATAATGAACTATTGTTAACTATACTTGCAGTTCACCCGAGAGTGTTCAGTGTAGCAGGTAAATGTATGCAGTTCATGGTGTGTGACTTTCCAAGATAGCAACCAGAGGCACTAACAAATATATCATTCGCAACACCTTTTATTGAAATACAGCAATGCACTGCATTTAAGGGTTAAGTCCAATTTAAGGCTTCCGACTTCTGCTGAAGTAATACTCCCGCATGATCGGCTCCGTTTGCTGTATATTGGAACAATATAACTGCATTATTGATTAACGTTCTGTCACATTCATATTCAAGGTTAATAATTCTGATGGGTCATGTGAATGCTACCCGTCCAAATGTATGTTATTTATGTTTATACGAATATTTCATTCATTTATCAAAATTAAGCGCCCACCAGCATAGATTGAGCGCATGAATGTACACTTTGGTATCGCAGACTTTTGTATTCCAATAGACAATGATGTTTGATATATATATATATATATATATATATATATATATATATATATATATATATATATATATAGAGGATATATATATATATATATATATATATATATATATATATATATATATATATATATATAGATATATATATATATATAATACAATTATATTATATATGGAATATATATATATATATATACATGTTTATATATATATATATATATATTTATATATATATATATATATATATATATATATATATATATATATTATATATATATATATATATATATATATATATATATATATATATATATATTGGTTATACTTTTGCTGCTCTGGAATTTTTTTATAACATCTATTACTTAGTAATGTTAATATCATTTTATAAAGATAAATTCCCGACGCGCATGCGCTCCATCGCACGATATCTTATGCTTAGATTACATGTTATATACACGTGTTTGTTATCGTTAAAATGTCTGCTCTGTTCCCGCATATATAAATATTTTCCAAAGTTAGAATTGAATCTCCACTGACCAGAACTATTAAAATGCTGTTCAGTTATATAACGAATACCAAATGGATGAACTATCTGAAGTGTAAAAGCATGTATTACACTATTTGTATGCATGAAGCTGATGCTTGAGCATATCACATATGTTTAAGTATACATAACGTGTAAGCATGCTAACGCGAAACAACGCAAAACATGAGAAACACTTCAACAAATATCGCGCCCAATGAGTTTTGATAAAGCTGGCCTTCACAGCGAAAACGAAACATGCGCTGAAGGGAAGGCTGGCAGGTGAGTCAAGTCGAGTTACCTCAACCAAATCTTGACTGATGGGAATTAAATACAGTAAGGCCACGCAAATCAATATTACCCGGAACCACTCCCTGATACATTTGTACTTGTGAACAGTTGACATCACTCTTACTGCAGATTGTGCCGAGCCCCATCAATGTTCTGTGCCGCACCCTGCTTATAGTAATGGTATGCGATAAGAATGGCAATAAACTTTCATACACTACCATGGTAACCGTCCCGGCGAATGAATTATCCTATGCCACAATAGAAATCTATTGAACTGCCTGCTCATTATATTTTATGCTGGCTAATGCATAATAGATGATAATGTACAAAAATCACCAAAAGTTTGAATTTAATCGAATTGTATTGGTCCTTATCGAAATGTTAACATTCCAAAGGTTAGCATAATGTCACAATTTATGAGCGTTGGTTGACAAGCAATAGCCCCAAACGCCTTAGCGTGATGCTATTCCAATTCGGTACGACACCTTCTCGACAAGGCATATTGTTTATTGCGCTTCAGTTGTTTGGTAGTCCTACATCATCGTTTTATATTTCACACAAACCATATATAAAACATTGTGGGTAACCCGATGACTCATTATTAATGTACTATGATGTCGCTGCTTTGAATAAATTACTTGTGTGACACGACGATTACGGGTTGTGTGAATCATCCCGTCCAACTTAATGTCTGTATCATATATGTTGACGCATGAACAATGGATGATCATACCGCAGCGCGTCTACTATCTTATTCACCATAAGTTGTCTGCAGTCCAGGGTCATTTTAGTGAAGAAGTTCACATCAGTTCAGCGATTTAATTGGTTAACTCGTTATGAGTTTAATACTTTTGCAACTCGAAAGTATTACTTATTTACAGCGTCCACAACCTTTTCATCGTTTGAACAGGATATGTTAATGAAATATAGGTAAGTCAGCTGTATGTCTGGAATGCAGGGATTTTGTGCCATTTGCATGAAATCTGATCTACCCTGTGTAACGCTACGATAGGTTGTCATCGGTATTCTAATGCAGGTTTGATGATAAATAACGCTGACCACATCGGGTTGATTATCATATAACCTAACCTTATAAGTTAAAATATGTTCCACTTTTTCAGTGTTGTGAGGTACAATTGCACTTTGTCAAAATCACATTCAACGAACAATATTCATCCACTCACGCTACGGCAACAGTTTGTAATTCAGTAAAGATTTTATTCCCCTCAGTGTTTTTATCATGCAATGCTAATAACTCTTAGAAACAGACTCTTTGATGCATGCACAAGTTCCTGCAATCTACCTACTTTGGTGATTTTCTGCAACTTGGATAATCTCACGTTACCGTAGTCTTGCTATATTTTGTGATACTCTTATGTCCTTATCCTGTTTTTCGCCCTGAATGTCAATCTTAATCCCTTGTGAGTTTCCTAAACAAAGTTCCCTATCTGTATGAATTAAATTTACGAAGCATGATTCAATCAACATGTGCTGTCTTGATATTCCGCATGTTTGCCACTTTTTGTAAGTTTCTAGTTATCTAACGTACTTGTTTGTCATGTTCTGTGTAGATAATGATGAGGGAGGTCTACTATTGTCTGCTTTGAGGTCAGCCGATGCAACGAGACGTCATCGTGTAGACGCTATCAAATGGGCAAATATGTACGCGCCGTAATTATTTACAGCAATTCAGATACAAATTGAGGACAGCGTTAAAGAAGAAATGTGATTGCCACATTATATGCCGCAATGTAGAGATGATGGAAGATCAAACACGATGATACAGGTTGACAATTGGCGATATATGTTAGCGCTAACCGTAAGCAGCATACGAAATAGAACACATTAAAATATATATAGCACCTTGTGTGTAAACATGGTCAGGTAAACCTAACAACAGCTTAAAATATAGGTAAAACACAAAACGAATGTCATTTGACATCAATCTTATAAAGCAATACGCCTCAAATACGCCGGCCTATTTCTGGAGCTTAAACAAATATTGTATATTATATTCATCCTATCAAGATACGTCTTTGGGGTGTTCATTGTGTTATTACATAATACGCCCATTTACTGTATCGTGATTGTTGTGAATTGTTCTGCAATATTTAGATATAATTCGCTCATGTAAACGGTAAAAGTTACTGGATGGGAGGACCATATCGATGTTAGACCCGTGTATGACTATCTTCAGATTATGATGGAACGTGTAAGCGGCACATTGTGGTTGCACATCAGACAGCTAAATAGTTAAAAGGCCACCATGGCGTTTATGCTTAAATTTACATCTGATTAATGATCTGATATTATAACAAATCATCTCACATATATCAGTTTAGCAATATTGATGATTTGAAGAGACCTAAAAAACGCTTTCAAAAGGAATGTCGGTCAAAAGTGTAAAATATGATGAAGTATACTTGATAAAAATAATGTTCAATTCATGATTCACCAAAATGTACTCGTGAAGTCGCGTGCAGATACCGTTTGTTTAGCTGATTATACTACAATCAGGTGAGAAAAAAATGTAAAAAAAGCTATCACCTGCATTGTGCGGAATACTTTATCGTACATGGCAGATGTGTTCTGGTCGTCATAAACCACGTGTTAAAGAGCTTGTTTATTGCGGAATACAGCAAATATAGTTTTCTGGGAAAGCAAAAAAGCTACAGACAAATCAATCCACGACCGTATCCAGCTAACCCGGTATGGGATGATATATTCCTCTTCATCTTTAAAAACCCACTCAACATGCAAATATTGACATTCAGAACATCTTTCATTTATCGTAATCATAACGCTCTTCGCACCAACATCCGTCTACCATCCCCTCCCCGCCCCACATATACACCCATATATATTTCATGCTCTACAAATGCAGATTAAAATCTATTGAACATTTGCGGTCCATTGAAATGGATGGCCAGTTATAATTAGAGATTGCTATGAGTAATAACACTGATGTTGTCATAGCAGTCATTGCAGTCCATGAGCTAGCGACGTTTTATCAACAACGCATAACTGTACACATTTTGCCTGACGGATCAGCAATAGCGAGTGTTGTTATCCAACTTCATTTTCTCCTGCGTACATCGTGAATGTTATCATCAAGATTAACTATTAATATATGCTCCCTTCCCAAATACCAGCCAATCGATCTTGATTCAACAAATAGCTGCTTGACTTGACGGGGAATTTAAGGGTAGTTTTTGCAGTGCTACATATTTTAGATACAGCACGCAACATACGCGTCCATCACTTAAACATGTCTCATTAAGTTTTTCTTGCCAATGGCTGTGGTGTCTGTGTACTGCGATGAGCTCAAAGAGAATAATACAAAATGGATAGTAATGGTTATGCTCGAAAGCTGATATTCCGGCAGGTTTGAATATTCATCTGCATTGCTCAATTACCCTTACATCAAACAAATCTATCAATAAGCAAGCTATGACGTGACCAAGCGATCTAAAGGCTTATTTCAACAAAGACGTATACAAGACCGTGGGTAATGCGTTTGTGGATACAAATACGTAATCTTCCATCTAATTAGCTTAAATGTCTATTATTCCAGCAGCGCGACCGGATCATAGCAAAAGGGGCACTCAATATGTCTGATATATCTATTTGAAAATTTGAATGCTTGTTGAATAGAAGAATTGTTACTCTGTGTGGTACAATGGTTATGTTCCCTTTATATGCACCGAGTAAACTTATGGTGCTTGCCTTATTCTTTTCAATGTACATCAGCTAGATATTAACACATTCCACACGATACAAAGGAATGTGATCGCATATACTCATCTTATACCTGTACTTAATTCAATCTATCGGTGCACAATTCTATATATTTTATTACAAACTAATAGTGTAATGTGTTGTTAGTAATAAAAAACTTATTCGCCCCTCCATGTGCGTGTTTGATTCCTAAAAAGCAACAGCTTGTGGTAATGAGATATACTGAGGACATGAAACGCTGTTGCAAATAACACGAACTCCAAGTTAAAGGTATACGTAGATATTCTCTTATTTCTGAAAGTATACGGATAAACCTTGTGTAATGGGCGATATGCACTAATACAAATCAACAAGATGCAGAAATCCGACACTCAGTACCTCGTTACACGCCCGGCGTCCTGTTCCTTTTCAGTCATTTGTACTTAAGTAACTACTCATAAGACTCATGTAATAGCTTGACGGAGTGTGTACGCAAGCTCCATCTCGAAGTTATGACGCAATCACCAGAGAAACATATTGTGATATGTTATTCGAAATATGTAGCTGTTACTGATATGTGAAAACTATTCAAGCATACAAGGGTTAAGTAATGATGTTTTATAAACATGTCGCCAATAATAATACAAATGGCAATCATAGCCAGATTGCTCATTTGATTGTGATATGAGCAATCAGCATTGTTTATTACTAGCTCACAGACGTATACGTATGCTTGTCTTATTCCCTGGATGTGGTAGATTTCATACTATGTAATCTAATTCTGACGATATTTATCGCTTACGACTAAGCTAAATCACATATAATGACAGGTTTTACAGCTCAATACAAGATGATAGAGACAGCAACACATCCATTGATGTACACATCACGCTACGTGATCAATTTTGTATATACATATATGCTATTTATTTGCCTGCTTTAGTCAGTTCATAAGGAAATCACAGCTTATATCGATATTGGTATTTGGATGGTTCTCGCTATGAACGGCAGATCTCTTTATGATACGCATAGTAGCTTTTTCAAAGATGATATTGGCTATTATTGGAAATGGTGTGTGGGCAGTTATTAATCTCATACTATATTTATGATCAACCTTTGTTGAATAAATCATTTGGGTGGGAGCATCAACGACCGTCTAGATAGTTACTTCAGACTTCTGCTAGCACCAATGTCATTCCATAGCATGTCAATTACTCTCAGCTTCTGAATTGGGATGACACACCGAGTATTTCATTGCGATATTTTGGGAGTGCCGAGTTTCATTTATTCGTCTATTCTCCGTGCGAAGCACTAATCTCATACCACCAATCTCTTCCAAACATTAATTTGCAGTGATAGAAGTGGCAGAATGTATTCAAAATCTAGGAATTACGTCAGGAAGTATACTTCGCTGTTATTGAATCACCATTCGAACCAAAGCCATCACAGGAACACAATACCTACATGGTGTTCATTATGCTCTTCTATGAAAATATACTTTATCAAAGGTTTTAATGAAAACCGTGGGTTTACCACCTCATCACACCCTATTGCCGACTTGTGACATTCGATTCATCCGCTAAATGCATGTATATACGCATGTTACATTGAGATTAAATTAAGTGTATATATCGCCGCCCTTTTACAGTAGCAAATCATAATTAGCATTTGAAAAAACTGTATAAATTATGTGAAGGTGATAGCATTGCGTTGACTCGCACAATTATCTTCAAATAAAAGATAGGTAAGTGCTTGTTTCACCCCAGGATCCAGACGTGCATTAGGCCTTCCAATATCACATACGATTAAGCACACAATTCATCTAATCACATCATGATGATTAAGAACCATGTCAAAGCCATAGCGCAACTAACAGAATGAACATTGATCACATGTGTTAACAATTTGGTTACTGTGAACGTTCATCTGCTCATCAAGATATTTAATCGGACTTGATGGATTGGTAAGTCTACATTATAACTTGCTTCAAGCAGCAATTGGAGAACATATATCCAATATAGGTATTAATGTTGCAATGCTATTCACCTCTCAGGGCCTGTAAGTGTATGTGATGATGTACAGAGTTGACAAATATCTGTGCGATCCAAGCAAGCTTTCACTATTACAAAGCAAGTGCATCACACTGCATGGCATGCTGCCTATACATTAACAGAAGAACGATCTAATTACGCACATTAAGAATAATGTTGGCAACTGGCTTTCACTTGCCATATATCTCAATAAAGGATCCACTAGCTTCACGCAGGGGTCGGGTTATTTACTGATTCAACATGTAAACCTGGCCAATAACTTCAATACCTGATGATTTTTAAACTGTAAACAATCTCAATCTTATGTCATCTGAAGATGGATATTTATTGGCCCATTTGTGCGGAACATAAGAATATGTTCCTTGTCATCTTCTGCCAGCTTCTGCCAGAATAGCTATGATAAATGTTTTTAAACGTTGAGACTGGTTTGCGTGTGAAAATATGGTGATAACGCCGCATTGACTTACGTAAGTGGCTTCGCCAGAGCACACTGCGAGCATAAGGGTGTTGCTTATTTGGAGATACATTCATCTAACATGTAGTATAGACAACAGCCATATACATTTGGATCAAATACAGTTTGGGCTCGATTGCTGACGATCACGGTAGATGTTTATTCCAACGTACTCAGTTGTGCTGGTTTTTTGTGAGGATTGAATTTCACATCTGGTAGAATATGAAAGTCTAGAAATGAACACCCACACGTTGCTGCTGGCCTCTTTGTGTATGGCGCGTCCAACTGCAAGCTGTATGCAAAGAAGGACTGCTGTATGCAAAGAAGGACTGCGTGTCATACGATATGCTATTTGGCATCGCAACAGTCGCCTTATGACTTATGGACCATAATAAAAGATGCATTTAGATTTTAAAAGACATCATTAATATGCATACCAGGTACCAAATGTCGTAGCTTATTTTATATAGTTAAATAATATGAGTTACTCCACAAGGAGACCCACTCAGAGATTCACCGAATACGGGCGACAGTTCCTGCAATAATGTTGATATCAAAGGGCTTGATATTATCGGCTTGTTTCGTTGTGATTGTGTGGCCGAGCTTATATTGCTTTTGCATTTGTTACAGACCCTGCATTTATACAACGCTAGCAGTTTGTCCACAGACGAACAACTCATCGAAGTGAACATGTGTGTAGTGTTGTTCTGCACGTTGCATCTCAATAGTTAATTGAGGCCTGATTTCCTATCTACAACATTCCTCGCAGTACATCAGAATTTCATCAGGGAGCTGGAATATGTGACTGGAATTTGACTTAGTCGTTGTACAATTTCGTGAATCGGCAGGACGAGACGAACAAATAGTACACGCATACAATATTTTTAGTAATTTAATATTTATTTGCTCATTGCTCAATATATGTAAACATACATATGCAAATACATACGCATATATATACAGTGACGAAGGGAGCAAAAACTACTTACTCCTTCAAATTGTTTAAAAAAATATCAGGTATTTTAAACAAAAAAATGCTCACAACATAAAATTTCCACAAAGTCAATTTCCCTCCCTTGATCATATGACTTAACAACGCTTAAAAAACTGACAATGGCGTTCAACAATATGATTAGAATTACGAGAATCAGCTTTGGTGTTCAATATACAAGCACCAGCAGAGACAACCGTTTTTTTGACGAATACTTGTTCTACTTAATATTTGCTTATAAAGCATATATCTTCGCATTGAATAGGCATGAGATTCATATGTGAATATGCCATCCAGTGTATTTAAAAGCCGACCTTTGTCAATTCTCTATACACTCAAATTGATATGCGATATATGTGCAGATAGTAAATGTATAACATGGAGGGGTTATGTTGAAAACGATGTAAAAAGCAACGATGGGGCTAGACGAGGCATCATTCGGCGATGAAACAGAGCAGAATGACCGCATTGACAAAAGAGACCGAGGAATTAGCTCGAATTGGGAATTGGAAACCGCGAGACACATGAGAGGCGAGGGGTGTGTAAATTGGCGTCCATGACCAGACACCGCCCCCCCCCCCACCCCCACTCATGCATGTCATTTTTACAACATCCTGAAAGGTTCTTTGCCAAGTCATTTCAAACTGTACATCTGAACAGTTGTAGAAAGTCAGTAAAAACCACCCAAACCCAATATTCTGATTAATGCGACCCCTGCTGTGCATCGAATCAATTGTTCAATGTCGATCTTTCCTCGTGATTCGGTTTTTTCTCGACAAACTGACTCCGTGTTCACGCGAATTCAATCAACCGTCGTATCACATTCAAGTCCCGACCCAATCTTGGCTATGTGTTATTAGACAGACTTTTTTTCTTGATTTCACTTAATGCGCTGATAACATCTGACTGACTATTCAATTGTGGAAATAGCCATTCCGATGGTAAGATTCCAATCTATTTAGTGTTCTTCCTCCGATTATTTTCTTTTCTCTGAATCGGCAATCTCACTTTGTCGCATATTTATGTTCTGTCACCCTCCTCGACGTCCCTGTCGCGTCTTGCAGTCTGCACACACTGACACACGATCTCCCATCAGGCCTCTATTAATTTCAATTATCTTTGACAGGTGGATTTGACCTCAGGCTACTTACCCCTGTTTCTATTTATTGAAACCATCCTTCCCTGACAACGGAAGGGCACATTGACGAAGGACACATACCGCGTAGTCATTGTCCATGCCAGTATTAAATAATAACTTAATCTCAATTTAGGTTTCTTTATTAACATGTTGGAAAACATGAGGTATCCTTTTTTTACTCTCGTTCGCTAGACGGCTGTGTTTGTTCATACTGTGGGTCAATGTGTAGTCTCCTTGCGCAATTTTGCCAGAAAAGGGTGCACATAAACATGACTCTCGTAAAAGTTGTCAAATTAAGTTGAGTAAATATTGTTAGATACCATCATACCATATGTAAAATGCAAATAGCTCACCAGGGAACGCATGTCATTGATCGAACACGTGTTAATAGTAACAAAGAAAGAGGCTGTGAGTTCATCATATACCATTGCAATAATATGTTTGAATTTATCTAACATCCCATAGCCACATCCATCCGGGCTTGTATGAATATCATGCAGTGCCGTGGATTAATAACTTTCGCCGCCTCGTCTCTTGATTATTTCAATGTTTAATTTCAGTGACCCAATAAAGGGGGGGGGGGGGGGGGGTTAACGATTAATCTGCTATTAAAGGGCAGTACATTTATGTATTCATTGATGAGAGCAATGGTTTTTGTCCGTCGTAAGCCAAAACAGATTATAAACGTATTTGCAAATATATCATAACACACAGGCTGTGTCCTGCACACACTGAACATGGCTCTCGCGGAAACAACTTACGTTTCTCAAGCTACAGGAATTCTCATCTTATCCTCTCGTTGTTGTGAAGCTTACGGAAATCCTGACACTAGACAACTTCAGTTTGAGTTAAACCTGACCTTGTGTGACAATATCCCTACGTGACATAAGAAAGCATTAGGCAGACCCTTTATGATCAATCATCATGATCAGATAAAGGTTCAAATGCACATGATATTCCTTTTATCAACAACCAGCAATTGTCGTTAAGAATCATCATGATCAGATAAAGGTTCAAATGCACATGATATTCCTCTTATCAACAACCAGCAATTGTCGTTAAGAATCATCATGATCAGATAAAGGTTCAAATGCACATGATATTCCTTTTATCAACAACCAGCAATTGTCGTTAAGTATACTTTGACATTGCAAATGTAGCAGCACCCTGCAAGAGACATACTAAACAACGCAGACAGATAAATCAGCGAAGGATATTGGATGATGGCTGCTTGTGAAAGTCAAGTTATTTTTGGTTTGTATGAATGGCGGCCTTTAAATGGGTACTGGAGATGACAGAGCGTCGTTGGACGCATAGCTGATCACTGACCATTATCAAGTAAATCATGTGGCGTTAGTCTACAAGACAAACACGTGTATAAGATGAATCTGAGATAATTATACCATAGATCCACGGACGGAGGCAGGGCCCTTGATGATGTGTACAATCGCATGTATCTAAACTATGTTATAGTCGTGTGGTGTATAGCTCAGCAGTGCTTCATGTGGTATCCCTCAGGACCTAGATCGCTGTCTAATTTTTGCGGAACTGATGCCCCGATCTAATATTTCAAACTCCCATTTTCTTATTAAAGTCATTACCATTATTGTATATAACACCGTCAGTGATATGTATATTAGAAACTGGGTATTTAGGTCCGAATTAAATGGAGTGTTTAATTACGTGATTTTTCGTTTGTGTAATAGCAAACGTTTACTCACAGGTGAATACCTTATGATGATAACTGATCGACGTTTATTATATTTTCCCGCTGTTTGTAGATTCAATTATGACATTTACCCGAGGGTCTGTAACAAATTGTAAAAACCTTTCTACAAAGTGTGATATTTTTGTTGGTACCTTATGTGCATTGAGACAATTTTAAATAAGTACTGGTTCTTAAATCAACAAAGCAACTTAACACTACACTTTTCATTTTGAGTGATCATTTAGGCAATAAAACGTACATTTACATAAATCTGAATACAACACATATGGCATATTTGTGCATTATAATACAAAACTGCATTTGAAATAGCATGAACATAAAAAAACGTCGCTCCACAAGGAAATGCACAAAGCCTGTATTAGAAACTAAAGACGCAAACACTACATATGATATATCGGCATGGATCATTGTTTGTCATATAACATGCACAAGCGGCGTATCCTGTTGATGTTAGTTCGTGTAATGGCAATTTCTTTCACAAGGTGCAAAATGAAAACGATACATGACCAACGATTTAATATTTTCCCGCTTTGCCACTCATGAACAATAAGTTTTGGCCATGGAATGATCCAAATGATCCAAATTGACCATATTACTTAGCTTAAAGCGTAATAGCGCAAAACTGGTACGACGAACAAACTCATCTTCTGCTAACGCTATGGCTGTGTTAAAAGGCCCCCGAAACCCATTCCGTTGCATAGACAATTGTCCATTCAGTACATCAATTCTACAATACACGCATAATAACTTCACGGTGGTAGTATGGTCAGGTGATGGCTAAATGCTACTCCAGGCCTGCGGCTGAACCGTCAATGCTACATACCTATGTATTTTTGTATTGAAGTGTATCACGATTAGCGTAACAGGACCAGCTGAGGCATGGGCTTCGTCATCGAATAGGGAATCAGTCGCGGTGAGCCAATAGCACCCATAGAACAATTAGCACCTGGTAACACAAAGCAACATAACCCTAACCGGCTTCTGAGGATCACAATCCGTGGTCAATAGACACAGAGGCAAATACCCCTGGGGTGAGGGAATATACCGTACTCCGAGAGCATAAGCTACTTTAGGCGGTTACGTCTTGTAAGCTAGTTCTTCGATAAAATAATGTATGTTTTCGGGCGTCACGTGTATCTACTGAAGCGATAGCGCAACCCAATATGCTTGGTGTTTCCATAATAAGCTATTCGTCATAAGCATTTGACGAAATACTCAAATCCAGTCAAGCAAGACATTCAGAATGTCACGAATCGCGAGTGAATTTATTGTAAAGTAACTATAGTCGGCTGACTACTGAGGGCTTAAGTTGGTCAGTAAACAAAACGTGGCATCTGTATTATTCGGTATACATTGCAGACCAAAGACGGAAAGCAGATACTTTTGAGCAATTTTGAACACAATGCCATGTCAAATGCTATATACTGTGATCCACAATGGCACCTTCCTTCTCTATCCTCTATGCACCCCATTAGACGAGTCACGTATCAGACTTACCGTGGGTGTAATTGTATACGGCCCTGTGCATCGGGTCGCATTTCGGATCAGATAACATATAGGAGAAGTATCCATTGTTCATTGGATGAAGCCCAAGGTGACAGCAACCAGCCTGCGAACGACATTGCATGGTACATTCGTGTTAACCTTGACATAACCTTGTTCCTACGTAGCTAGCTGTGTTTATGAACATCCGTCTCATAACATCCAGCCTCCGAAAACCAAATTCATCAACAAATGTTGCGCCATGGCAACCAGACTCATATTATTCATTAAAGGCCATAAGCTTTCATTTACGTCTTGTGTAGTTTTGCCATAATTCTATATATGGTTTTATGCAAGAGTCTCAGGTATCCACTTTCGGAGTCTCTTTCACATCAAGAGGTAAACCCCTTTGACTAATTACGCAGAGAATCATCACGACTGCGATCCATGGCTGCGTTATTGTGTAGAAATATTAAAATCTTCATGTTCTAGTTGTGCCTATTGGACCAAACATTGAGACACGTATCAGTTATTCCTGGGAGAGTATGTATATGCGATTGAGACGGGATTACAAAAGCCACAACAACAAAAAACAAGTTTAATACATATTATATGTTAATAACTGTCAAACATCGAAATATAACCAACGTCGGAACGCATCATCGCATTGACATTTACCTACTGCAACAATGCCATCATTAAGATCCCTTTAAGAGCTGTCAAGCTACTCATACACTGCATCGAAGTATATCAGTCATGATGTTGGTGGTGCCACCCCCCCCCCCCCCCCCCCCCCCGCATCACTCGCACCGATGTATCCTATTGATTTTCGCAAAGGCATGGGTTCCCAAGCAAGCACATATGTCTCATTGCGTCAGGTGTAGCCCGGAGAAAAGCAAAACCCCTTAATATATACATCAATAGATTGCAACATTACAAGTTCCATAAAATGGTGTTATCAATGAAACTATAAATGTGTTTGTAAATGTTAACAGTACGTTAAGGTTAGCCTTTTCTGATAACTGTTGGCTTTAAGAGTTTTGTGGCCAAATCTTCAACAGCGTTTCACTGATTTATTTTGGATTCGCCTTCTTACCTCATTACAAATATATCAGTATCATATTCAGCATTATTTCCATATTTGGGCATCTTAAGCACATAGCCGGTCTTACTTAATGCCACCACTAAACTAATGGCTTGTTACTCAACCATCTAACTCAGTCCACAACACCTGTTTGCCGGCTATCTCGTGTAATCCCTAGTCTGTAGCTTCATATCTTACGGACGTAACAAGTGATCACTCAATTGCAAAAGAAAGAACATTAACAAGTCCCGAACAAAGCAATTTACCCTCTGTATCTATTGATGACCACAGTCATATGACCGGAGTATTTTCAAGTTACTACATATTTATCTTTTACTTATGAGATGTCCTCTATGTATCGGAGAAAAGCGTTTCGGGATTTCCACAAGGAATAGAACACGTACATTGGATTATAATGGCCAATGAATAATCCAGTTGACGTCCATCCATTTCAGTACTGGTACAAACCGAAAAAGCTCATTCGATTAAGTCTAAGCGCCTTGAAATTATGCAAACCTAAAAAAGCGAAGCAAGATGCTTTAGTAGTTTAGACCTTGCCATACGCGGGGGAGATTTTAAAACAGATGAGTAAGCCTTTGATATACGGCAACGGCGTATTGACAAAGCTCGCCTTTATAGTTGTTATTATCTAATTCTGCAATTCAAACGTATGTGAATGCTACCTTGCTGTCATTGTACAACATTTACCCCTTTGGTCTGAATTTCGGTATAATGAGGAAATTGCTTGCGTAAGTTCTGGTGACGATTTAATGGGATCTTGGTATAGAGCAACACGGGTAATGATAACAATTCTGCAATCAAACAAACATTTGGTCTGAATTTCAATAAATTGCTTGCTGACGATTTAATGATTTTATAAATGAACGAATCAACCAACATTACCAGACACACGTGTGTGTGTGTGTGTGTGTGTGTGTGTGTGTGTGTGTGTGTGTGTGTGTGTGTGTGTGTGTGTGTGTGTGTGTGTGTGTGTGTGTGTGTGTTCCACGTCGTAATTACCTTAGGCGTTATGCGATGGGCTCGAAAATCGTCATCATGGCACTTTCATGTGCTTGTCGCATAATGGGGCTCGTCCATCATGACTTATCCATATATCTGTAAAGTTGGGCAGTTACGGATGGTTCGGATGATAGTTTATTTGTCTATAAGTGTGAACATTTTGCCATGCAAACCTTTCTCTTAAACTGTAAAGCCGCGAGATGAGATGATTAAATGAGTTTATGTTAGGAAATAAGAGAGGCAAATAAAACAACCAGCAGAGCTACGTATCGTGCTGTTATCTACAACCCGGATCATGTTACTGTGTTCTAACAAGATTTTAAAACGCCATGGTGATGATAATAGTTGCAAACACCAGGCGCTTGCGCAACCTTCAGGTGGAAATATATTAGGAAACTTCGAGTGATTACCCCATTAAGGAAATATCTACTGTCGGTATATATTGGTGCTTCATATACAGACAGCTTTGGTATTAAACTGGTCCTCATGGGTGTGTAGTAAAACCGCATTGAATCTGCTCAACGGATGCAAAGATGAACAGCCTATCAACATGGACATGTCCCGGTCATTCTTAGGCTTGTCGCGTCGCCAAGACAGATTCAAGCCTGATTACAGGCCTACAATAATAATCCTCTGGGTAGATCAGGTTGACAACATAAAGGGTGCTGGGTAATGTGACAGCAGAATTGCTGATTATTTTGTTCATGCACCTTTTGCCGAGGCAGTAGCTCGAGATACGTTGCCAAAACAGCCCTTATGAAGTGATATCAAAGATTTTACAAAACTTAATCAACGAAATATAGCATACGTCTCATTAGTTACTTGATAAAGCTTTAGGTTATCCTTTCAATTTTCCTCATTTTATCTATATACTATATATATATATATCTGAGAAGCCTGAAAAAGCAGAAGCTACTGGCCGTAATGGAAGCATATGTCTAGTAGAATTTCAACACGGCGCAACCCAGCACTAATTGTGATACCCAAGAGTGACTTCAATTGTCCTTCTCTGCATAATTAATGCTTTTTTAAAAGATATTATATTGCATTGGTGAAGCAAACATTGATTTTATACTTGTGTATACATTGCTACAGCTTATGTACATAGTCATTTAGATCAGCAATCTTAGTTTGGCTCCACTTGAATCCTTTGTATCTTCAATTGAATCATATATATTTACACAAGGACTGTACATGACCGCGCAGTTTCAAGCATAAACAGACCAGGGGTGAATATTAAGAAGCTTCAACTATTGTTGAATTCCGGTGAAGCGATGTAGTAAATACATTGGATTTGTCGCACCAGATAACTGTTTTTGTTATCACAAATATTATCAAAGCCATTATTACAAAATCGAAAGTTTATTTGTATTAGAAATGAACAACGGGCACATGCGAGACTTTTCTTAGATGTTGCAATGTCAAATAACGAGCGTCTATTTGTAGGTAGAGCTATGGGTAAATAAGATATTTTATCATGGGTATAGCGTTATGTTTACGACACTTTTGCGACGGAAAAATCCATTGATACGATTAAAGCATTGAGAATATTTCTAAAGAACCAATATTATAGTGCTCATTATGCCTACATACTAGATTTAGGCAGACCAAGGTTTCTGGTAATGGACGGAACCAATATGCTTTCAGCCACAATATGCCCCGGTAAAGGAAACGGAAATGCCTTGCAGATACCAATGTTACGGCAAGAAATTACAAATATCTATAGAACAGATCTCAGAACACAGCGGAGTAATGAAATTATGAATTCAAGATTACGATTTAAATTTGGATCGGCATTCAATCAAAAATGATAGGATGGGCGTTTTCAGTTGCAAAATTGTTTGTGTCGACAAAGAGAGACTTACACAGTGGCGTTTCCATCGCGCAGCTGTAAAATCGTCAAACATGTCGTATCATGAGGCTACAGGCATGTTATTGACTTGACATAATGGTTCAGGCTACCTGTGGCATTTGGTGTCCTCTACCTGAAGTTAGAGTCAATAATATTTAACCATCACGTAGGGACAGCGCGCTTGTGACTTCAAAAGACCGATTCAATAAGTACTGCGTATTGAGTTATCAATGTAATGAGCGACAGTTGCATTTATACTGACTTACTTATCGTCAAGTTTGTATTTTTATCTTCAAAAAAGAAAGATGCATAGCGCTCGTGCACACATAGATTCTGGGCTGAGTTACTGGATCATGCTTATGATCATATAAGCCTTGCATTTACTCATTGTTAATAAAGGCAGAGCGTGATGAACTGAAGAATATGTATCCACGGACTGACAGTTGGAAAGTTTTATTTATATATGCGATTATTATCTGGAATGTCTGTGCCTGTATGTATTTGTGATTATATGTACGTTTTTGGTTGTCTATCCATGTGTGTTTGCCACCAAATGCTTCTACCATTATTGAAAGAGAATATGAACAGGATTCACGAGTTTACTACCTGCAACGATGTTATTTTTTGTGCAATATGTAAATTGGCTAACAAGTTAAAAGGCTATGGCTTGGGGAATCATCATAAATCACACCTGATAAGCATTGAGTCAAAATATGAGCGAAATAAGGCAATACTGTGTTTTCTATCTTTGCGGCGCTGTCATATCTCAACTTTTCCGATTGACGTCTGATGATCTCCACTCTGACAGCGAATGCAACACATAAACCATCCTGTGTGGCTCACGACGAGAATCATATATGTATCTAAAACCAACTTTTGTACACGGCCATGAGAAGATGTATGAGAAGATCTGATGGAAGCTATGAAAAATATCATTTCGAGGTCGTAACGTGCCTCATTCCACACATGTTTTTCATGTTGCAGCCTTGGAGTGGCAATGTAAGATATTTTAACACTTGACATATGGAAAGGTAAGATTGGCTACAAAACGGTCATACATTAGTAGTAATTGACAGCCCAGTTACCGTCATATACGCTACACTACCACACAGACTTTGCAAAGACAGTTTAAATAGTTGCTCTGTTAACGGAATGAAGTATGGCTCATCGCATGAAAATCTTCATCACATAAGAAGTTTGATCACAACTTGCAGTGCATCCCTTCTAAGTGGTTACACAACTACCTATTTACACACACAAAATATGTATCCTTCGCAGCCTTGCGTGGTTTCTGTTATTGCAGCAATAGATGTTATCCTTATGCAGCACTGCATCCGATGAACATTGTTATGAGTAACTTACCTGTCGGCACACGCCAAAGCCTAGATGCTGTGAAAACTAAAACGATGCACAATCTTCACTTATGCAACATATGTTTTTAGATTTGAGGCAGTGTTTGCGTCCGAGTCACACCTCATTTATTTTTGATAGACCTTTTCAGTTCTATTTTATGTGTTGTACGTAATACATCAGGCCGTCTTTCAATATAACGATTTATCATAGCCGTGATAGCACCAAGGTTGTTTGTTGTAACGCTATAGGAATCACTTAAACATACTTTCGTTTGTATTATGAATCACTAACCGTTCTATCTAACCATGTTTGTTTAAGATAATGTGTTATGATAATGATGTTTTTGTCCTCAGTAAAGTTACTACACTTTTAGGTAATAACAGAAAGTTAACCCATGGTAACGAATGTCGCGCAACTTATTTAATCACAGTAAAGGGTAGCTGCCTGCTGATGCTGGTCACTTGGTACAGTCACAGGTACAGTGCATAGCTTAAACGCTTATCACGATACAAATGATCCATGCTTGTGATATTGTCCGAACTACCGGACAATATTAGCAATGATTTTCAGGGATGGTCGATGGGTAAATGTGCCACCGATATCGTAATATTTCTGCGGCTATGATTCCAGCTGATGCAATGATTGACATGCAGCGAATAAATACATCAAGTAGTCAATATTTCTGCCTTGCTGATTGCAATCAATATTCAATAAACAAATAATTTAACGTTTTGATTAACATCATATCGATTCAATACAATACCATAGCAAATTCGATGAGCGAGCAATTTTCATTCGACATCCCGGATGCTTGAATACTGCTTACGCATAGTACTTGTCGTAAATTTAAATAAACAATGATAGAAATAATTTGCTCCTTCGGATATGATTGTCTGAATTCTGGCCGTCAAGGGTATAACAATTATATTAAGAAGCGGACTGCGGTATGAGATCAACGTTTTGTATTCGTGACCAGACAGCAAAGGTACAAATATTTATGTACCAGAACTCCCATACTATCATAACAAAATACTGCGCACGTCACCGCAATCCAGCCGCAAAATGCTACTGTTTTATATGGTATCAGATCTAGCGTGGTATGGTATTGCATTACGCTAGTATCATTACGTCAGTATGTTAAGATAATAACTCAGACGTGAGCTGATGCTTTTACCACGGTGGCTCTCTAGTGCATGCCATATAAAGGAAGATGTAATTAAGTGTCTAGTTTATCTTTGTCCGTATAATTTTTGAAATTATTTGAACAATTGTCGCATATCTCTAGCGTATGTGACACCAAAAAAAAACTGACGTCAGCTTAGGCATTTCCCTGAGAGATCCAATCGGTCAGACGCATTTCTATCCACAACCGCGACGTCCAAAGCAAGTTTTATCTTATTTTGGAACTGTCACATATACTCGTACTTTTTGTTCATCATAGCTGACACTGTAGGACATGGTTAATTGTGTACAATGAGACAAGCGTACATTTTATCTCTAAATGACAGCATTTCAAGTGGAATTAAAAGCATAATTATTTGAACATAGATCAGGTTCTTTTTACTTTGGTGTCAATAGTGCCTAGCAGAACAAATCCTGTCCATCGTCATCGTTGTTATTTAAGCGTCTGGCGCTCATTCGATTCGTGATGGTCAGCATATCACAAGAGTAATATAAGCAGGGTTCAAGTACTTTGAAATGTCCAGACGCTTGACGACCAACACGGTGTTTTATGTCGGATTTGCTCATCCAATGTCTCGTGTCCTAAAGACTGAGTTCGCTTTTATACTCAGTTTATGAACAAATGTTCTTAGAAAAAAGAGATTATTTACGACGGTTGCAACTTATGGTTGGCCACGCCAGAGTCACTATAGCATCCTTTGCCATTTATAGCCGGGCGTAAATCAGCAATAGACCGCATTGCCGTAAAAGTTGCTTGAATGCATGCTGCAGTGTCTTCGGAAACATAAAGAGTTCGTGAAATTGTAAATCTATAACTGTTCTGTCTTGCAGGCGTACGCATTATGCACAATACGCCATGAGGGCGACAACTTTTTAGCGTTTGTTTTAAAGGCCTGTGTTATCTTTCAAGCGTAAATTCGAAGGTTGGAGTGAATTGTTCACACTTTCTGTTTACTTGAATTGCTATCTTCGGAATACGCAGTAAACCCTGTCATCTGTTTCCCAATGTTAAAATGATGTTCTTACGACCTTAATGGGAAGGATGTAAATAGCAAGATTAAAGTAGCTTCGTTGCTGCATACTGGTTACACTGTAGAGCAAGCAAAGCATTGGATAGGAAACATAATACAAGTATGTCGGATAGAACGAACGCCATTGTTCACACCCCACTGTTGTATGTGGATCAATGTCCGGGTTCCACTTGGTATACATGATGAGTGACCGGTACCTTCGGCCACAAGGGGATTTAACACGGAATTACAGACATAACGGAGTTGGGTTTTTTGCTTGTGGTATGGGACTGGCATATAAAGCGTACAGGGATTATGGTGCTGTCAACCGGCGCAATCATTTTAATGTGTGCTTAATGATTTAAATTCGATCATAGTCCCTGCTATAGCTACGATGTGCAAACGTGAGCTGAAGTTTCAGGCCAACTATAATGTCGGATAACACTATGCGTAAACGTAATCAAAAGTACTATATCATCACTTCCAAAATTGAATAAGCCGCCATTAAATTCATCACCAAATATTTGTGTTTCCTATTTGTCCGTTGTGCCCTTGAATGGGGTTGCTACGTCGTTTATTGCAGTGCTTTATTATAAACAAGCGCCATGGAAGGTGTTCAACGCACATCATATCGATCGCGTGGAAGTATGATTAGCCATATTGTGCACGTAAGTTTGACGCGATATCAACTTGTTCCATAATGCTGCTTTATTGCTTATTACGACTATGGTGAGACGTGTAAGCGCAGCTACGATTTGGCAATTAAACTGTCATCTCCTATATCTGTTTATTATATTCACTTGCTAATAACAAGTAGATGTAATCACTCACCATTATAGGTGGCGTTTGTGAGCCACTGGCTGCGGGAAATCACATTGGGCGTTCTGGTGATGTGCTATGATACATGGCTATTAATCCTCCTACCGAAGTTCATAAACGTTGCTGTCAAAGCATGATGCACAATGCTTCTAATAAGGAATAGCAAAATGAACAAGACCCCTGGCTCGGGACGTAATAGCATGTAAGAGAAAAATCAGGTAGCCATTAATAAAAAACGTGCCCGTACAATAAATATATATATTATTATCTATCGATTCATATATATAGATATATATATATATAGAGAGAGAGAGAGATATATATATATATAGAGAGATAGAGAGATATATATAGATAGAGAGATAGAGAGAGAGATAGATATAGAGAGATATATATATAGAGAGAGAGATAGATATAGATATAGAGAGAGAGATAGAGAGATCTATAGATATATAGATATATATATATCCTCTCTAAGATAGATATATATCTATCTATATGATATATATATCCTATATCTTTATAGTATATATATATACACAGGGAAATATGTATATATATCTATATCTATATCTATATTACATATGTATATATCTCTATCTAAAGATATATATATATATATATATATAAGAGATATATAGAGATATGTATATCTACATATATATCTGGATACATCTAGAGATATATATCTACATATATGTCTATATATATTTATATCTATCTCTCCTATATATCTCTCTGTATGTCTATATCTATATATATAAACATATATAGAGATATAGAGATATATATATATATATATAAATAAATATATATATATATATTATATATATATACACATAAATATCTATATATAGATACATATTTAGAGGGATCTATAGTATAGTATATCTCTATATATCTCTAGATAAAGAGATATATAAGATATCTCTCCTAGATATCTATATCTCTATCTCTCTATATCTCTTTCTATAGAGGAGAGATATCCTCTCCTCAGAGAGAGAGATCTCTCTCTCTCTATAGGGAGATCTATATCTCTAGATCTCAGAGATCTCTCTCTCTCTCTATATATCTATATAGAGAGGGAAAGTCCTATCCCTATATGAGAGATATATATATCTCTAGATCTCTCTATATATATAGATATATCTCTATATCTATCTCTATATCTCTCTATATCTATCTCTCTCTATATATATATATATATCTCTATATCTATATATATATATATATATATATATATATGTGTGAATTTTGCCAAGCATCAAGGGCACCCGTTTTTGCTTTTTGGATTGGTTTATTTTGTTTCCCTTACATTAAAACTAGGGCACAGTAATCCAAGCGTACAATGTGGATTGTTTTTGTCGTATGTAACTGATATACTAGTTGATATACTAGGTGTTCATTCGCCGAACTAACGCTTTGGACGAGTAAAGGTTATCAACTGATTATCGTGAAGTGTGCTTGTTTATCATGATGCTTTATCATAGCCACAACAAAGCTTGATGGACATAACATTAGGCGGTGTCGAGAATATGTTATCATTTCCCTGATATATTGAATTACCAGAAATGCGATCAGCTTTGCCAAGCGCTTGCGTTGTCACAAAGAGTCATCAGTCATATTAACGTAGAGGCATCATTACTGTGGATCATTACTATCACTTTCTAAGGCGAACTTTCCGCGACGAGGAGAATGGGCTGTTAACAATTATATATATTTATAAGTAATCCACTTTTCCACAGATAATGTACAAAACAATGTTCAAGGGTACAATTGCCACTTAACATGATCATCTGAATCTTAAAGAATGTACTCTCTCAATGACCCTTCGGATTGATTTACCATGATGTTTGAAGATGCTATATTTTTATCTGAGACAATGATTGGTCACGTTAAGCTTCCAGAATTGCTTATTAGGTATTACCTCTGTCGTACCTTGTGGCTTCAAACAAACATTGAATTGCACGATGATGTACATGTATAGACCGCATTCTTGGAATGCAAAGCTTGACATGCACAACAAGTAATGAAGTTGTAACCTCGGGAAATTATTCACATGTAGCACATTTTGCTCAAAACGTATCTGTACATACATTAGAGTGAAACTGTTATAGAAAACGGGAAATAGAAAGCATGACGGTATTAAGAGTCGATAAAAAAATTTCATTGGCTTGAAGCAATTTTTTTATGCTGCATAGTAAAAATTCACACTTAATTTTAGCCTGGAAAATGTCTGCGGATATATCGTCCTAGTACAAAAGAGGATATCTGGGATAGATCCCGAGTGAGATGGAATTCGTTGGGTATTGAGTACGTTACATCGTTACACATGCCGCGGTGGCACCATATAACACATGAGTGTTGGTGTGCCTTTAAACCCTACACTTATCTTACCTTACAAATGCCGCGGTCATGTCTTTAAGCTGCCTTTAGTTGGCATGTTAATAGATATTTCATCGAGTGGAGGGCAAATAATGTCAATTGACCGGCGATATAACAGCAAATGGCTTCCACATACATGGAATATGTACGTCAGTTGCCTCTGTGATTTGGAGACGTAACTGATGGTAATTTGGATCAACATTTCAAAATGATTAGTAACAAAGATTTGATCAAAAGCATGCTCAAATATCGACTGGACTTTCCGTTTTTCTTATCAAACAGCGTTTTCGTCTATATGGCTTGTTGTCAGCCATCCCGTAAGTTGCACACAGTGCAAAAAGCCTTTATGTCCGAGCTTGAACAAATCAAAGCATTAACAGTTAATTATACATTGATAGCCAAGCCAGCAATAACAAATCGTCTTTTGTATACAAGACAAACACTGACTATAATGCTGTAGTGTACGGATCTTCACGATATGCTGGACATGGAATCGGAGATTTGTGATTGTTAAGGTTTTTCGTAGATATGTCTTAAAAGTGTCCAGGTTCTTAGTTTGTACCTAATAGTTTTAGTAACAACACAATATCTGCACGGGTACGCTTCAAGTTGATAGTGAAGCTAGTTTTCAAAAACATTTTGTTCCGGAAAATCACAAAATTGCCCCCTGACCAAAACCATCGGGTGATGCTAATAATAATCAGCCCCTGTCGATTCCATGTTGCTGAATTCATTTTGATCCAAGAAACCAGATATGGTCTGTGGATGTACAGATTTCAACTCACTGTAAACCACTTAAAAGAAATAATCGTCTGCCCCGGAATAGAAATGAGCAATATACATAATCAAACAATCAATGCCTATTTGTTCTAATCTGTTAGAAATGAAATGGTTCATTAAAAGAAACGTTTCATCTAATGAATCTTTATATAAAAAAAGTAACGTTCACAGGAGGCGATGCTAGTCAAATACGTATAAAAGCATTTGTGGAGAACAAGTCATGCTGCAGTGGATGAAACGTCAAAAAAGTTCTTTTGATTCTATATCTGGGAAGTAAGGTTCGTACATGACATTAAACGGATTTTAAAACACCACTGTTTAAAAACACGAGTACAATTGTGGCGTCAGTTTGTTATGAAAAATATAGCTTAATTATTATCGATTGTATTACCTCATCTGTTTAACAGGTACAGCTGTCAGCTAAAAGGTGGAAAAGCTGTATATACATAAGCTTTCGCGTCGCGTTCTTTGCGAATGAAGAATAATACAGTTGTTTAAGCAAGCGCTTCGATAGTAGCATTAGAATTATAATTTGTAATCTTGACTCTTGTTCGACTCAGATCTTAGAGGCATATCTTGTCAGATACCCGGTCATAAAATGCACAATTAATTAACTGACGACTCCTATGTAACTCTCGCATCATAACGGTGAGAATGATAACGACGTGTAGGACCAAACGCAGCAGTTGAAAATATTGTGCGTACCAATGTTTTACACGCCACCATGGCATTCATCTTTTTACACATACACTTCCTCTTCCGGAATGCTTAACATCCAGCAGCTGAAATAAATGTCAGGCAGGTCTATTATATATCTGGTTTACTTTAACGTTCGTTGCCTTGACAATCAAGAAATTGTCGAACAAGGAGAGAGCCAAAACAATTCTAAAGTCTCGGCTCACCATATTCATAACGGGTATATCATAAGGCTACGCTAATGGCTGAGAGTGAATGGCACAAACCTCTCCCTAACCAATACAAGTTAGATTGCATCTTAAATGACCCAAGCCGAATGTTCAAAATTAAACCGTGTCTTCTCTACATTTGGAAGCATACCAAAGTCATTATTTATCTTGTCACTTAAATCAGTGTTATTTCTGCCAGCATAATAATGTCTTTGTGGAATCCAAAAACATTCGCATTTCGTGCTTGTTGCTTAGTTATCGGCTATTTCAGCAGATAAGGCACAGCATTTCTTCAAATACAGACAAACTCCATCATAATTTACAACTGATGTATTATTTGGCTGTCATGGCTGACGCACCCTGTTTTGTTCAATTACCCCCAAATGAAAGTCCTCACAAGCACGCCATTATGGCGCATTAAAAATGAAAATAATTTGCGTTAATTTCAACCAATTGCTGTCTAGACGCATAATAGGCTTCGTGTTAGGGTTTCTGGGTGCAACATGAAACAATAATTATTGGATTTAACGAACATTAAGTGTCTAACGTTTCAAAAGCTATACAGCGCGTGTTATGACAGGAGGTAGCTTATATTAGTGGACAATATCTAATAATAAATAATGATAATTATATTATTTCAATACCCGTAAAGATACGCCCTAAACCAAAAGTGTGAATATAGTGATTTAAGAAATATGAAGGGTTAAAGCAAGAATTAACTCCTTTCGGATCAATCGTATCACAGCGAGACATGAAATGCCTTGCTTGTAACGATATGCGATCATGCATGAACTTCTTCTCATTCGAAGGATTCTCATTCTCTATCTATTCCCTATCACGTTACATGTGTTTGCAAATTTTATGTTTCACTTCACAAGCCATATTGTCACATGCTAACCATAATCCTTGCGTAGAACGCGTTTACCCTGATATCTGTTTGACGGAGCAAGGCACAATCTATCTTTATTTGGTAGAGATCGGATTTATTTAGATACGACGGCGATACCTTATCAGGTTTTTACCAGCATCATTTTGTTGAATATGTCATGATACGCAATCTATTAAAATAATTTATCCCTGCAAGTCGGTGAATGCATTTTCGCAGAAAGCAATTTATCGCAGATTAAAAAGTGTAATACCGCGGACTTCTTATTAAAACAGAGAACAAATATGGAAATGATATAACTGGGCAATTGTGAAACCCTTTCTACCCAACTTTTGCAATCAACTCTAACAGAAACGTTTACTTTGAAACAATTGCAGTTCAGTGTATCTCTACTGGAGTATATGACCGATTTTAAATGCTATTCAGGCAGTCCAGGTTATCACTAAAAGGCAAAACACAAGGGTCCTAACACCCCACCTACCCACCACCAACGCCCTTGTAAGCAACATTCTACTCAAAGACAAATGGCATCTCGTTTCTTCATTATATAAAGTAGAAAAAACAAAGATCCAAAGAATTAATCCTAAAAGCACGCCGTATATTATCTGATCACATCACCAGCACCGGTTTTGTAGGAGGCGATGTGGCACCTATCATCCAAATTATCTCTTTGGTTTTGGTGGGTGAACACATGATTCCACACGCTTGTAGTACATTCGGATGTCATGGCTTATCATAACAAATGCTTGAGATAGGTACAATATGCATCTCCAGAACTTCTGTCACCTGCTCCTGTGATGTAATAGTTCTATAACTTGAATGTTAGTGTTATGTTAGTGTCGCGTGTATTCATTTTATTCTTGGTGCTTTCAAAGGATAACGTTCTGTATAGGTGTGTTAATTTTTGTGAGTGAAATATTTGCTCACAGCAAAAACAATAGATAAAGTTATCCATGGAGAACACCAAGAATGATCGTGTGCATTTGGTGAACGGTTTGCAACGTTCAAAGGATTAATATGTGATACAAATATATCTAATCATAATCCTTGTATCCTTCACGAGGAGCAGTAATGTAATACTTCGGAATCGAGTAATGTTTATTTAAAGCTTGCAGTTCAAATGAATTATGCTCGTAGGATGCATTGCCAATCGTTAATGAAGATAAAACAATATTTTAAATTCACGTCAATAACATTGCTGATATTGCATATGAGGGCGGCCGTGTTTATCATACCCGCAAGGGTCTGGTATCTTTTTCACCAGCAGTGTTTCGTAGCCCTGGTCGGTTATGAAGAGTTGTAAATGACGTCGCTGCATAACCCCGATCTCTAATATGATAGAGCTTATACGTATATTTTGCCAAGATTGTATTTTTTAAATATACAAAACAGCGCTTAATTGATTGTACATTAATGTACTAATTATGTTATTATGGAGCTGTTACGAGGCGGCCTAACATTTAGCATTCAATTGCACTTTTACCCCTCTTAGATAATTTGGTGATTGTGATTAAAGAAGTATCAACCATTAATCATGATTAATGAGTGGGCGTGAGGCGGTTTAAATATCCTCGAAATCTTATAGAGTCACGTATTCCATATATCACAAACTACTAACATCCTATTAGATCAATCGCATTTGGTGTGTTCGTAAGCTTGAACGTTGGCTTGCGCATGTCCAATGATCATCATCGACCTACTGTAAATACCAAAACAACCTACACCTGTTTCAGATCACTTCCTGGAAAAGGTAATTTGAACGACGTCGATATCTATGCTGTTCCTTCTGCAAAAACACCAGTGTGGTGAGAATCATGGAGATCATTGTTCCAGTAACTATTCCCGCTCCCTTGTCGGTCTTGATTATAAAACAAATACTTGGGCAAACAATCTTGATCGGTTAACAAAGCCGTTACGACATGCACGGTTAATTACTGTGATGCACAGTGGTTATGAAAATCTCTTCATGTTAACAATAGGTTCATCTGACATCGTCCCCCTACTTTTTCTGTGTTTACGCCGAGAAACACATAACATATTTTTCATAAAATACCTGTGCTTCAGAAGCAGTTAATCAACTGTGACTATGGCTCATATAACTAGCAGCTTTTCCATTTTTTAAGGAAATAAAATGACTTTGCACCTTATCTATACTGTGACTCCGCCGTATTCCCTGTCTTGACGTCGCCCTCTCTTCACTCCTCTTAATGACATCACACCATTTCCGTCTATTAACTTATTCCCCAAAGCCCCGCCGCGAACCCAATCTTATCTCTCCCCTTTAGAATGTTTCGTCCTTACTCTATACTGTACAATATGTGGCACTCTCGACAGTTACTACGTAATGTATGGTAATCATAATGTACTCTCCACACTGGGAGGCCGCATTAATAACAGACAGATAGAATGACGGGCTACCACTCACAATAGGGTATAAATGTTGACGTTGATACGGTAACAGGATTGGTCAATCATTATTTCAAATGAAGGGGTCTACCCCTCACTGCTGCCTCTAAACAAAGCCTCTGGTTCTATGAATGCATGTAAAGCCACAAATAACAGTTATTGGTCCCAACGTATACAATTTGGTTTACACTCGTGTTATGACAAAATTGTCGATATTCACTACGTGAATTTGTTTGCTAGTGACATACGTTATTGCCCCCATGAGGCTATTGAGACGTCACCAGGGCAGGCGCGGTGTGATTTAAAATTGTGACATGAACTAAACGCACATGATTCACACATAAGATACTTGCAACCACGTGATTACTCTATTTTAGCTGATATACTAATCTTGTTATCTATTGAGGGACATTTTGAGTAAGGTGGTCCAACTGGGTGTTTGCGCTTAAGTAGAGCTTCCAAAGCATTACCATCATCTTCATCTATCATCCATTGCGATATTGCCAAGTATAGGAACGAGAATTTATGTTGATACATATACACCATGTTTGAACAAAGGGAAGGCCATGTCAACTTGTTGCCCGAGGTACTTATTCTGCTGCATAGCTCATTGTAAGTATGGTAATATTCATTCTAAAAATATATAGACATCGTGCCACCGGCATCGAGATACAATGTATTAGAATTGACATATATAAACATCACCACATAACACAAACCAGTCAGAGCGCAAATTGCTGAGAGTTTACGAGATTTCTTCCATTATAACATGACACAAACACCTCTGCATTGAATGAGAACATCGTGTATTTTATGCAACAAATGCCAAAATATATTAATACTGTTTTCCGATACGATAACTACTCATTAGAACCTACAATAGTAATTATGTTATTTAGCATTTATGGCTCATGTTTTTCTATATCGAAATTGCTTATATGTTTAGTAAGGATAAGCTTCAGCCCCCGGAATACTTGCTAGAATGTTCTAAGTGTGGTTTCATCTATATCTTAATTACTTTTGACGAAGTGGTGTCGGGGTTGGTTGGATCTCCTGCCAATCTTCAGATACATCAAAATGAGCCTATAGCAAATAAATGACAAACCGTAGTTATCGTCTCCGCATGATAAAAGGAGCTAAATTAAAGCCCTACATTTTACGGACCAATCCCGAACGGTGGCTTTATCGTAAATGCAATAGGTTTCTTATGAAGAAGGAAAACTTAGAAAAGAAAAAAAAGAGATCATTCATTATGAAACCCATCTAGAAGCGCAGATATGGGCGGATAGTACCCATCGTTATCATACACCCACATACGCATTTTACGGTATTTCATGATCTCCATTAACTTTTGGGAGGTAGTAAGTATCGCCTTTACGATTGAATATGTGGAGATTGTATTAGCGATTGCCTTGAAATGGTACCTTTACGCTTGCTGCATATATTGTAATGGGTGGATAGCTGAAGCTGAAGCATGATATGACTCCTTGATAGCAAAAGAATTATGCCTTCACTACTTCAAGTAATTCATAGGATACAGTCTTTCTATTTTGCGATCTGTATATGTTACCGTCGTCTGTCAGGTAACAGCCACAATGCATTTCGCCCGGTCAAGTTATAACAGCATATCACAAATTGATCATAATTAATGTGTTGGGTGAAGAATTATATTTATCATTTCCTGAACCAGTGTAACATTCCTATTCATCACATTGCTAAAGCCGACCATGCTGTTTGTTCTTCACTTCAACTGATTCAATATGTTGACAAAGCCGTTTAAACCTTCTTGGAGATCAACCCTGAGAACATGAATGCATTATTGTTCTTGAAATCAATGACATTCAGGCGTAATTTGCAGCCACTTGTATATTAGGGTTGCTACGTCAAATTGACAATTGTCAAGAACTGCTTCACCCCGAAGAGGCTCGATGTGACGACATTCGTCCCCCCTCAATCTTAACCAACTCGTACAATCCACGTTATTTGTAGCAATAACATTACTCTCATCTCATTATAAACTATTCCATCATGTTTATCATCCATTCGTGTTTTACATTGTTTTACTTCTCGTATAGAAGTGCACGTTGAAGTAGGGATTATTTTGGTTAAATGCGATGCGACTCAAATAAGAGGCAAGTCGATCATGCACTCCTATGTAAGGTTTTTACATACTGATATTTTCGCCATCATTCACCACCTTTGGCTATGGTCTTCGTGCACATTTTGATAGTATCCAAATGCAACATGTAGCGCACAAGTGCAAGCAGGTACAGGGTTTGTATGTTTGAGCATGGCAGTGATCATAAATGTGTAACCTAAGTGATTTCAAAACTATTGCAGTAGGCATTTTACCAGATCATTTTGTATGCAACCGGTCATAGGATAATCATGTATTATGTTAGATAGTATATAACTTTGAATATTTTTTCCATAATAACAATAGCACGAATAGCAATTGAAATGTTACTTGAATCGGATAGGCACGTTTACGTGCTAAATATGCGGCAGATAATTGAGTTTATCTTGCCCATTCCCTGACAAAATGTTCGTATTAATTAGATTCTATGTGAAATAATTGAATCTTTATACGTTGAAGAATTGCATGTGTAGTAAAGCTTTGCATGATAGCTCAAGCAAAACTGGTCGATAGATGAAACAAGAGTCACATTTTTGAATTAGCTTAGGTTTTGTAATTCTGTCTGCGTCCGCCAATGATTACAGATTTGGTATTCGTTTTACAGTCGTGCAAAAATCCGCGTAGCTTAGCGTTGCATTTCATTCATACTACGGCACTGGCTGAACCCATGTGTGAGCATGTCATCTATTGTTCTTAGCCTAGACAAAAAGATATCAGTGCCAAATATCATACAATATCATGCCATTTACTCTTATGTTGAGTATTTTATAATGATAACATGGGATGACTAACTTTCTGTTCTCAATGTGGTCACGTTAGATGCTTTAACGCCAATATCATGCCGCAAATCTACGTTGTCTAATAAATAGGAGTGGAACCGGCACTTACAACTTGCTGAAGATTTATTGCTGAATTTGTATGTCATTATGCGGAACTGATTGCAATATCCACAGGGGTGTTAAGCAGGAGCAATGTATCAGCATCACAACTTTGCTTTTGCATTCATCATCAATATTTGGCGACATTTTTTATGTTTCAATGACCTTGCCATATGACGAATCGGATTAATGCAAGCTTTTACTTCAACAAGGCACACAATTACATACTATGCCCACATTTGGTTTGCCACTGCTTTATAACCCACTACAACGTGACGGATAACATGTTTGCTGGCTGTGGTTAATATCGCTGTCAATGAAGACTATCAACATAGGACGTAAAGACGGATAAAACTGAATTATAATGTGTTAAACAGTGGATCACGAAGAATCATTCTAGGAAATGCATAGTATGAAAGTAACCGCGTTAACTAAGATGTTTGAGTAACGCAATATCAATCTGGTGGACGGTGGATGAGAGATTTGCGTAACACTTCAATTTGAAAGTCACACTTAGAATCGAGTTTAGTTGTTAAGTCTATGGCAGCCAAGAATCACCATGTTATTGATACAAATTGTGATGCGTAATATTACCTATACGTGCATTGCTATGACATTATCTAGCTACACCCTCTGAGACTCCTCGACACTGGCAGTTATTTAGTTACATCGATTATAAATCTAGGGTGACTACTGCAAGTGGTGTAAAGATTTACCAGAGATCACAAATGCTTTTCTATATGACTAGTACAATATTACCTTTGAATAAAACTGACAGTCACTTGTCACAACTATATGATAGGCAAGAACGGGGCAGGATAAAATTTACTTTATGGGGAAAATCGGTTCTATTCAATAACATAGAAGAACATATCAATGTTAACATGTGAGTGATTAAAAAAAAATTCCTGATACACCCCTGATGTTTATTTGTTTTAAAGACATTTGCATACGTTTTTCAAGATTGAAACTTTGACTAGGTCTCGCCATATCGATTGAAGGATCGATATTACCACGGGGTTAACGATGCAATGGACCAAAGACGTAGAAAATTTCAGTATTCAGTATTTACGTCTTGACTTAAGTTGTCATACTTACAAATTACTTACATATTTCGGATTGTGCTAATTGGAAGCATGTCACTGATTTTATGTGGTTTGGGCGACAACCATTGATGCAGCTTATCTTTACCTGCATAATTGTTTATTTACATTTGCCTCAGCATTGATTTCATTTAGGAAATCTGTTGCGCGGTGAAATGCGCATTTTCAAGTCCATTATTTTCTATTAAGCTCAAGTTGGCTAGAGAAGAACTACTATATATCTAAGAGAATATTGAAACTCTGATGCAATTACCTATCGCAGTTATCAAAGCTTACAGCGATCTCATATCGAGTACATTGTTGCGTCAAATGATTAGCAATAGCTTTGAACCTGTGCCAGCTCAATTAAAATTAAAATAAAATCAAGTGAAATATTTAAGATAAGTAACTTTAGAAGCGCGATACCGTAACGACTCTATTCCAAGAAGTGTAGCGAATGTGTCACCTCTGTTGGAATATATATGAGATACAGATAGCAATAACAACAAAGAGAGTGATGCTGCAGGAAACGGCAACGCGCATGCTTCTCCTAATAGGAAATCACAAACGGATATCATTTACCGCACACAATATTACAGTCGGTGTCTTAAATAGCTATGCCACACCGAGCACATCAACTAGAGTGGCTAACAAGCCTGCAACCGAACTGATTTTAAAAACACAACAGAATGCATTTAAGCGTATCTTATGGTTTTGTGACATAGAGCTGATATCTTCGAGTATGTAACAAGTAGAGGGTACAATATGTGTTTCGCCTTTGGTGTAGCAAATGAATGTATTTGCAGTATACATTTATTCTAGCTATTAACACATTATGTTAACATACGACAACATAGTGCATGTAATGTGTCCCTCTTTGCCACAACAAAAATCGACCATACCCACGTCTCTCACCTGTTAGCGTCTTGTTCTCCTCCAATTTTGAAAATTGAATATATCCTTATTTCATCTTTCAAGAACATCTTATATGAATTACTTACATGAATGAAATCAAAGGATATTAGCAACAAAGCAGTAACAACGATAATAAATTATGCAAAACAGGCTTTAGTAGCTAGGTTTCATCCTCAGCTTCTGTGGTATAACTCAGCTAACTACCATGTTCTTATTCTGCTAGTGTCCGGCTTAGTTACTGATTTATAACTCGTTTCAAGGCCTTATCAAAGAGATAGCATGACCTATTATAAGATATCACTAATATGACATATTGGCACTGTCTAAGTTCGTTCTTTATTTATGGCATGCTTTCTAATCCTGATTTTTTCCGGAACCATCATGTATTCTAGAAGCCAGACGCATCGCTAACTCGAGTCAATGTCATATAATATAATGCCTATAACTCTCAGCAGGTAAATCGCGTTGACGTATCGAGTGATCTATTACGATGATGCGAATCTGGCCACATTGACGCCAAGCGTAAACGCAAATCCTCATCTACTAATTACGCAGGTCTTTGTTTGTGTCCGCTTACGATACGATAAAAAAATAACTCCGTTGTAAGACAATTGCGCTGCACTAATAGCAATCGATGTTGCGCAATATTGCAGCTGTGTAGTGAATTCGTTGTAAGACAATTGCGCTGCACTCATGGTCGAATTTGTACCTGATTTTAATTTTGCCACGGTAAGTTTTATCACCCCGAGTCGTGGTTATACTTGCGGCATTAGTAGACTTTTAGTACATCAATGAGAGTTTGCAAACTATAGGCACAGCTTGTGCCGCATGTATTAATTTTCAATAAAGAGAAATATTTTGTTACTTTGATATGAGCCTAACTAACCACCTCAATGTATAGCTAAAAAGCATATAATGATGGCATTTAATCATTGGTTGAATTAGTAAAAGCTTAACAAGCCACTCTGCTACACATTGGCATTTGTACACAGAACGAAACTAACGCTCCTTATTGTCACTTCATGTTTGTTTTCATAAGAGGGATGGGGTATGACACTAGCGCATAGTTGTCCGCGTTTAATCGTCAAGTTCACTCATCGTTGTTATAAGGAAATTATTGCAACGATATACGAAGAATTTTACTGTTGTATCGATATTTACACAGTCTCATGCAGGCGGTGGGCTATTGATTAAACTTGATAAGGTTCCGCGGAGCAGAAATGACACTACACATTTTAAAAAAGTGACATGAATGAGCATTACCTTTCTTTCCAGCTCATAGAGGCACCAAAAGTGTCGTCACATGGAAAGCTATACTGAACATATGCCGTGAATTAGGAAGCCGTTTGCCGGTAAATTGCCAATCAACTGATGTTAGGTGACATATACTCGAAGAAATACATATAAACATGCCAAGTCAAAGCAGCTTAAATCACAAAATCGCAAAATTCATAGCTTTCAGTAACCTGGCCTGTGCAAAAAGCAACGATAATGCGTCTTGTCGTGAGCTGATACGCATACTTTACTTTATAATGGGTTCTCCTTTCTTAATCTCATTGAGTACGCTTCAGGGTCTTTGTGCAAGAAGATATCTATTTTTAACCATCTTTGGATTACCTTCAGGCCTCCTAGAGAAATTGATATACAACTAATGTCATAATTGTGATAGTTCCATATTTTCCTCACGATCACATTCCGGGAAACTAAACACAAATTGCTAATCAATCAATTTCACAGCATAACCACACGCATTATCATCGAATGCACTATATATCTCGATTGTGTACTACACACGTTTTTATCCTCGTCGTTTCTTATCTGGATTTGCTTAAAGCGCATCTGGCAATGGGCAAGAGAACGACATCTTCAAGTGCAATATCGTCCTAATGAATGTAGATCATAGCTATTCAATCACGATGAATATAAATGCAGTAATATCATAGCATAAACTTGTGCTGCAACGTTCAGATCTGTACGATCAGTTTAACCATGTCGTAATATTGTTGACTCCATTATAAATAAAGGTATCATTGTCAACCTTAATTGGACATCCAAAAGTTTCAAATAGAATGATCATTAAGGTAACATTAATGTGTTGATATATCATCGGTTCGGCTACAGCGAGGCAGAGCTGAAATCGTTATGTAGTTATACTCACTCTTCTCCTAAAGTTTCACCACGAAAGACTGTATTGTATTTTGGGAATGCATATAACCCAGACTAAAATAACAAGTCATGTGGAGATTGTTATAAAAACAATGAGGTTGATATCTTTTACCGAACATTATATTGCTCTATACTAATGTCGCTTCATGTCTGAATGAGATATTGCATATTATATGACAACTGAACAACAATGGTTTGGCCGATTTTATTTTGTCGTGGTGCGACTGACATTATCCAATCATGTAATATAGTATGAATATAACGTTAACACATTTAGACACACTGGATCTTGCTTATAAGTGAGTATATCTGAGAGCACACGTCTCTTGCTGTGTGCCTATGTTTCTAAGTATTTTGATCGTGTGGATTAAATTAATGACACGATTTATTTGATCAGTGACACATCAATAATTTGATTCATTTCGTAGAAAGAGCTTTAATACGAGGTCTGTCATTGCATTAGCATGTGTGACGGCGTAATGTGATTTGCTTGACAAACAAAATTCTACAAAACTATATTCTTCCCATTACTCAACAATCTTTTGGTTACTCCGGAGATATCACTTGACATACTTTGTGATTTAAGGACTAAGGTCTCTACTAGGACGATGTTTGCACAGATGTTTCCCAACTACCATTGTGTGATTTACTATTAGCAAAAGAAAAGAAATTGTTTTTAGTTGCTGCAGAAACAATTTTGTAATTGACTCTAAATCACACAATGCGCTCTACTTCCTGTGCACTATCAGATTATACGCCGAATGTATATGCAGATATGTTTTGAGTGATCTGGGCCACCCCTGAAACGTACTGCATTGACACTACAAGCATATAATTAGGTTTTTTTCTCGAATAATATTTGCAATAAGAAAACATAGTAGTCGCTGCAGGAATCTTATTCCGAAAGAGTTATGGATATCATTAAACACATATTTTTCCTCCAAGAATCCGAAAAATGACAAGGAAGGAGGGTTTACGAGGAAAGCGTTAAACAGTGAACGAGAAGATTGAAAAGAAAATTGCCGAAGGGAATATTCCTTCTTAGCCATAACTGACTGCCATGATGTACTACCTATTTAGTGAAACGCAATAACCACCACATTGGAGTGTAGGGATGTGCATTGAAATATGGGAAAAACATGCATGGATATCTGTGTACCAATTATTGGTGATATTGTACATGTCTCTTGGCATGTGTAGATGTTTTTAAATGTCTTAGAGTGCCGTTAAATGTCTTAGAGTGCCGTTAACCATTATACATACTTGCTTACTTACTTAAAGGTCTTAATGTGTGCTCGTTTTTGTGTATGAGAGGACGTAGCATGACAGTGCCCGGATTGTGTCGTGCGATAGATTAGCTGCTAATTTAAAGGGCAGTAATGCAGTCAAAGTGTTAATTGTAAAAGATCGATGCATAGCGTTCCATGAACGATTCCCTGCTTCAAATTGTGTTGATGACTTCATACGGTAGTCTATGTTGACATATTAACCAATGTAATTGTGTTTGCTAAACCATTGACTAGGCAAGGTGGCAAAATGTTTTCAGTATCTACTGAGAGTTTAGTTATTCATTACGAAAGCACATATTACGCCAGAACGCAATAATATTAATCTCCATCATAAAGCAGGGCGTGTGCACATGATTTAGTCTAACTATTGCATACCATTGCAGCAGAAAACTTTTATCAACATGTTTCACTACCATTTCATCAACCATTTATGTAACCTTAAGAACTGTGAATAGACAGAGACATTGCAAAGGCTGGAGATGCCTTTTTTTTGAATAACTTCTTATAGCTATCCCCCTTACCAAAGAGCCCTGCTGTCAATCGTGATATAACTTTCAAACTGGGCATATGCAGCATAATATGTTGTTGCATATCACATCGCTGGCCAATCGAGAGCCGATCAACATACATCATACTTACCATGCTCACACGCACAACGCCAAACCTCTAATATCCTAAAATGCCCGGGGAATGGTCGACATCAATTAAATGGTGGCATATTGGTGCCATTAAGATGAAAAGATATTGCATCGCTTGTGATAAGCACTGACGCGTTTTTGCTTTGTGTTCAGAGGGCAAAGCGCTTATTGTAAAATGTTAATTTACTTCTTTGCAATGTGCACAATGAAGGACATTGGGCTGATTAGGGGTTTTGATTATTGTATATGTGCATTGGTAGTAGACGTTGAGCGAATTCACGGAAATGGAGATGATTTATACGACGCATGTGTGCGATTTCTGTTGCACAGACTTTCCAATCAACTCTAATGGCATCAAAATGATGAACAAATGTTACGAAAACTAGTCTCAGTGAGGTTACATAAGGAAGTTTCTCGTCACCCTCGCTTACTATTGGCTGGATCAACACCGTCGCATGGAGACAAACGAGCACTTTGCGTTCATCACACCAGAACTGTCTCATTGTGACTCCTGTTTAGCCGCACCCTGCACGAATGGAAAAGACTTGCGGTATAAACTTGTTGGTTGGACGTGCTGCAATATGTATAGCCAATATTTTTATTGCAACTTTTATATCAATATGATCTATTTTTGAACGCTAGTAGCTATGATTGTCCTATATACAATCAGGTTTTCTAGATTTTACCACGTCCGTAGTTTTTGACTCCGGGCAATATCCGGTCAAAAGCCTAGTCACGGAATCACAAAATGCCATGAAACCTAGTTACTAATAAATTCAGCTCGACTCAAGTCAAAAGATGTGTTTCCGTGGAAACATGCTTGCAGTCAAATTTACTATGGTCGCAGCTTTACTCTGGGGCGATTACCGTAGATCGGTTTCCTTTACGAGGAAATGTGCAATAATAAGGCAGTTAACGCAATGCGGATATAATGCGGCTGGACACATCCGTACACGCTGAGCATCTTTTACACTAGAATCGTGTTGATATCCCTATCATATTACGTACAAATTGCTAAATATATTCAATAATATATCAGAATTGCAAACAAGAAATTCAATACTTGGTTAATCTTTTCACAACACAGCTTTTTCTATTACGTATCAACATTTGCAATCAAAGCATTTGTAATTAAAGAACCGGTAGCAAATTATTGCCAGTCAACCTATTTGTAACCTATCTAACGCAGCAACTGAGTTGTGTCGAGTTATTCAGTGTATTCAGCGAGCCGAAAATTATACTGATCAATTTTCAAACATGTTAATAGGTTGGAATACATATCATATACGGTAAAATATATCTTTCATTCAGTCGTGTCTGTTCATCGAAAACGGCACATCCCTTAAATCATGAACCTTATAAGTGGTGGCTGTAAATGATTCCAAGCGACCAATAACTAACTCACTACCGCTGTGTATGCTTTCGCTAGGGTAACTTTATTTAGATTTCGTTGAATCTTTAATTTCCAAATTTGTGGGCTACACCCACAAGCAATTTCCGTCCCACCATGTAGTACCCTATATTATAAAATGAAAGTTGGAGCACTTGAGTGGAGTCCCCCACTTGGTAGCGAGCGGCTGCGCCGACGCTCTCGAGATATTCAAACAGAAAGTTCGCTGTTTAACGCCCGCAGCCACAACTCGACTGTTATGTTCATAAAGGATATGCCAGCCTCCGTGAGACAGGTCAACAAAAACATCATCATAACCGATATTTAATCTTTGTATCCACGACCACATTTCACGAGACCAACGAGTACGCAAGGCTAATTGCCTACAACAACATTGAAAATGGATCTTTTTGCAGAGACTACAGCTTCCCCACATAGTTCAAATTTTCAATATTGGACCGATGTGTGTGCCAATCCTCGCCCCGTTCTAGATCACTTATTGTAAAAGGATGTAAATAAACGCTAGTCATGATACAACCAAAATCAATGTGACGAAAATACTTGCATTGATTGTTTCCGTAACTAGTATATATAATTCCTAGTCATCGTCTTAAACAACGCGTTATATGGACTCATTTCATCCGAATGGTTTCCATCAAATCTGTATTTCACCTGCTAACGTCTTCGAATCAATGTTACTTATTCGTAAATTGGCAACAGCTACGCGCTGATGACATATCATACCAAGTACCGGAAAATATTAAATTCAAAGTGCTTCCTGCTCGTTTCTATTTGTCATATTGATCGCTTATCTGAGTAAAACAAGAGTTCATTTTAATAACAGTGTTAACAGCGAATGACACAGAGAATATAGATGCATTATTATATTCATACATTCACTCTGCAAGCTTATCACACGCTTAGTAATGGTTACTCATGCTGGGATATATGACCATTCCCATGATGCATTTGTCAATTAGACGAAAATTAATTGTGTTACATTCAAATACGATTGGTTAGCACTACAACGAGACATGAATGCCTTGTCGGTAGAAATATGCGCTCATGGTTGAACATCTAGAGATTTTTACTTTCCAACCACAATAACTGCGTACAACGCGTTAACCCCGATATCTTTTTGAAAGAGCAAGGCGCAATCTATCGTTCTTTGGAAGAGATCTATATAATAAGATTAGATTGGTGATATCTTATCGTTTTTACAAGCATTTGATCTAAACTTGTTATCCCTGCAAGCCAGTGAATACCAAATAATGTATTGCAGATTAACAAATGTTTGTATGCAGACTCTCGTTGAACCAGAGAGCAAATATGGAACTGATATAACCGGGCATGTGTGACATACTTCCTTACAAACTTTTTAAACCAACTCTGATAGCATCGTTAACATAAGACAATTGTGACGATGCATTTTAGTTTTTCTCAACATGACCGATTTTCACTGTTATGCAGGCCACCTCAGGTTATCGCTAAGAGGCAAAGTAGGATATTTTGCATTTTTTTTTTATCATCACACCTCCCCCATCCCAACCCGATTCCCGTTTACTCCGCATTCTCCTCAAAGACAAATGGCATCTGGTTTGACGCAGGTGCATGATCCCTTATAAAAAGCAGGAATAACACGGATCAAAGAATCCATCCTTAAGGCACATATTACCTGACCAACAGTACCTGTTTTTGAAGGAGGAGATATGGCATCTATAATTCAAATAATCTCTTTAAAGTGGGTAAACACCTTCTTCCATACGCTTCTAGTGCATTCAGATTTCATCGCTCGTTATAACAAATGCTTTACATAAATAAAATAGACATCCGAAGAAATACTGTTACCGTCTCTTGCGATGTAACCGTTCAATTAATAGAATGTCAGTGTAATATTAATGTTGCGTGTATTCATATTAACCTTTACATCACACTTTGCTTTTCTATGCTGTCCATGAACCTGCTGTCTGTCGCCTTCAATTGTGAAACATTCGGAAAGCTGAGAAAACGCCTTGTTTAAGCTTGTCGAAAGATCCATCAAATGTTGTATATCATTCGCTACAATTATTTTGATGGAATAACTGATAAGGGTCTTTAATTTATAATCTGCAGCTGCTTATATTACAATTAGGAATCACGGAAAACACAGCTATGTTGAGTTTGAAATGTGCGCAACAAGGAGAAATAGTTATGACGTTTGTGCCACTGTATAAGACACGTGGTCCCATCCAGCTATTTTTATGCTGGACACTTTGTCCGTAGGATTCTTCATCATGTCATTGCAGCAATAGAGCGATCCATGAGCGAGGAAAGTTCAGAAACTTTTATATCATGCACATTTAATAGATCTGATATCCGTTGTTTTAAGTCCTACCTCATTCGATAAACCTGCTTCTCTCGGAATCTTTGCATCATGTATGAGGTAATGAAAGCGTAGAAATCTGCATCTATTGGTTAATATTGATGCGTTGGATTTAATATGTATGAATCCTTTTAAAGTTACGCTGTGTGTGTGTGTGTATGTGTGTACTAGTGTGTGGGTGTGTATGTGTGTACTAGTGTGTATGCATGTGTATGTGCGCGTGTCCGTGTGTGTGCAAGTGTGCATTAGGTGTAGTGTTACCATTATATTTACGTTTAAGTAACGGAGGTTTTTCGCAGTATTGCTACATTACACTGAATGGCATAAGCCCTTCACTTTATTATCACATTAGGTATGTTGAAAGAATTAACTCACATTATGTGAACAGAAAGCTGATGACAAAGGTGTAAATGGATCACCAGTATATTATATGGTGCTGTGAATGAGCTTAATTTAAAAAAAAGGATGTGTCTTGGTTTACCCATCGAGTGGATGTTTCTACAGATGGGTAGGTGCAATGTGTAATAAACTGGATGATGCCTCTGTGAGAACCAATAACTCTTCAGAATGCATGACTTATAAATCGTTCTAAGTTTATCTTTTTATGATTGCATGTGTCAATGACATGAATTGATATATTGTAAACAGATTATGTTGCCTTATACTGTGCACAACTGTTTGCAAGGCTGTCGTTTTCAAACACGAAGATTGATTTAATGTACAAAGGGCTACACAAAGCCAAGCAGTAGCAAATTGGTGCACAGTAGCATCTTGTTCCCAGAAATTCGAAAGCTCGAATGCTGGATTGAACATTTCCAATGACCATCATTGACCCACTGTAAATACAAACAGGTAAACCTGCCCCCGCTTCAGATGACTTCCTGGAACAGGTATTCTGAACGACATCGATAAATATGCTGGTCCTTCAGAAACAACACCAATGTGGTGAGAATTATGACATTCATTGTTCTAGTAACCAGTGTATAAGATTCCTATTTTCGCACCATTTGAACGCGTAGCATGCGGACACAGTAGTCCCTTAAAACCTTTTCACGTTGGTCTTAAAAATAAATGCTTGCATTACCGTTGATCATACTCGAACAAACAATCTTAATTGGTTAACAAAGCCGTTACGACATATATGGTTAATTATTGTTATGCACAGCGGATATAAAAACCTACACATGTTCACAGTGACTTCATCTGACATCCTCCCACTACGTTTGCCGTGTCACACCGGGATATGTTAAAGAACGTATATGTCAACAAACACATTTCTCATAACATTTCGTGCTTCAGAAGCAATTAAAAATTGTGATTATGGCTTTCATTTTTGTCATATAACTAGCAGGGTTCCATTTTTCATAGCAAGTAAAATGTCTTTGCACATAGAGAAGGTGATCCAACAATGAATATTACTGCATGATGTGAGAATATTGCGCATCTGACTAAAAAAATAATAATTTGCCAGATCTTCTGAAATACAGTCAATATAATAGCCAAAACAAACGGTATATTTCAATGATTAAACTGAGAGGTTACCTGATATTACAATAGTAAATATTCCCATTTACATGTGTACCACACATGTGTGTAAACAAATGAGTACTCGCTTGGTGGAAGGAGGTTAGTTGTTACACCAAATAACATCTACTTTACAATGTACATATAATTTAAGCATGAGGGTTTGGACCGATATCATGCTCGGACCACGTGACCGTTTATGCCTGTTGCTTAACTTAAGTTAGGACCAGTCCTAGCAATAACTATTTCCCGGGATGATAGTATCGGTCAGCTCTATTGTAAGTCAGTCACCTAATAGTTGATTAACTTCGGACTAATGTTATTGATATAAATAATGTATGCAATAGAGCTATAGTTTATCTCATTTTTCATATATTCAAGTTCAAGTTAATGCCTCTGAGTGGTTTTCCATGAATGAATTTCTGCCAATAAACCTATGTATTCGCCCATATTGAAGCATAACAATAATGCAATGACAGTAATCATTAGTTATTATATTTTTGTGCGCTGTTGATTACTGCTATCTCTTCCCATCTTTTTTGGGAGTAAGTATGATGTAGGGTAGTCATTGCGCATATGTTAAACCCCTCGAACGCATATCCTACTTTATACGCAGTCGCATTTTCATATTTTAGCTACTAGCGCTTAGAGCCACATAAATATCAAGTAGTGACTGAATGCATACAAAACAGTTTATGCATTATTGATGATTCGATTTTAGAAATCTCGAACATCAAGCCTATAATGAGTTAAGAGGTATTTTATGTCTCTGCATATGCATAGAGTTACGGTACCAGTGATTAACACCTCAATCATTCCGTTCCAAATAAAGACAAAAATAAAGGCGATACAATGGCTTAATAAGTTAGTAGTACTTGTATATATATATAGTATGCATATATCGCATAAACATAATGTGTAATGGGTACAATGATTTGTCAGATATCCCCGAAGGGTATTTGAACCGACATTAGACACTTCAATAAAGATACATCACAGCAAATCTGCGATGATGCACTGAGCATCATGATAATCATCCGCTGTTAATTTAGCTTGCTGGCACATTAACGGAGCCAATACTTCCAAGCCATTTCTATTGGCGTAGAGGCTAATTGCCTCGCCTTTCGACCTACTGGCTGTGGGTTTGAGCCCAATATGTAAACAAATGGTTCTCCCTGTCACTTGGATGATGACGTTACATGGCGTTACCATCGCTGAAAGTGTATTAAACTCGACACGGCAGCTTAATAGTATCCAGCGGTGTGGGTTTCTCAGCCCCGTCTGGACAACAAAGTTGTGCCAGGTGGGCGCTTGCGCTTAAAGAGAGCTGCCGCAGCATCACAATCATCTTCCTGCATCAACCATCGCGTTATCACCACGTTTTGGTACGTGAAATTAACATTACCTAGCAATATGTACATTATGAATCAACAAACGAAAGGTCATGTCAATTAGTTGTTGTAGGTACTTATTTTGCTATAAAGCTCACAGTAAGTATGGCAATACTCTTTCTAAAAATAGATAAACATCGTTCGCCGGCATCGTGATACAGCATTGCGATATATAAGCAGCACCAGTAGCACAAACTAGTCAGAACGGCAAATTGTATAGACTTTACGGGATGTCAGCCATAACAACATGACACAAACAACTCTGCATTGAATGAAAACATCGTGTATTTCATGCAATGGTTGCATCATTTTGAGCAGCAAATGCCAAAATATACTAAATGGTTCTCGAATACGATAACAACGCATTGGAACCTACAATGATAATCAATATAATTTGGCAATTATGGCTCTTGTTTTTCTAGTTAACGACATATCGATATTGCTAATTTGACTAGTGAGGATAAGCTTCAGAATTTGGAATATTAGTTTGGTCTTACTGTTGTTTCATTTATATCGTTATCGCGGTAGATGAGGTTGTGTCGGGGTTAGGTCTCCTGTCATTCGTTAGATACATACAGGGTTTTTATGCCATTGTAAGTATTTTACAAAGCCATAAAGGTGAAAAATAATAACGGAATACGGCCCAGCCCGAATTGTGGCTGGGTTGATTCCAATGAAACCCTACTAGAAGCGTGTATGTGGGCGGATATTGTACATCAACATCAGTACACTCGCACACACCTTTTTCGTACTTCATGGCGTCCATTAATTTTAGGGGGGTAGTATATATCGCCATGAGTAACTCTTCGTTTGCTACATATAGTTATAACGGGTGAATTGCCGAATCAAAAGCATGAGCTAAGTTACAATGTTTTACATCTTTTCCTGGTGACAGAAGAGTTGTGACTTGGCTGCTTCCGGCCGTTCATAGGATACAAGCTTTCTATTTTGCGATAAGCATATGTCACCGTTGTCCAACAGGTAACAGCCACAGTGTATTTAGTAAATGTTAATCCCGGTCCAGTTATAACAGCTTATCACAAATTAATCCAAATAAATGTGTGGGATTTCCTGAAACAGTGAATGCCATTTCTTTTTCAAACACCTAGCTAAGGCTGCGCATGCTTTTCTATCATCACTTCAATTGTCTCAATGTGTTTACGAAGCCGTGCAAACATCGATGGAGAAATGTTGATGATGCATGTTGAGAACAAGAATGTATAACTTTTCAAGATATCGATGACAGTCGGACGTAATTTGCAGCTACGTGTAAATTAGCGTCGCAACGTCAATATGTCAAATATTTACATACAAACCAATAATAAGAAAGTGTCTAAACTCATATCTGATGAGCTTTACTGTGGATAACGATGATATGTGAAGTGAATGGGGCCTCAGAACAGTGCTAGATACACTTTTACTCATTGTTAAAATGTGACAGGATCACTGTAATCATCGTCAATGATCATTTTTCGTTCTTCAAACAAATTCGTAATTGGAGTCGAAAATGAACTAGATTTTAGTGCTCTTTCTACTGGAACAATTAAGCCGTGAGTGCACAGAGAGATATGGTGGTAGAAGATGAGTCGCCTCACAACCTTACTTTATTGACATTGCCAATATCCCGCAAGTATTATCCTAGACAGCAAGTATCTGCCCTGTGGTGAGTCTATTTGGTTGCAAATATACAAAATCTAATTTTGAAGACATTATAAATGCCACTTTTCGGAAATTTGTCACTACAAATCCATAGATTGACAAAGCAAGATGGTTTATGAATAAAACGTTGGACAGTGAAAGAGAATATTGACATAGTAATTGCTGAGGAAATTGCTTTGCTAGCTATACCTGACAAGGCATACAGCCCACCCTGTGAAACGCAATCACCATCACATCAGAAAGAACTGACAGTGAGGGATCGTTGTACATGTTTTCTCAATATTGGCAAAAATGTTTGCATTCCAATTTGTCTTTTATTGATCAGTTAGATTTATCATTCATGTCTCGCGACCTGTATGAATGTTTTTCAATTTCTAGGTGTGTGCATGATTGTCGGTGTGTGAGATGAGGATTGTGACATACAAGAGATTTTTGTAACGATAATATCATAACTAGTTGGCTGTGACAGGGACTAACGCATTGGAAATGATTACTCGGTTTGATTCGATGCCTCTCGTTAAATACCATGCCGCCCATCGATGGTTCACCTGTTACTGAATGTATTGTATTATTGTATGAGTAGCTTGTTCAAGCCGACCTTTATGGACATAATAAATGATGACAGTGTCATCGGTCAAGCATCATACTGAGTGTTCATGGCTTTCCTGAAGCAGCTACAACTACAATTAATTGCTTATTTAATGATAGTTTTAGCCTCTTGTTCGACTTATCTCATGCGCAAGATTTATAAAGCCAGTACAATGCATCATAACAAGCTTATCAACATAATACCCCAATCATCGTATCCTCTGCCTGACTAAGTACATGGAATATGAATGTAAGAAGTAGTAGCATATACACTGGCCATGTCATGTACGAAAGAGAATAATTGCAGTCACTGTTTCAGTTATCAATGGATAAGGGTTCATACTTATCGACCTTCACAACGCGTGACATGCTTACAAAAGGGCTTGTGGACACCGACCACCTCATGAGGTACCAATCCATGCATTGTATTTGATTGTACGTCTTATTCGGTAAACAATGCCATAACTTAATGTGTTGTTTATTTATGTTATACATCGTGAACCGACCACAGCTCCCAGTTTCATGTCGTGGGGATTCGAGTTTGGGCATCCTGTGGAACAAAAAGCCTTTAAAATTCACCAAAATTGTTGTGCAATGGTGAGTCTGTGTCTCCACACGACAGTTTACATTGGTCATATGTTATGAAAACAGGTTACTAGATAGATAAAAGCAATATATTTTCCAAAGGGAGTGTAATCGTATTACCAGCTACATATTCGCAATGTTGTTCAGTCTTATTATAGATGTACTACACAAGCTAACACAGAAAATGATTGAATATAAAGCCGTTTGACATCAGGCTGCTATTCAAATCCTCGCACAAACCAATGTATTATTGGCCGCTGTCTGGTCTCTATGATGGTAGGAACTTACACGGGCATGGATTAAGATGGATTCTGCTGAACGAGTGTTGATCACATATGATGCCAGGAACATTTTAATGTTATTTATCATCGCAACATAGTATAAAATATTTGAATTATGAATCGCAATGTTAATTGCCATGTTATTTGCTATTCTGTCGAAGTTCAATTGTCTTCATGCTTTGTATCCAAGTGAAAAGCAGCACGTTAATCTGCGCTTTCATTAAAGACGCCCCATGCCAACCTACACCATGTGACCAGTTATCAACTTCACTCATCATTCGTACACTTACTTTATTCCATTCATAGAATGGCGTTGAGTCGAACCAGTCGTTCCATCTAGTATCAAGCCTATGGCTTCAAGCATTGCCAAGCAAAGAACAGGGTTTTGTGGCGTTTCCCGTTTAAGTATGAACGCACGCTAGCGCTTCCATCACTTCAACGAGCTTTTATTCTCTAAAGCGTACCTGTGCCCGCAAAATAAAACGCGTTTACAGCCAGTAAATTGTTTCAATTCCATAGAGCGCATGGCTACATTTAGACTATTGGCGGTAACAAAGGACTGAAATTGGGAATGTAAAGAGGTAATCAGAAATAATTTATTCAACAACAATTACCAGTAGCCACGACTATTTTTCAGTTGTTAGGCCGATATCAAATAGGTTTGTGTTTCTACTATAGAACAACAAACGATGTATAACGACGCTAAGAGTGTTACTTCAGCTCAAAATATTTGAATGCACTACATGTGGCGAATTCAAATATTTTGATGTTTGTCATAACGTTCATCTTAAAACTACGAGGCAATTTGGAGGCGCCGTCGTGTCTCCCTTACCTTGACATAAACAGCATAACTATGTGCGTTTGTTGATTATATGGTAGCGCCACGTGACAACGGGATTGCTGGAAATGCTCACCGTTTAGCTGTTATGGCGACATGATACAATGTTGTATATATAATACTGAAACACGCTACCGATGCACTTATAACTTCATTCTTAGAGAATGCTGATAACTTTGATTTTATTTCATGGATGGATTTTGATACATCATGATAAAACATAAGGATATTAAAACACTTTGATTTAGAAAATTGCCAGTTTTTACCGCAGACAGACAAATATAGGTAGTGATGTTAAAATGTACTGACTACTTCAGTTATTTCTACTTGATCATAAGGGTAAAAATTCAGTCTATCGCAGACGTTTTATATTATTTAGAAAGGAACCATGCAAAACTGCATATTTGATCATTCTGATTATTGTCAGTGACCGTAATTCACAAAGGCATTGCCTTTGAGGCGCATGGCAATGTCAATTTTGTCTAACTTCACAAGAAGGCATATCAACGTTTCACAAATGTGTCTGCCTTATGTATTATGGGAAGAAAGGAAAGTTAGGTCTAGCACCTAGATGACGTTAAACATATATTTACTTCATGTCAATACGTGTACCATTTAGTTATAGTATCTCGTGATAAATTGACGAGTCTGTGTGTAGGTTTGCACTTTTATTGTGACGCAATCTGCATAATTGCTCGAAACAAATAGAACGACATATTTGTTGATCATACACTACAATTGATGGGATATTATATATGTGACTGAGTAATTTATCATTAATGTCTTAGTTAAGGCATAAAAACGTGATACAATTCCTCGATTTAACAATTGTACGCAAATGTGTTTGAGCATACCTGTACCTCAAAGTTGATCGATCCTTTATTATCCACTTTTTTTAAGATAAACCGTAGCGAAGATGCTCCGGCTATCATTACTAAGCGTTGCGCTAGACAGTAAGCTTATATTGAACTGGAATGTTGGACAAAAGCTTTTGCTTATTTCTCAGACTTAGAATCTGCATTTCAGGATTAAACAACCGCAGCTTAATCAACGTATTGATCTAAGCACAGATGCTATTTCATTTCTTCCAAATAGTGTGGGTTTATGTCCGATGAAAAATATACAGAATATCACCGTCTTTACAATATAATATACTTGAATTGCGATGTAATATAATCATAGGCAACACAACTATTCTGAGCAGTGAATTGCATCGTGTGCAAGCAATACGCAGTAGAGAATAAATACAGTTTTGTAACGATAACATAAAACGCAAACCCATACATAGCACGAATGTCCTGCAGAGTACCTGGTTATATTGTCCTGCAAAGGTGATATAAAATTCTTATTCTGCCAATTTACCTGCCAATAACCATTTATAAGGTTTTACATTTAAGACAGGATAAGTTTTTATGATCGTGTGTTTTGAATTTGAGAATTAGCAGATATTACTAATGGTGATAACCATCATCATCACAAATGCCTAAAATTCTCACAGGAATAACGTTCTATATTGTTATAATGGGGTTATACGGGCCTCAAATATTAAGTCTAGGACAAGTGAATTACAACCCCAAGTTATCAATCCTACTTGACCATGGGAACGTTAAGTTGTTTCAGGAGCATAAAAGTAGATATGGTTGGCGGCCATGTCCCCACGGTAGTTGTGTCACTGCACTTTATGTTTATTACATCACGTTTGAGTTTAAAGCAAGCACTAAATGGGACCTGTTCCCGTGGCGTAGTGGTACATTGATTCGCCTTGTTTGGCTCGATACGAAGTTGTAAAAACTCGGCAGGTTCCCCTTGACTCGGATAGTCACGTTAAATGGCGGTCTCATCACTGAAAAGGGATGCACCCGACCGGTAACTCAATAGTTCAGTGCTGGACCTTCGTCCAAGCGGCGTGCTAAATGGGTGCTAGCATTTCAGGGGAGTTGTCCTAGCATCACAATCATCATCATCATCCATCACCGTCGCAATATTATCTGGTTGTTACCTGAAAGTAATGGGAACACCCAATATTACCGCTGTCATTAATACTAAAAGGGAAAAAAGGAATATGCTAATGCCACGTCAAGCCTTAGTGAAGTGTATCTGTGGGTAGATAACCTATATGAGTACGCTCGCATCCCAACTTGACAAAACCTACGCACATCAGTTGACAAATCTTCGTTACGACCCTAGTCTGTGTTATATGCATGATGGATAAGAAAACGTTATCATCCGCGAAATTAGCTTATTTCTCAGATTTCTCATGCAGTACATCATGTATTAAAAAGATGCGCGGGTTAATCGCATATATTGATAATATGCGCTCGTTATGCCAATATGAACACGCGCCACATCGTTATTTGTAGTCGGAAGCATAATTTTGGTCTATGTAGGTGGAACAAAAATAGCAGGTGTACTATTGGCTTGTTAATACGCAGTTTGGTATTATTGGCTATGGAAACCATTATAGATCTCTTTTGATTCTGCTTTTCATTATCCAACCTCAACGTTTAACACAGCATCACCTGATACACCGTGGATATTTTTAATGATTGATGTTAGTTTATGCCACCTTCCTGAATGGTGATGGTTATGGCAAAATAGAGTGTCCGTTTCACAATAAGGCGAATCCCGATATAGCCACCCTTTCAATATATTACAGTCAAATGCCACCGAGGGGAGAGACCAACCGACCGGTTCAATGATATAATGTCGCTTTAATCCACAGTTGTTCCCTGTTACACATGTTACCTACCTCTATTGAAGAAATAAGCAAGATTTGTGTTTATCGCAGTAATATCTAAATAAATAAAACAGATATGTTGTCTGTATGCTGATCAGAGCCTTATTTATCATATGTTACAGTGGTACTTGATATTGCTCCGTGGAACTAATGTTATCTTCTACTCGTTGGACACTGGGCATAGCTCTATTACTTAAAATGATAGTTGTCGATGACATTTCTTCAAGATACGGGCATTGCTATTCACGCGTGCTACACTATACATGTTACTTGTTTCTCTGATGATATTACAGCAGTGACAGGGGTTTATCGAAGACGGTCTGTAGTTTTGTCCATTCTTCACCACCACCAGCTCTCAACCGCACAAATAATCGCAGTCTATAATAGCTATAACACACCATACATTTCATCTTGGGTGTGAACAAGCCTACAACCAAACGTTATTCAAAACACCACAGCTTGCATTTCAGCGTATCGTATGGTTTTGGGACATGGTGCTGATATCATAGAGTATGTAAGAGGTAGATGGAACAACTTGTAATTTCGCTGGTGTACCAAATGCATTTATTTGCAATATCAAATTACTGTAGATGTTAACACATTGGTTAAAATACGACAGCATATTACAAGTAATGCGTCCCTCTTTGCCATAGTAAAACGACCACAAGCACACTTTGGACCTTCTCCAGATTGTTGAATTTATTATCTGCTTATTTCATCTTGCAAGAACATGTTGTATAACAGACTAACATGAATGAAATCCGAGAATATCAGCGATATACCAGTAACTATGACAACAAATTGAGATAGGACCAACGTTTCATTCATTGCACATAAATAGTAGTTACAATGGCAACCAAATAATTAATTGTTCATACTTATCGATGCAAACTAGTGTAACATGCAGCCAGTAATTAAATCGATAACAACACGTTATGCACGATGCACGGATAACAACATGTTATCGGTACGATACCCGACCCAAAGCTTTGGGTTATAACTCAGCTAACTACCATGTTGTTACTCGACTAGTGTCCGGCTTAGTCGCTGATTTATCATTCGTTTCACGGCCTTACCGAAAATAAATTATTATAAGATATCACTGACATGACACATTGGCACTGACTAAACTCGTTCATTATATATGGCATGCTTTCTTATCTGGATTTCTCTCTCTTTTTAACCATCGTGTATTCTAGACACCGAACACATCGCTACTGAAGCAAATGTCAAGCAGTAAAATGTTAATATTTCTCAGCCGCTGAATCGCGAAACGTATCGAGTGTTCTTTAATGATGATGAGAATGCCGAGATCCATATATGGGCCCCTTATGAATCTGGCCACATTTAATTATCTCACGCCAATCTTATAGACAATTCCTCTTCTTACTGAATACGCAGGTCTTTAGGCTGCAAAGTGACTTTTCGCAGATTCACGTACGATATCATTCTTATCCTTGAAGATAAAAATAACGGGGCACAGTGGCAGACGTGTGAGAGAATTCGATGTCAGACAATGGCGCATTATCAGCAACAGATTGCAAGCCACCGTTATATGCTAATTAACTAGCTACAGTGATGCAGGTTTGGGATTATATAACAGTAGAACAATATTAAACTAACATCGGCGTTCAGTGATTGTCTTCATTATTTGCATTGCAATAAACCAGTCATCTTAGGAATCGAATCACAGAAAGTGTGTTAAACATTGCCCTCAATCGCATACTATGCAAACATTTAGCTTACATCAGCCTATAAGCTTTAACAGCTTGGCTTATGAATAGCTTGACATATTTTGTAAACGCTTCTAGATCTTGACCCATCGCACTGGACAGAGAATGATACAAACAAAAGGTGGTCACGCTAAATGAAATACATAAAGATCCCAATCTGCACCGATATAAGATGGAAGTCAGACATGCTTTGCAGATGTATTTGAAAGACCAATGCAATTTAACGTTCTCAATTTGTACAGCAGTATTACAAAAAGTTCCATAAAAAATAATAATTAATGCATAAGCATTTTCTGCATCCAAATGTATGGAAAGTGTAATTGTGACTTTTACCTCATGATCTACTCGCACTCGCTTATTATTTCACTATATCTCCTTTAGTGGCGTTTGGAATTACTAATGTGCGTTCAAATAGCCTTAACGGCTGCTCCTCGAGTTATTGTGCATGCCATTCCTTACTTTTACTAACTTCGTGCTCGTGTCATGGAATGTTTACTAGTGATTAGATTAACTTGATCTACTGCATAAGAGCACCATTGTTCTAGTCACACGGAACAGAAATGGCACCCACCTGGTAGGCATACTGACTGGAAGCGCTTCACAGCTTGATGGTGGCCTGTGTACCCACACTTCGTGCTGTTTGTAAGATGGCAAAATATGTGCAGTATTGTAGTTTTCAATGCCTTTGTTACACATATGATATGCAGCCCATAGATCTCTTCACTCAGACCTTAAGCTACAAAGAGGAAAATGCAGGATGTGACGAAATATGTAAAGATCACATTTTGGAAACGTGACCTTACTGACCATTAGGTTTCTCTCCATCCAAACGTAGCATCAAACATGTGCCACGAATAAGAAAGCCCTTTGCTGGTATATAGAAAATCATTTGATATCAAGTGCCCTACACACGTATAAATATCTATAAACATGCCAATCAGCGTACAAAACGCGACTTTGACATTGAAAGTTTTTATTAGCCAGCCTGTACAAACAACCATAGACTCCATTATAAATAAAGGTATTACTGTCAACCTCAATTGAATATCCAACGGCTTCAAATGGAACGATTATTAAGGTAGCATGTGTTGATGCTTCGGCTACAGTGAGGATGAGGAGAAATCATTGTGTTTAAATACTCACGTGTCGTGTGCTAGCCAACATATTGGCATTAATTGCATCCTGTAGATCGTTTTTGGAATTTCATCACGCTATATTGTATTGTACTGAACGCATTAAACCCAAACTAAAATAACAAGTCATGTGAAAAGCGTTATCACGAGAGTGAGGTTAAAATCAACGTGAATAGCCTGAGCCAAAGCAATGTTGGCATATTAGTGCCAGTAAGATGTAAATGTATTGCATCGTGGCTGTGGATAAGCATAGACGCGTTATTGCCAATGGGATGTTGCTTTGTCAGCTATTATGTGTCATCTACAAAAAGGAAGCATAATCTAAAAACGAGAGAAGTGTGCACCATATGCATACAAGAAGGATGCTATTTATTGCTGAAGCAAAAAATATATTTCTGAGATATGTTTTAAGTGAATCTATCCAGGCATTACATATTGCAAGCGTTTTTGTCGTACATTAGACCACAAATAGTAAACAACTTTCAGCGTGAACGAGATATTGCGGCCTGCACTTTATAGACAGACTTGATCCATTGATCAGCAATACTCTATTATAGGGCCTTCCACATTGCCCTCTCTGCGATAACATTACTGATAATTCGAAAGTAGCTTTCAATAGCGTTCAATCATTCAATAAACTTATCATCGTAAACAAAACACGGAGCACATTATCCGAGAACAAATCTGAAACATATTTGACAAATGTTGCAGGTCGACAACGCTGAATATCTACCTTTTCGTCCGAAATGGCTGCGTTTTACCAGTTAAATGGTCCAGAAATGCAACTTCTTCCCAGACATCTGCTATCACATGCAACACATCAGTTTCATCCATTATTTTGTTTGCTCTAAAGTTATGGACAATCAAATGGATAAATGCTGAAACATAGTAAAGGAAACATATGGTGAATAATATAATACCACGGAACTATATAAGGCCACCAAACCTAGTGACTGATTATTTCTTCTCGGCTCAAGTTGAAGATATATTCGGGGACACACTTGCCTGCAATTGAATTGACTATGCTCGTAGCTGACACAATTGTTCTATGAACTCATTTCATCAGAATGTTTTCCATCGTACTCAGGCCAGCAGCATTAGTCTGTAATCACCGCCGTTATGACATGCATGAATATGTTTTTCTATGTGCGCATGAGAACGTTATTGTCCGTGAAATTGTTTTATGCTGCTCAGCGGCCCTTGCTGTGATGCCAAGCGGACTCGTTCATCAGCATCCTATATATGACATTGCCTATATATCACAGTGCCTTTGTGGAATCTCTGTCTTCGGGAAAATTTGAATTTAACTTAAAATTGGAAACATTAAATCAGATGTGCGCAGCTAAACGCTGATGACATTTAATACCTGAACACTAAGTGCTTCCTATTCGTTGCCATTGTCCAAGAGTTTTGTGTTCCGCTCAAGATTTAAGTCCAGGTGGAAAACAGCTTCACTATCCACGCTTGTCATAAAAAAACGACATACTTGCTTGTCTTAGTCTGAGCCCGTAATAAACACCAACCACCATCACAACACGTTCATCACCTCCGTTAATACAATGACTGGCATCCGAAACGGCCCATTTCATCTTATTTGTAATTTATAGCTGCTAACGCTGACAAGCAGAAAATAGGGTTCTTGACCGTTGCTCCATCACTTCAACGTGTTCTGCTTAACTAGCTTGTGTATGTGTCCCTCAAATGAAATGGTTTTACTGTCAGTCAACTAGCATTGGCTTCCGCATAATTCGATTCAACTTTCGTGTGAATGTTACATCGCTAATGCGTCTTAACTTGAACAAGGACTATGGGTTTTTAAAGAACCCATTAGTAATAATCTATTCAAAGTAACCACCACAATTGTTAGGCAGATGTGAAATAGACGTGTGTCCACACCGATATCATGATGATTGTGTATCTCTTCTACCGAACACCGCCCACCCTGATCTCTGCCTTCCTTCCATTTCAATCTGTCTGTGTAGAGCCACCATCATCCTGGCCGTTCCTTAATCCTAATCCTCTGTGTGACTCATCCAAATCCCCGCTGTGCGGTTATTGATCCAACACTGCGCTTACCCAACATATCCTTGTAATCACCACTAAGCTAACCCACTCTATTGCCCGTCCTAATCCAATAGCCACACTATACTCCTCCCCTTTAACACATTGCCATGCTGTAAATAGCAATCAAAATTTGGATCTGCTCTAAGCAGTTACACCAAATATCCTGCGGACAACGCGCTGTCATTCACATCCTCGGTGAAATGCAACGGTAAGACCTACAACACTTCATCCACCAATTTGGATCTGAATTTTATCTCGAATGATATGTAGAATGGCTGATTGTAAAAACAGACACAGTAACTTATACACCAAATGAACCTCAGCGGACATTTTCAACAGACTTCACTCTCGAATTTCATGGAGAGCCGAACACTGTTCTCAAGACAAGCCCTAAGCGTTCGCAAATAGAGTTATGAGAGGCGTTGACGATTACTTTTATGAATGGACCTACTGCAGCACTTTTTTGATCTATTTGCTAGCTGTTTCAAACAGATATCTTTTCGAACAGATATCGTTATTTGAAGAAATTGAATTTAATATTATCGTGTTTGTACCTAAATTAATAAATCTAAACAATGAATCTCTGCAAGCCATTGAAGTCTGCAAATCTTTATCGTCTTATCAGCCGAGAGGTGAAATCCTTCCTGCCCAATGGCTGATTACGATGTATTTTAGTACACTCAATAAAAAACTATGGCTAGTATATTTTGTTGTAATCTTATTAAGCACGGTATTAAATTGTCTTCAAGGAACTGTATTTTACTCATGCATTTAATCGCCAACAGGACTTCACTCTTGACCGAATTTCATTACGAATATAGCCGAAGCTGTTACTGTAGTGTGTGCGTGTGTGTGTGTGTGTGTGTGTGTGTGTGTGTGTGTGTGTGTGTGTGTGTGTGTGTGTGTGTGTGTGTGTGTGTGTGTGTGTGTGTGTGTGTGTGTGTGTGTGTGTGTGTGTGTGTGTGTGTGTGTGTGTGTGTGTGTGTTCAAGTGTCATTAGGTTTTACGCAACAGTGTCGCCCGAGCAGCTAATATAATGAAATATAAGTAACTAGGGTTCTTTGCACTATGACAGCAATACACAGAATGACATAAGCTATTGCACCAAATCACTTATTTAGCTCTATTCTAAGATTCATCTTACATTATATAAGCCGGATAGATGCTTGCAACAGTGACAAAAGCCAAAATGAATCTGGAGTCTGGACGTTTCTACAGTTGAGTAGGTGGAATGTGTAATTACCTGGGTGATGCCTGTGTACGAATAAACTACTGACCACTAACACTCCTCCCCTAGGAATGAATGACTAATGAGTTATTCAACGTTTGTCTTTTTGATTTTAGAACAGATCACAAGTGCCAATGAGATTGGTTTTTGCATTGTAAGGAGATTGTGCTGCCATATATTTATAACAAATTTTACGTAACTGTTTGCAAGGCTGCCGCCTTAATACCCGATTTAGTGTTCTGCACCAAAAGGGCTGCACACAGCCAGCCAGTTGCTAATTGGTCCACATTAACAACTTTGTTGCAGAATTCTGAAGCTGTGCATAACACTTTGGGAGTGCTCAGTCGTCATTCCGAAAACTGCCTTCAAGTACAAAAATCTAATTTTGTGCATAACACACCGGCCTGCGGAAGATCATTACGGCTAGGGTAGAGTGACAGCGGGGACGGGGTAGAGTTACGTCGACGGCTAGGGTAGAGTCACGGCCGGGATGCGAATAGAGTAACGTCGACGGCTAGGGTAGAGTCACGGCCGGGATGCGAATGCAGTAACGTCGACGGCTATGGTTACATGGTTATTTACTATTATAAACGGTGGATATGAAAACCTATATATTTACAATGATTTTATCTGACATCATCTCTCTACCTTTGCTGGGTCACGGAGTGATATTTGCGTGAGCGTGTATGTCAACTAACAAATGTTTCATAAAACATCTGAGCTTCAGAAGCAATCAACAAACTGTGATTCTGGCGCGTTCATATTTATCACATAACTAGAAGTCTAGTTTCTAGTTAGGAAATGAGATGTTCTTGCACCTGATTTGCTCCGTGACTCCGCCGTATTTCCACTCGTGACAATGCCCTGACTCATGGCTTACCCCTCATCCCCGGCAATAACCTCAAACCAATCCCTTCTATTACCTTTCCTTAATCTCCGTCTTGCTTACCGACCTAATCCCCGTAATCCCAGCGCAATACACTCTCATAAGCTCCGCCGCGAACCCATCCAAATCCCATCCGCAAAGATTGCTATATCATGCCTGACAATATCAACATCCTTACTCTATTCTGTACACAATGTGATACTCTCGACAACTACTGCAAAATGCATGTTATTCAAAACGTGCTCTCTGTCCATTGAGGCTGCGCTCGAAATGGATTTGCATTCATAACAGACCGATAGAAGGACTGACTAACACCCACAACAGGGTATTGATACTGACATTGGTATGGTAATACGATTGGTCAATCAGTATCACAAATTGAGGAGTGTCCCCTTCATATAGCAGATACACGAAGCCACTCATGCTATGAATCTATGATAAGCAACAAATCACCCTCACATCTCCCCCCCACCCTTGTCATGAGCATATGGTGGCCTTTCACTGCGTGATCTGGTTGACTAGCATCATACATAATTGCCCTGGTAAGGATATTGAGACTTCATCAGGCCTGACGCGTAGTGATTTGTAATTGTGCCGTTGCAACAATACACACACCATTCACACATTACCCCAGATTCTAGCAAAGAAGCGATGGCACTATTTTGGCTGATTTACTCATCTTGTGATCTATAGAAGGATATTTAGAGTGGTCCAGCAATGAATATAATGCGAACTTAGTGCATTTATCACCTAAAAGATGCTAGCTAAAAACAACGAATCGTTCAGATCTACTGACAAACGGTGTATGTAATAGTCAAAACATACATGGTATATTTTGTTTTCATAAGTTAAATCCCTCCATTTATAAGCTGAGAGGTTACCTCATTTGAGTAAATACTTATGCCTGATCTAGTCCTGATTTATATGTGTACCCCCAGTTAGTATAAACAAATGAGTACTTGCTTGGTGGGATGATGTGGGTAGTAATGTACACCCACCCACTTTAACTTTACCCTGAACATATAATTGAAACCACTTTTTGGGGGATACCGTGATAGGGCCGTGTGACTTTTTAACGCCTGTGGTTGAAATGATTAAATGCCAGGCATCTAACGCTCCAGTCCGTTCTATAGAAAATTAATAACTATTTCCCGGGATGAAGTATCGGTCAGCTTTTTGATGAGTTTGTCACCAGACAGTAACTTCAGTTGAATATGATTTATATAAATAATGTAAGCGATTAAAATGTAGATTACTTTAAGGTTCAATATTTTTCCATGATTGAATTCATGGCAATGCACAAGCGGTGATGAATTCGCCTGATTCAAACATAAAAGTAATACAAGGAACATAATTAACAGTAACAACATTGAACTATGCAATCCATGTTATTCTTGTGTTTTGTCAGTTTGTAAAGCCGCAATCACATTGGGTGAATATTTCAGTATACAATGCTACCGATTTGCTTAACGATGCACTAGAGCCATAGCCTTAACCTCATTATTTTACTACTTGTCCAGTTAAATATATCAGTAGCAGTGACATTAAAGCGCTACCTTACTTTATATATACAATAACAAAACCATCGCATATCCCACTTAATATGCTGTTTTTATATTTTAGCTGCTAATGTTTACAGCTTAGTGTCTTCATGCATATACATTGTTGGGTTACTTTACCAGTGATTAAGTTGTCAATCAATCCATGCGATTTGATATCTATACCCGAGGGTTTTTCTAACCTACACTTGACAATGAGGATATATAGTAGCAAAGTTTGCGACGGTGCACTGGCTATAATTAAAGAGCACTGATATCGATAATCCGCGAGAAATTTTTGCTTGCTACTGCATAAACGTGCCGATACTTTCACGCCGTTCCCCATAGCATAGTGGTTAACTGAGGCTTTGATCCCAATCCATAATAACCTGACTTGCTCCCCTTGACTCGGATGATCACGTTTAACCTCTGAAAGAAGATTCACCTGACATGGTAACTCGATAGTATTGCGATGGACCTTCTTTCAGGTGGTGTGGGATTTTAAGCCCCATCTGGGCAACGGAGTTGTGCCAAGTGGGCGCTTGCGCGTACTGAGAGCTGCTCAAGTATCACAATCGTCCTCATTAACCATTGCGATATCACCTCGTTTTGGAACGTGAATTTAATATTACCATTTCTTCCAAGTCGCAATATGTACATCATTACTCAACAAACGGAAGGCATATCAACTTGTTGCGCGTGATACTTATTCTGCTGCATAGCTCATAGTGAGTATGGCAATACTCTTTCTAAAAATATTTATACGTTATATGGCCGGGATTTTGATACAGCATATTAGAATTCCGAAAAATAGACATCACCACGTAGCACAAGCTAGTCTGAGTGGCAAATTGAGTTTACTAGATACTTTCAATTACAACATGACACAAACACTTCTCCATTGAATGAGAACATCATGTTTTTCATGCAATGGTGGCATATTTTGTATGCAACCAATGAAAAAAGTACATAATTACATTTTTCCAATACGATAACCACTACATAGAACCTACAATAATAATTTATATAATTTTGCATTTATGGCATAAATGTTTCTAATTCACGACATATTAATATTGCTAATCTAACTAGTGAGAATAAGCTTCAGCAGCAGGAATAACTGCTACGTTGTTCTTACTGTTGTTTCATCTATGTCATAATTACGGTAGGTTTCGGGGTTGGTTGGGTCTCCTGTTATTCTTTAGATACATTCAGAGTCTCGTGAAAAAAGCCTATAACAAGTAGATTACAAGCCGTAGTAATTATCTGTAGGACGAAAGGAATTAAATAAGATATGGGAGCTAAAGTGCCATGCATTTTACGGTCCAATCCCGACCTGTGGTGGAGCCAAAACATTTGATCGCAATTGGATTTTTTTTGTATGACGAAGGAAGCTGTAGAAAATAATAACGAAGGCAAGTTGATCGTGCACTCAGACGTAATGACTTTTCATACTGATATACCCAAGCACAATTCGCCATGTTTGGCTAAAATATTTATGCACATTTTTAAAACTATCCAACCTCAACATGTAACCGGTAACACGTAATTTGGAAGGGCTAGGCTTAGTTAGAAAGATTAACCATGCATTGCACCTTTATAACAGCAAAAATGGAAACTGAAATGTCATCGTTCATTCGAGTATCATTAGGAAGCTTGCTTGCTAAATATGCAGCAGACCATTGAGTTTATCTGGCTCATTCCCGGACAAAAAGTTTGTATGTATTAGATTTT
>CM067343.1:40265745-40288614 GCA_034190875.2 Urechis unicinctus
GCCATATAAAACTTATTACTATGTTTTGAATGACTAAACCCAACCAGCGCACTGCATCATGTAAACGGTACCCAATGTGGAAAACATCTCGAAGCAATACAATGGTATCGTCCGCATCACTTGATGGGAATTATAACATGAAGCCATTCGCAAGTACAAATTCACAATTATCATAAGTAACAATATATTTACAACATGTCATCGCAATGAATCCGTATTGCCAAATATCGAGCTTAACGTCATACGAAAACCACACTAACTCTATACTGGGCATGATACCGAATATTTGTTCGTTTGAAAATGGGCTTTGAATGTGCTTACCAATGCATTATTCACTCATTTCATGCCATTTACTCTCCTTCGCAGGCTGAAACATATCTGCACCCTCTGCACCCCCCCCCCCTCCCTACACGTAACACTCCATCAGCCAATTCATCACCCATAATGCACCATAGCACTAGCACACATGCCCCACTAATGTTCAAGTTCAAATTATGGTACTCAACTAGCTACATGCGGAATGATTAAAACACACATATTTTGTACATGTCGGTATATCTGCTATACGGGCTGTCAGTTATAGCCAAAAATTAACATTGTCTCGCTAATCTTCCCTGTCACTGTCTAACGTGCTCGGCATAAACCCTCTACCCTTGTCACTAAATGGATCCTCAATTGAACAATATATGATAAATGAGATTCATAACGCATTCTAAATGAGATTTTGCACATATATCCATCACATTACTTTGCATGAAACATTCTGACCATGAGATTCAAGAAAATCAGTCCGGCTCACTTCACTATTCTTCCGCCATTGCTTCATAAACCAATTGAACCGAGAGGCCTGATCCCGTTTGGGGTTCATTGCATAGCGGTGTCAAATAAACACTTCCCCAATTATCTTAGCTTACCAATTACACAGCCACGGTTTTAGTATTGATATTTCCAGCGTCTTGGAACTTTTTACTATATAGTTCCGATTCTTGGTTGATGGTATTTGTAATTGCATTGTCGCGTAAATTCCTCATGTGATGCATGTTTGCAGTAGTTTTACGACCGTTTTTGCTATCAAGTAATTATTGTGGGGTGAAAGTGCGTTTGTCATGCCTATTGCCGTTGACCCCTTAGGTGACCTAATCTAAAACAGAAGCGGGCAGAAACAAAAGAAGTCATATTGGCCAGATTGCTTAATGTTGGGTCTTTAATCAATCAACGTCAATACATTGTTACAACCATTGAGAATTGACATATTTACCATTCTCCCGCCGTAACATTAAGTGCCTATCTTTGTTTGCACAGATCCATGTTAGATAAAACGGAGCTTTATCTAACATGGTGTTAAACAAGCTTTTTTCCAGCATCGTAGAAATAGTATCTACAACCAGCCTCTGATAAGTACTTAGGTGTCGATTAATCTATCTGTCATGCGTTGTATATAAGACATTATTTCAGTCATCGGCAGTCATCAGAAGTATTATTAATATTCTACTACATGTCACCAAATGTTCACCACATCTGTTCCCACATTCAACGCTTGTTTTGAACAATTATTAAATAATCACATTACTTACATAGTATTCTTATATTTCATCAGCTTCATAAGTTTTTCGAGCTAGCACATATCGACCACAGCCCCATAAGAAACGTGCTGCAAATAGATACAATCCTAAATCACATTGCATCATAACATACAAAGGTACAGCATGGCAATTATAGCACATGGCAAAATTACTATATATATATATATATATATATATATATATATATATATATATATATATATATATATATATATATATATATAATATATATATAAATATATATATATATTATATATATATACATAATTGTTACAGTAGACATATATATATATATTATATATATATATATATATATATATATATATATATATATATATATATATATATATATATATATATCTCTCTATATATATATATCTATATATATATATATATATATATCTATATATATATATATATATATATATATATATATGTGGTTGGAGTACACTGTGGTGAGGAAATTAAGTGGTAAATGCGAAAAACTATTTTGGTGACATTATCAGATATTTGTCACTTGAAATTCATAGATTGACAAAGCAAGAGGGTGTGCAAATAGTACGTTGGACAATAAAAGCGAATATTGATGTAATAATTGCCGAGAAAATTGCGTTGTTAGCGGTACCTGACGTGGCGTACACCCCATGCAGCGAAGCGCAATAACCATCACATTGGAGGGACTAACAGTGATGGACCATGTTACATGCATGCTCAATATTGAAATGAAATATTTGCATCCATTTTGTCTTTTCCGTGTATTGATCAGTTAGTTTTATATTGCATGTCTACTGACGGGTGTCAATGTTTTTCTATGTCTAGTAGTGTGCATGAGTGTGCATGAGTGTCGGTGTGTGAGATGATATAGCGTAAAGATTTGCAGATTGTGACTTACTATTGAGATATTGTGGAAGTTGTTTAATTTGCTGTGACGGGCATTAACACATCGAAATGGTTACTTGGTTTAATTCGAAAGTTCTCAGTAAATATCAGGCCACCCTATCAATGATTAACCAGGTACTGAACTGTATTGTATAGGTAGCTACGTCTAGTAAGCCCATTGTACATTATCAATGATGACAGTGTCATTGGCAAGGCACGATGCAGCTACAACCACAATTGTATGCTTATCTGATGGGTATTAAAGCATCTTGTTCGACGTATCTCTTGCACAACATATATAAAGCCATTACAATGCATCAAAACAAGCTTATCAACATATTACCCCTATCATCCAGTCCTCTGTCTGACTAAGTACATGAAATATGCATGAGTACGTGCGTAGCAATTGCACGAAACGCCCTCTGTTAAATTAAAAACTTTCATCGGCGCCCGTAGCAATCATCAGCACCTAAAAGGATTTTGCTCAAATTAGGAGGCTTTTTTTGCTTTATATGCTCCAAATATGATACGGCGTAAATATGATGAAGTATGCTTGATAGTGGTACAATTCATGATTCACCTTTTGAATATACTCGTGAAGTCGCATGCAGATTACGTTTGTTCAGCTGATTTTACCACAAGTAGGTGAGAAAAAATTGTATTTCCTGAATCAATCTGTACCGTTCCTAGTTATCACTCCAGCAAACGCTACGCTGACACAATAGCTCATACGCGTCTCTCCAATACAATCTTCAGGCCAATACATTTACCTTAATCACACTCACGCATACATAATATGTAAACAAAGCAGATGTGCTGTTGTCGTCATAAACCACGTGTTGAAGGGCTTGCTCTGGGACAGTAAAAATAATCTACAGACAAGCCGATCTACGACCGTATAAATTATATTCCTCTTCATCTTTAAAAACCCCCCCAACATGCACATATTGACATTCAGAACATCTTTCACTTGAATATACGTAATCATAACGCTCCTTCTTACCAACATCCGTCTACCACCCCCTCCCGCCCCACATATACACCCATACATTTCATGCTCTACAAATGCGGATTAAAATCTTTTGTACATTTGCGGTCATTTGAAATGGATGGACAGTTATAATTGCTATGAGCAATAACACTGATGATGGTCCGGTTTTATCCCTGTATATGTTGTCATAATAGTCATAACAGTCTACTAGCTAAAGACGTATTATCAACAACGCATAACTCTACACATTATGCCTGAAGGATCAGTAATAGCGAATATTGCTATCCAACTAGATTTTCTCGTGCGTAAAGTCGTGAATGTAACTATCAATATATGCTCTCTTCGCCAAAACCAACCAATCGATCTTGATTCAACAAATAGCTGCTTGACTTGGCGGGGAACTTTTGGGTTGATATTCAAGTGCTACATATATAAGATACAGCACGCAACTTATGCGCCCATCACTTAACCATGTCCCATTAAGTCTTGTTTGCCAATTGCTGCGGCCTCTGTGTACTGGGATGAGCTCAAAGAGAATTATGCAAAATTACATAGTAATAGTTATGCTCGAAAGTTGCCATTCTGGCAGGTTTGAATATCCTGCATTGCTTAATTACCCTTACATCGAACAAATATAGCGATAAGCAAGCTATAACGTGACCTTGGATGATTCACAGCCTGTATGTTTATTCTAAATACCATACATTATAAAGGCTTCATTCAACTAAGACGTGTACAAAACCGAGCGTAATGCGCTTGTGGATACAAATCTTCCATCTAATTAGCTTAATTGTCTATAATTCCAACAGCGCGACCGGATCATGGCAAGAGGGCAGTCAATATGTCCGATATATCTATTTGAAAATTTGGTGTACAATGGCTATGTTCCCGTTATATGCACCGAGTACACATGTGCTTGCCTTATTCTTTTCAATGTACATCAGCTGAATATTAACACATGCCACACGATACGAGGGAATGTGATCGCACATACTCATCTTATACCTGTACTTTATTTAATCTACCCGTGCACAATTCTATATATTACAGTACAAACTCATAGTGTAATGTGTTGTTAGTTATAAAAAATAATTCGCCCTTCCAAGTGCGTGTTTGATTCCTAAAAAGCAACAGCTTGTGGCAATAAGAAATATTGAGGACATTTTTCGATGAAACACTGTGGCAAATAACACGAACTACAAGTTAAAGTTGACGTAAGTATTCTCTTATTTCTGAAAGCATGTGAGAATAAACTTTGTATAATGGGCACTATGCACCAATACAAATCAACTAGATGCAGCAAATCCGACACTCAGCACCTCGTTACACGCCCGGCGTCCTGTCCCTCTTTAGTAATTTGTACTTAATAACTACTCATAAAACTCACGTAATAGCTTGACGGAGGGTGGAACGCAAGCTCCATCTCGAAGTTATGACGCAATCACCACAGAAACATATTGGTATATGCTATTCGAAATAGTGTAGCTGTTATTGGCATATGACAACTGTATAAGCAAACAAGAGTTTAGTAATGAGCTTTTATAAACTTGTCGCCAATAACAATACAAATGGCAATCAGAGAAAGTTAGCTCATTTGATTGTGATATGGGCAATCAACATTGTTTATTACTAGCTCACAGACGTATACGTGTTTGTCTTATTCCCTGTATATGCTAGACTTCATACTATGCAATATAATTCTAATTACGTGACGACATTTATCCCTTTTGCCTAAGCTCAATCACATATAATAACAGGTTTTACAGCTCCATACAAGATGATAGAGACAGCAAGACATCAATTGATGTACACATCACGCTGCGTGATTGATTTTGTATATACATATATGCTATTTATTTGCCTGCTTTAATCAGTTCAAAAGGAAATCACGGTTTATATCGATGTTGGTATTTGGATGGCTCTCGTCTATTCTCCGTGCGGAGAACTAGTCGCATACTACCAACCTCTTCCAAACACTAATTTGCAGTGATAGAAGTAGCAGAATGTATTCAAATTCTAGGAATTACGTCAGGAAGTATACTTCGCTGTTATTGAATCACCATTCGAACCAAAGCCATCACAGGAACCCAATACCTGCATGATGTTGATTATGCTCTCCTATGACAATATACTTTCTCAAAGGTTGTCATGAAAACCGAGGGTGTACCGCCTCCTAACACTCCATTGCCGAATTGTGACATTCGATTTATCTAAAAGCTAAATACATGTATATACGCATGTCACTTTGAAATTAAAATAAGTGTATATATCATAGCGCTTTGTACAGAAGAAAAATGCATAAATGGCATTTAAAAAAACGGTTGATTAATTATATGTAGATTATAGCAATGCGTTGGCTAATACGATTATCTTCAAATTAATGAGAGCTTAAGTGCTTGTTACGTTCCAACATCCGATTAAGGACACATTCCATCAAATCATATTATAATGAATAACAACCATGGCAAAATAATAGCGCCACCAGCCGAACGAACATTGATCGAATGTTTTAACCATTTGGTTACCGCGAACTTTCCTCTTCATTAAGATGTTTAATAGATCTGCATGGGTTTGAAAGCCAACAACATAACTTGCTTCAAGCAGCAATTTGAGGACATATATCAAAACTAGGTATCTATGTTGCAATGCTATTCACCTCTCGGCGCCTGTAAGCGTATTTGATGATGTACACGGTTGACAAATATCTGTGCGATCCAAGCAAGCTTTCACTATTACGAAGCAAGGACATCACACTGCATGGCATGCTGCCTATACGTTAACAGATCAACAATCTGGTTACGCACATTAAGAATAATGCTGGCAACTGTGGAACTGGCTTTCACTTGCCATATATCTCCATCAAAGATCTACTAGCTTCACGCAGGGGTCGGGTTATTTACTGATTCAACATGTAAGCCTGGCCAATAACTTTAATACCTGATGATATTTAAACTGTCAACAACCATCTCAATATTATGTCATCTGACGATATTTATTGGCTCATTTGTGCGGAACATAAGAACATGTTCCCTGTCATCTTCTGCTGTAGTACTCAGTTGTGCTGGTTTTTTGAGAGGATTGAATTTCACATCTGGTAGAATATGAAAGTCTAGAAATGAACAACCACACGTTGCTGCTGGCCCCTTCGTGTATAGCACGTCCAACTGCAAGCTGTATGCAAGGAAGGACTGCTGTATACTGAGCGGGTCATACGATATGCTACTAGCTCAGCATCGCAACAGTCGCCTTATGACCTATGGACAATAATTAAAGACGCATTCGGATATTTTAAAGGATATCATGAATATGCATACCAGGTACCAAATGTCGTAACTTATTTTATATGATAGTTAAATAATATGAGTGACTCCCACAAGGGGACCCACTCAGAGATTCACCGAATACGGGCGGCAGTTCCTGCAATTAAGTTAATATCAAAGGGCTTGATAGTATCGGCTTGTTTCGTTGTGATTGTGTGGCCGAGCATATATTGCTTTTGCATTCGATACATACCCTGTGAACCCATCAATGTGAACATGTGCGGAGTGTTGTTCTGCACGTTGCATCTCAAAAGCTAACTGAGGCCTGATTTCCTATCTCCAACATTCCTCGCAGTACATCAGGATTTTATCAAGGAGGGAGCTGGAATATGTGACTGGAATTTGACTTTGTGCAATATATGTTTACATATACATCTAAACATTCACATGCAGATACATACACATTCATATACAGTGACAGAGGGAGCTGAAACTACTAGTTTTTATGCTCCTTCAAATTGTTTATGCTCCTTCAAATATATATCAGGTGTTTTAATGAAAACCATGAGGTGAGGGTGATCATTGCAGCGGTTGTCAAGCGGATCACCCGATTCATTGGGAACACGGCGTGTGTATGCGTGTGGTAGCATGGCCACTGTGTTATGCATCGGTTTTTGTAAGTTTGAATTCTCTGAATATCAAGTGATAATCAGTTTTTGGCTCCTGTGGTTTTTTTTTATACAGGAAAGATCTTCCACTTTAATAAATTCATCATTCTGTCTTAATTAACTGGGTCAACACGAAGCCAGATTTTTGCGTCATGGTTGACCTATGACTTGTCTTCAGACGATGCGATGCGCATGCGCTGGCAGCAAGAACTCGCCCATAGGCGATGGACACGTACTGCCCGTATGACCAGCTTAAGACAGGCGGATGCAGATAAAACCACCCAAACCAAACATTCTGATTAATGCGACGCCTGCTGTGCATCGAGTCTATTTGACAATGTCGATCTTTCCTCGTGATTCGTTTTTGTCTCGACAAACTGACTCCGTGTTCACGCGAATTCAATCAACCGTCGTATCAAATTCAAGTCCCGACCCAATCTTGGCTATGTGTTATTAGACAGACTTTTTTTTCATGATTTCACTTAATGCACTGATAACAGCTGACTGACAATTCAATTGTGGAAATAGCCATTCCGATGGTAAGATTCCAAACTATTTGGTGTTCTTCCTCCGATTATTTTCTTTTCTCTGAATCGGCAATCACACTTTGTCGCATATTTATGTTCTGCCACCCACCTCGACGTCCCGGTCGCGTCTTGCAGTCTGCACACACTGACACATGACCTCCCATCAAGCCTCTATTCATTTCAATTATCTTTGACAGGTGGATTTGATGTCAGGATATTTACCCCTGTTTCCGTTTATTGAAACCATCCTTTCTGTCAACGGAAGGACACATTGACGAAGGACACATACCGCGTAGTCATTAATCATGCCAGTATTAAGTAATAACATAATCTCAATTTGGGTTTCTTCATCAACATGTTGGAAAACATGAGGTATCCTTTTTTTACTCCCGTTCGCTAGACGGCTGTGTTTGTTCATACTGTGGTTCGATGCCGAATCTCCGTTCGCAATCTTGCCAGAAATGAGTCAACATGACTCTTACAATTGTAAAAGTTGTCTAATTAAGCTGAATAAATATAGTTAGATACCGTCAAAACATATGTAAAAAAGCAAATAGCTCACCAGTGAACGCTTGTCATTGATTGAACACGTGTTAATAGTAACAAAGAAAGAGGCTGTGAGTTCATCATATACAATTGCAATAATATGTTTGAATTTATCTTACATCATATAGCCACATCCATCCGGGCTCGTAGGAATGGCATGCATTGCCGTACTTGTGGATTAATACCTTTCGCCGTCTCGTTTCGTGATTATTTCCATGTTTATTTTCATTGACCCGATGCAGGTGAGCTATGCCATGAATCTACTATTTAAGGGCTATACAAATATGTATTCATTTATTAAAGCGATGCTTTTTGTCCGTCGTAAGCCAAAACAGGTTACAAACGAATTTGCAACTAGATTATAACACACAGGGCTGCGTCCTGCGCACACTGATCATGGCTCTCGCGGAAACAACTTAGCCTCTCATGGGTGTGAAGCTTACAGAAATCCCTGACACTAGACAACTTCAGTTTGACTTAAACCAGACCTTGTGTGAAAATATATCTACGTGACATCAGAAGACATACCCTTTATGATCAATCATCATGGTCAGATAAAGTTTCAAAGGCACATGAGATTCCTTTAATCAACAACCAGCAAGGATCGTTAACAATACATTGACATTGATAATGTAGCAGCACCCTGCATACTAAACAACGCAGACAGATAAATCGGCGAAGTACAGTGCATCATGATTGCTTGTGAAAGCCAAATTAATTGAGAATTGTATGAATGTCGGCCTTTCAGCGGGGACTGGAGATGAAAGAGCATCGCAGAGCTGAGCACTGAGCATTATCCAGTAAATGTTGTGTTTAGTCTACAAGACCACCACGTGAATAAGATGAATCTGAGATAATATACCATAGATCCACGGACGGAGGCAGGGCCCTTGATGGTGTAGAGCTCAGCCGTTTTTCATGTGGTATCCCTCAGGACCTAGATGGCTCGCTATTTGTTTCAGAACAGATGCCCCGATATAATATTTCATTACCAATATTGTACATAACAGTCAGTGATATGTATATTGGACACTGGGTATTTAGGTCTGGATCAAATGGAGTGTTGAATTGCGTGATTGTTCGTTTGTGTAATAGCAATCTTTTACTCACAAGGTGCAAAATGAATACCTTATGTGCATGGAGCCAATATATAAATAAGTACTGGTTTTTAAATCAACAAGGCAACTTAGCACTACACTTTACATTTAGAGTAATCATATATGCAATAAAACGTACATTTATATAAACCTAAATACAACACATGCAGCATATTTGTGCATATGAATACAAAACTGTATTTGAAATAGTATGAACATAAAATTGAAACGTCGCTCCCAAAACGAACTGCAAACCCTCTATTAGAAACTGAAATTTCAAACACTACATATGATATATCGGCATGCTTCATGTGTTGTCATATAACATACACAAGCAGCAAATCTTATTGATATTAGTTCGAGTAATGGCATTTTTTTCACAAGGTGCAAAATGGAAATCTAATGAAGATACATAACCAACGCTTTTATATTTGCCCGCTGTGTCACTTATGAACAATAAGTATTGTCCATGGACCATATTACTCATCTTGAAGAATAACCTGGTTAAAAGTGTATCTTCGTAATAGCGGCACACTTGGCACGATGAACAAACTCATTTGCTGCTTACATCCAACCTCCCAAAACCAAATGCAAAACTGTGCATTATGCATCAACAAATATTGCGCCAAACTCATATTTACTGAATAGAGGCCATAAGCTTTCATTTACGTGTTGTGTAGTTTTGCCATAATTCTATATTATTCATTGCTGGATGTGGACAAACGTACAGCACAACCATCGTCGAATGAATTGGGTGATGTATAATGCAAAAGTGCTTTTGTGTATACCCGTTATCATATTAGATGGTCTCGAATATAAATTGGTATTCATAGTTTATCAACGTCTTTCGTCAAGCCTTTGGCCTACAGGATGCTGCTGTGTGAGATGTGGTCATGGCTTTAGGTGCGGGTCTGAAAGCTTCCAATACTATGTGGATTAAATGTACTTTATAATGTACTTTATACCAGATCAAAGGCATTAAGTTGTGTGAAAGTCCGACATTTATCTTAGTGCACAGATACAAACATATTATTAGATGCAAAGGGGAGGCAGCCATCAGCCTCTCCCAGCTCCTGTGGATCAGATGTTTATCTTATCGTTCATGCGATATGCCTTTTATATCACTAGGGTTTTTACACAATAGACAAGCAGACAATCAATTCACATAATGATCAATTGAACATAGCATCTTTTTTATCATAATGGGTTACATTCGCATTTAATGACCGGGTATGAAATGGGAAAACTACAACACCAGATAAATAGTGAACTGAAACATCATACAAAATTAATGAACTAGTACTATCAACATTTTTGGAAGAATCATGGTTAAGACAAATGATGCCATTCAACGCTAGCTTATTCGGATGTTGTAATTACTCAGTAAAGTGAAATAATGGTAACTCTGGCTGGTGCTTAATTGTGACAATTGCAATAAGTAGTGCTTAGTTGAAAGTACACACCCTATTATGGTTTTATGCTGGAGTCTCAGGTAACCACTTTTGGAGTCTCTTTCACAGCAAGAGGTAAAACCCTTTGACTAATTACGCAGAGAACACATATATAATCATCACGGCTGCCATCCATAGCTGCGTTATTGTGTAGAAATATAAATATTGGCCCAAAAATTGAGACAGGTAACAGTTATTCCTGGGAGAGTATGTGTATGCGATTTCAATACATAGCATATGTTGATAACTTTAAAACATCGGATTATAACCTACGTCGGAACGTGAGGTCGCATTGATATTTACCTAATGCCACAATGCCATTAAGTTGACAAGCTACTCATACACTGCATCGACGTATATCAGACATTATATTGGTGCCCCCCCCTCCCCCCCCCCCACACACACATACCCCACGCCTCTCACACCGATATACTCCATGCATTTTTGCAAAAGCATGGGTTCCCAAGCAAGCACATTTGTCTCATTGCGTCAGGTGTAGCCCGGGGAAAAGCAAAACCCATTAATATATACATCAATAGATTGCGGCATTACAAGTTCCACGAACGAACACGGTGTTATCAATGAAACTATATATGTGTTTGTAAATTTTAACAGTTCTTTAAGGTTACCCTTTTCCGATAACTGTTGGTGTTAAGTATTTTGTGGTCAATTCTACAACAGCGTTTCACTGATTTATTTTTGATTCGTCTCCTTGCCTCAGTTGAAATATGTCAGTATCATATTCAGCACAATGTCCGATCTAAACGAATGGCTTGTTACTCAACCATCTAACTCAGTCAACAACACCTGCTTGTCTGCTATCTTGTGTAATCCCTAGTCTGTAGTATCAGATCTTACGGACGTAACACGTGATCGCTCAATTGCCCCAAAAAACACTCTTAACAAATCCCGAACAAAGAAATGTACCCTCTGTTTCAATTGATGGCAACAGTCATATGACCGTAGTATTATCAAGTTACTACATATTTATCTTTGACTTAGGAGATGTCCTCTGGGCATTGAATAATTACGTTTTGGATTTCCATAATGAGAAGAACACGTACAGAATGGATTATAATGGCCAATGAATAATCGATTTAACGTCCATCCATTTCAGTATTGGTACAAACCGTTAAGCTTATTCAATTAAGTCTAAGCGCATTTGAATTATGCAAACCTAAAAAGGGAAGCGTTTGTGTGTTTACAATACATTGGGGAGATTTTAAAACAGTGGTATCAACTCAGGTAACACATGTCTAATCCATGATGAGTAAGCCTTGTATATACGCAACGACGGATTGACTATGCTCGCCTGTATAGCTGTTATTATGGAACCAAAAATCACGCCATCGGCGAATCGTACTCGCCAACGAATGGCTGCATGCAGGACCGAGTATGATGGTACCAAGTGTGTTTGTGGTCGGTAGCAGTTCAATAAAAGGTCAATACAAGAATTGCAACTAATTAATGCTATGATTCGGTTCCGCACACACCTCTAACCATAATGATTAAAAGAATGTTATGTTTGTCAATATATTCGGTTTATGATTCGTTAGGACTATCTGTCGTTGTGCAATAAAGGTTCTTCGTTTATCGTGAACTGTGGTGTACCACGCGGCACAATTCTTGTAAGCTTTGGGATGTTGCTACTATATATACCACTTATACTTTCATGACGAAATCTTTGGTGAAACATTAGAATGCCTTGCAAGTGACTCGAGTATCAGACTGAAGAAAGAGCATGGTCAAGCCATAGACCAACACGTGTACATGGTAACGTGATAACAACGATGAGGGCGTAACTATTCTGCGATTCAAACATTATTTGCTGCTTTGCTTGTCATTACCATTCTGTCTGAATTTCAATGAATACCAAATACGTTCATTATTCGAACTCAGAAAGCTGAAGTAGCGTACATGCTAACACTGACTGGAACAAAGCTTTAAAGATGAATATATTTGTATATATATATTGATATATATATATATATATATATATATATATATATATATAATATATAATATATATATATATATATATATATATATATATATATATATATATATATATATATATACATATATATATATTTATATATACACAAATATATATATTTTATATATGTATATATATAAATATATACATATATATATATATATTATATACATGCATATTTATATGTATATACATATGTATACATATATGTATATATATTTATACATATGTATATAGATATATACATGTGTGTGTATCCATATATATATATATAGGTGTGTGTGTTAGTGTGCGTGTGTGTATGTGTGTGTGTGCGTGCATGTGTGTATATGTGTGTGTGTGTGAGTGTGTGTGTGAGTGTGTTAGTTTGTGTGTGTGTTAGTGTGTGAGTTTGTGTGTATACCCCATCGTAATTACCTGGGGCGTTATGCGATGGGCTCAAAAATCGTAATTCAGGCATTTTTATACGTTCATGTGCTTGTCGTATAACGGTGTTCTTCCATCATTACCAATCTAAAAATCTGTAGAGATGGTCCTTTACTGATGGTTTAGGATGATAGTCTGTTTGTCGATAAGTGTGCACATTTTGCCATGCACGACTTTCTCTTAAACTACAAGGCCGCGAGATCATGTGAGGAAATAGGAGAGGCGAATAAAACGACCTGTCGAGCTACGTTTCTTGCTGTTATCTACAACCCGAGCCATGTTACTGTGTTCTTACATGATTTTAAAACACTATGGTGATAACAAAAGTGGCAATCACCAGGCGCTTGTGCATTAGGATAGTACATGAATCTTATTATTGTCCCAAAGCAATGGACCGCGCAGTTTCAGACATAAACAGACCATGAGACCTTATTCATTATGAATATTAAGAAGCTTCCACTATTGTTGAATTCCGGTGAAGCGGTGTAGTAAATACATTGAATGTATCGCAATAAATATCGCAAGCAAATGCTGTTCAATCAGTCTGCTGACTGTTTCTGTTTTCACAAATATTATCAAAGCCATCATTAAGAAATCAGAAGTTCATTTGCATTAGAAATGGACAACGGGCGCATGCGAGACTTTTCTTAGATGTTACAATGTCAAATAATGAGCGTCTGTTTGTAGGTAGGGCTATGGGTAAATAAGATATTTTATCATAGGTATAGCGCTATGTTTATGACACTTTTGCCAAGGAACATTCCATCGATACGATTGCAGCATAAGGAATATTTCCCAAAGATCCAATATTATAGTGCTCATTATGCCTGCATACTAGATTTAGGCAGACCAAAGGTTCTGGTAATGGACGGAACAAATATGCTTTCAGCCACAATATGCCCCGGTAAAGGAAACGGAAATGCCATGCAGATATCAATATTACGGTAAGAAATTACAAATATATATAGAACAGATCTCAGAACATAACGAAGTAATAAAATTATGATTTCAAGATTACGATTCAAAGAAATTTGGAACGGCATTCAATAAAATATAATAGGATGGGAGTTTTCATTCGCAAAATTCTTTGTGTCGACAAAATAGAGACTAAAACAGTGGCGTTTCCATCGCGCAGCTGTAAAATCGTCAAACATGTCGTGTTGTGAGGCTAAAGGCATGATATTGACTTGACATAATGGTTCAGGCTACCTGTGGCATTTGGTGTTCTCATCGTAAAGTGAAAGTCAATAATATTTAACCATCACGTAGGGACAATAGGCTTGTGACTTCAAAAGACCAATTAAATAAGTACTGCGTATTGAGTTATCAATGTAATGAGCGACAGCTGCATTTATTTTGACTTACTTATCGTCAAATGTTTATATTTTAATTTAAACGAAAGATGCATAGCACTCGTGCAGACATAGATTCTGTGCTGAGGTACTGGATCATGCTTCTGATCATATAAGCCTTGCATTTATTCATTGTTAGCATAGGCAGAGCGTGTTGGAACTGAAGAAAGTGTATCCATGCACTGACAGTTGGAACGTCATATTTTAATATGTTTTATGTGTATATGCGATCATCATCTAGAATGTCTGTGCCTGTATGCATATAGGAATATATGTAGGTTTTTTCTATGTATATGTGTTTGCCACCTAATGCATTTAACGTTATTGAAAGAGAACATGAACAGGATGAACGAGTTCATTAAGTGCAGCGATGTTATTTTTTGTGCAATATGTAAACTGGCCAACAAGTTAATAGGCCATGGCTTGGGGAATCATCATAAATCACACCTGATAAGCATTAAGTTAAAATATGAGCGAAATAAGGAAATACTGTGTTTTCTATCTTTGCGGAGCTGTCATATCTTAACTTTTCCGATTGACGTCTGACGATATGCACTCTGACAGCGGATGCAAAACATAAACCATTCTGTATTGCTCACGACGAAACAAATAAATGACCAGTTTGGCCTGAATTGACATCAAAAAGCAATAAGTGTCAACCGTACCATTAACAAATCTAAAACCAACTTTTGTACACGGCCAAACTCCGCGCTAGTTCCAATATTTTGCTAAATAAATTAAACAGAATCACTGATACTGGATGAAAATGTCTGATGGAAGCGATCAAAAATATTTTTTCGGAGTCGTAACGTGCCTCATTAATCACATGTTTTCCATGAAGCAGCCCTGGAGTGGCAGTGTAAGAGGTTATACGAGGACAATAGGAAAGATAAGATTGCCTACAAAGCGGTCGTATATTAGTGGTAAGTGACAGTCCAGCTACCGACATATATGCTAAACTACCACACAGACTTTGCAAAGACAATTTAAAAAGTTGCTCTGTTAACGACATTAAGTATGGCTTATCGCATGAAAATCTTTAGCACATAAGAAGTTTGATTGCAACTTGCAGCGCATCTCAGTGGTTACACAACTGCCAATTTACAAAAAAAAACATATGCACCCTTCGCATTCTTGCCTGGTCTCTGTTATTACTAGAGTTGATAGAAGTGACTCGTTTTACTCAGCAATGCACCCGATGAAAATTGTAATAAGTAACTTACCGATCGGATCAGAGCGAAGGCGAGATGCTACGAACGATGCCCTATCTTCGCTTATGCACCATACGCTTATATATATATGAATCAGCGTTTGCCTCCAAGTCACACGTCATTCATTTTAAATTGACCTATTCAGTTTGATTTTATATATGTTTATATAATATATCAGGCCGTCTTTCGATATAACGATTCATCATAGCCGTGAAAGCACCAAGGATGTTAGGTGTACTTTTGTTAGTTGGATTTAAACCGCCAGATTAATGTAGCTTCGTTGCTGCATACTGGTTATCCTTTAAAGCATGCAAAGCATTGAATAGGAAACATAATACAAGTGTGTCGGATAGAACGAACGTCATCTTTCACACCCCACTGTTCTATGAACATCAATGTTTGGGTTCCACTCGGTACACATGGTAAGTGACCGGTCACTACGGCCAAACGGGGATTTAACAGTGAATTACAAACATAACGGAATTTGTTTGATTTTCTTGTGGTATTTGACTGGCATATAAAGCCTACAGGGACTATGGTGGTGTCTACAGGCACAAACATTTTAATATGTGCTTAATGGTTAATTTTCAATCATAGACTCTGCTATAGCTAGGATGCGTAATAGCTTAAGTTTCAGGCCAACTATAATGTCGGATAGCACTCTGCTGAAACGTAATTAACAGTACTAAATCATCGCTGTAGTACCTTCCAGAATTGAATAAGCCGGCATTTTATTTAAAAAAGTTCGTGATTTCTATTTGTCCATTACGCTTTTGAATGGGGTTGCTACGTGGTTTATTGCAGTGCTTTATAATAAACTAGCGCCATGAAAGGTGTTCAACGAACGTCATATCAGGCGCGTGGGAGTATGAATAGCCATATTTTGCCCGTACAAAAGTATGCTACAAGCATTAACTTTGACGCGATATCAACTTATTCCTTTATGCTGCTTTATTGCATATTATGGCTATGATGAGAAGTATCGGCGCAGCTACTATTCGGCAGTGGTCTATCAAACTGCCATCTATTTTGTCTGTGTATTAAATTTACGCGCTATTATCAAGCAGATGTACTCACTCATCCTTTTGCGTTTTCATAGCACCAGAACTGACCTATTGCGACCCCTGCTCAGCCGCACCTAGAAAAATCCTGTGGTATAAACTTGTTCGTTGGGCATGCTGCAATGTGTATAGCCAATATTTGTATTACACCTTTTGAATTTATGTGATATATTTTTGAACGCTAGTGGCTAAAGTAGTTCTATTTACAATCCGGTTTTTCTCGATTTCATCGCGTCCGTTGCAGCACAACGTAGTATCATATGCAGAAACCTGTGGATAAATCCATAGTCTTGCCTGATTTGAAATGTGGTTATTAAAGAATCTATGCATGGTTCATGCACAAACCAAATGTTGGCGATACGCAGCTATAAACTAATGAAACATAGTATGTATAAAGATATGCTTTAAGTGAAATTATAAAGACATTGCATATTTTAAACGCTTGTGTCGATACATCAAGCCACAACAAGTAAAACACATTCCGCGTCAAGGAGCTGTCGCGCCATGGCATATTATAGACATACTTAATTCTCTGATCAACATGATTTTATTATTGGGCCAAATACATTCCCTGTATGCAAAATCAGTACGAATAATTGACAAATAGCGATTAATGAAGTTTATTCAGTCACTATACTTACCATATGACATACACACGTATTATGCTAGCCCAATTCTGATGCATATTTGACAACGTTTGTAAGCCTAAGTGCATGTACCTCTCGTTCAATAAGTGTAAGCAGTAGCAAATGGGTCTGGACACGAGCTTCTCCCCAGGAATATGCTACCGTGTGCATCACAATCGTCCTTTATTTAGTTTGCTTGTAATTTGTCATGTGTAACATATGACATTTGCTTGACTGTAATTCACAACAGCTTTTACCAATGCTTTGTACAACATTCAATGGATTAATGTTCAAACGTAGTTTCCAAGACATAAGGTGCATAATATAATCCTATGGATCTATAAATGGCTACTTAACGAAGTAACTAATTAGTTCTGCTCGACTCAAATCAAAGAATATATTTACGGACACGCATGCCTGCAGTTAAATTAACTATGCTCGTGGGGTTACTGTGTCGCGATTACCATTGCATTGATACATATTTGACCGACACTCATTTCATAAAAAGTTTATATAAAAATGCGGATATAATGTGACTTGTCACATCCACACGCGCTCAGCATCTTATTTACTAGAAGCGTGTTAGCAGCCCTAACCTATTGCCTACTGATAACTAATTATATCATAAACCGTACTTACAAATACGAAATTCAATACGGGGTTATTCATTTTTTGGAACTCACAGCATATACTTTCTTTTGTTAATTCCGTTAGCAAATCATTGCCAGTCAACTTTTCAGTAATCTCATTTTCTAAGCTGTTGGATCAATCGCAGTCCCTTAGCACGAAGCTTGCTCACACATCTCAAATCATATCATTGAGCCACTGTATAGGCCAACATGTAACCCCCCCCCCCCTCCCCCGCGCACCGTTCCATATCTTTCTTGTAAAGTGAATAAAGATTTATGCTAGTCTAGATATCCAAAACAAATGTGACGAGAATACTTGCATTAATTGTCTCCATAACCGGTATATGTACAGTTGGTATATGTATTGTGGGTATATGTATAATGGGTATATGTATAGTCGGTATATGAATAGTGGTTGTATGAATAGTCGGTATATGTATAGTGTGTATATATATAGTCTTTATATGTATATTCGTTATATGTGTAGTCGGTATTTGTATAGTCGGTATATGTAGAGACTGTATGTATAGTCGGGTATTTGTATAAAAGTTATATGTATAGTTGTATATGTAGTATATGTATAGTCGGTATATATGTATATGTATATATGTTTATGTAGTATATATATATTTGTCGTTATATGTATAGTCGGTATTATGTGTATAGTCGGTATGTATAGTATATATGTATATGTATATAGTCGGTATATATATAGTCGGTATATGTATAGTCGGTATATGTATAGTCGGTATATGTATAGTGGGTATATGTATAGTCGGGTATATGTATAGTCGGGTATATATATATAGTGGGTATATATATAGTGGGTATATATATATAGTCGGTATATGTATATAGTAGTTATATGTATAGTCGGTATTTGCATAGTCGGTATATATGTATAGTCGGTATTTGTATAGTCGGTATATATGTATAGTGGGTATATGTATAGTCGGTATATGTATGTGGGGTATATGTATATGGGTATGGTATATGGTATAGTCGGTATATATAGTGTAGTATATGTATATATATAGTGTATATGTAGTATATATATATATATAGTCGGTATATGTATAGTCGGTATGTATGTGTGTAGTCGTGTATATGTATAGTAGTATGTATAGTCGGTATGTATGTATATGTATAGTCGGTATATGTATAGTAGGTATATGTATAGTCGGGTATATGTATAGTGTATATATATTGTGTATATTTGTATGAATAGGTATATATATGTATAGTGTGTATATATATAGTCGTTATATATGTATAGTCGTTATATGTGTGTAGTCGGTATGTGTATAGTCGGTATATGTAGAGTAGATGTATATATATAGTCGGTATTTGTATAAAAGTTATATGTGTATAGTCGGTATATGTATAGTGGATATATGTTTTATAGGTATATGTATTGTGTCGTTATATGTATATTCGGTATTTGTATAGTCGGTATATATATAGTAGTTATATATGTATAGTATATTATATAGTCGGTATAGTCGGTATATAGTCGGTATATATAGTATAGTCGGTATATGTATAGTGGGTATATGTTTAGGTGTGGTATAGCGGGTATATGGTATAGGGTATATGTCGGTAGGTATATGTATAGTGGGTATATATATCGGTGGGTATATATATAGTCGGTATATATATAGTGTATATATGTATAGTCGGTATTTGTATAGTCGGGTATATGTATAGTCTGTATTTGTATAGTCGGTATATGTAGTGGGGGTATATGTATAGTGGTATATGTATAGTGGGTATGTATGTAGTATGGTATATGTATATCGGTATGTATATCGGTATATAGTATAGTGTATATATATAGTCGGTATATATATAGTGTATATGTATAGTCGGTATATGTATAGTAGTCGGTATATATAGTCGGTATATGTATATGTATATGTATCGGTATATGTATAGTCGGTATATGTATAGTAGGTATATGTAGTGTATAGTATATATATGGGTATGTAGTATATATATGTTGTATATGTATATAGTGTATATATATATAGTATATGTATAGTCGGTATGTATAGTCGGTATGTATGTATATGTGTATATCGGTATATGTAGTCGGTATGTGTCGGTCGGTATATATATAGTCGGTATAGTATAGTCGGTATATGTATATAGTGGGTATGTGTATATGGGTATATGTATAGTCGGTATATGTATAGTGGGTATATGTATAGTCGGTATGTATAGTCGTATATATGTATATATGTATATTATATATGTCGGTATATGTATAGTAGTCGGTATGTATAGTCGGTATATGTATAGTCGGTATATGTGTATAGTCGGTATATGTATAGTGGGTATATGTATAGTGTGTATATGTATAGTATATGTGTATAGGTATATGTATAGTGGGGTATAGTGTCGGTATGTATATATGTATAGTATATATGTATAGTCGGTATATGTATAGTGTATATATATATAGTCGGTATATGTATAGTATATGTATAGTGTAGTATATGTGTATAGTCGGTATATGTATAGTCGGTATATGTATAGTCGGTATATGTATGTGGGTATATGTATAGTCGGTATATGTATAGTCGGTATATGTATAGTCGGTAGTATATATATATGTATATATGTATAGTCGGTATATGTATAGTATATAGTAGTATATGTATGTTGTAGTAGTCGGTATAGTCGGTATGTGTGGTATATAGTCGGTATATGTATAGTCGGTATATATGTATAGTGTATATATATATAGTATGGGTATATGTATAGGGTATATATGTATAGTATATATATGTGTGTAGTATATATATATAGTAGTATATCGGTATAGTATATGTATATATGTCGGTATATATATCGGTATATGTATATAGTGTATATATATATATGTATATGTAGTATATATATATAGTCGGTCGGTATGTATAGTCGGTATGTATATGTATAGTCGGTATATATAGTATGTATATGTATAGTCGGGTATATGTATAGTATATAGTATATAGTGGTTATATGTATAGTCGGTATATGTATAGTGTATATATGTGTATAGTATATATATGTATAGTATAGTGTATGTATAGTCGGGTATATGTATAGTCGGTATATGTATAGTATATGTATGTCGGTATGTGTATATGTATATGTCGGTAGTATATATAGTATATATATGTAGTCGGTATAGTAGTAGTCGGTATATATATAGTCGGTATATGTATAGTCGGTATATGGGTATATATGTTCGTATGTATATGTATAGTCGGTATTTTGTATAAAAGTATATGTATAGTCGTATATATATATATAGTGGATATATGTTTTGTAGATATATGTATTGTCGTTATATGTGTATTCGGTATTTGTATAGTCGGTATATGCATAGTAGTTATATGTATAGTCGGTATTTGTATAGTCGTAGTCGGTATATGTATAGTCGGTATATATATAGTCGGTATATATATATAGTCGGTATATATATATAGTATGGTATAGTGTATAGTGGTATATGTATATGGGTATGTATAGGTATATATGATAGTGTAGGTATAGTATGGGTATATGTATAGGGGGTATATGTATAGTAGGGGTATGTATAGTGGTATATATATATAGTCGGTATATGTATAGTATGTGTATATATGTATAGTGGTATTGTATAGTCGGTATGTGTAGAGACTGTATTTGTATAGTGGTATATATGTATAGTATGGGTATATGGTGGTGTGGTATATGTATTGTGGGTATATGTATATGGTATATATATGTATAGTCGGTATATGAATAGTGGTTATATATATAGTCGGTATATATATAGTGTGTATATATATAGTCGGTATATGTATAGTCGTTATATGTGTAGTCGGTATTTGTAGTAGGTATATGTACAGTGTTATAGTAGTTATATATGTCGGTATATGTATGTGTCGGGTGTATAGTCGGTATATGTATAGTCGGTATATGTATAGTCGGTATATGTATAGTCGGTATATGTATAGTCGGTATATGTATAGTCGGTGTATATGTATATAGTATATATAGTCGGTATGTATGTATAGTGTATATATGTATAGTAGGTATATGTATAGTCGGTATATGTATAGTCGGTATATGTATATGTATAGTCGGTATTGTGTATAGTCGGTATATGTATAGTATGTATATGTATAGTGGTATAGTAGTTATATGTATAGTCGGTATATGTATAGTAGGTATATGTATAGTCGGTATATGTATAGTAGTATGTATATGTATAGTCGGTATATGTATAGTGTATATAGTCGGTATATGTAGTCGGTATATGTATAGGGTATATGTATATATATGTATAGTGGTATATAGTGTATAGCGGGTATATATAGTCGGTATATATATAGTGGGTATATATATAGTCGGTATATGTATAGTTGTTATATGTATAGTCGGTATTTGCATAGTCGGTATATGTAGAGACTGTATTTGTATAGTCGGTATATGTATAGTGGGTATATGTATAGTCGGTATATGAATAGTGGTTGTATGAATAGTCGGTATATGTATAGTGTGTATATATATAGTCTTTATATGTATAGT